>OZ023274.1:80991329-81346487 GCA_964007475.1 Hybos culiciformis
AGGAAAATTCTGTTTTGCAAGCTTATTGTTAATTAATAATTATGGATTTAACTTTAATATTAAAATGTGCGAAAAGACAGACATTAATTTATGCATATGCATATGTTTGAAAAATAAATAATTATTAAATGATGTATTTACATTTTGATTTGAAACTGGTTTTTGATTATGTTTTTCTTCAAATAATGATGATGATGTCTAATTTAATCTTGTGTATTTTATTAGGGTACATAAATATATATATAAAATAAAATATTTACATTGAATTTTAATCTTTTTTTTTTTAATTATGCGCCCATGATTTACTGCATCTTCATGAGTTGATTTTCTTAAATTAACTTTTTTATCTAAAACAGAACTTAAGAAAAATTAAAATTTTGTATTTAAAACTGGGTCTAAATTTTTTTTTGAAAGGATTGCAAAGAAATAAATTTCATTAAAGGAAAAATAAGTTTTTGCCTTTTAAAGAATTTTAAAAAATAGAAATACCAGAAAGCCAAAATTTAAAGAATTCTCTTTGTCTTATTATAGCAAAGATAAAAGTATTTGAAGTGTTTGATATTTATGATGATATTATTACTTCGCTTTGAATGAACAAAGTCTTGGAAAAGCTGTAAATTATTTTATTCCTGAAATTCTATAATAACTAGAAAGATAAAAATCATAGATTTGCAAATATGGCCTGCAAAAAAAAAAACTATTTTTAAATTTGGAGAGTTGGAGTCAAAAAAATAACATCAAATAATAAGAAGTCCACTTTTTATCGTATTCAACATTCGAAATAAATAATAGGTGTACTTTTGAAACTCAAAATTGAACTTAATTTATCTTAACATTGAATACAAATTTATTTGTTCTACACTTCAAAGCTTCCAGATGTCACCAAAGCTTTGTGAAAACAAAAAATCAAAGAAAAAAAGTTTTTTTTTAATTTGATTAATTTTAATTTAAGAAAAACGTGTAATCCTTGTTTTTGTTTTTATATAAATATATATATTGATATAGTTTTTTAGGTATTATAACTTCACAGTATCAAATTATTGAAATCCGTCTTTGGAAACTAACAAATTATGATAGTATAATATACTAGTAGTATGTCAGCATACTTTTATCCGGGGACTTGACAACCAAATTAATGACCTTTTTCTTTAAAAAATTATTTTTTTTTTTTGAATACAGCTCTTTTTCTTTACATATACGATCACCTTTGCAATATTTTTTTAGATCATTTTTGTTCTTGTGTGCAATTAATGCATTTCAATCATGAAAATTTTATCTAATAATATTTATGCATAGTTTTTTTGACTATGAAAAGGGCATTTCAAAATATTTTATAATATATTTGCATGTACAAGATCGAATCAAAAACCTTGAATTGTAATGAAAATTATTTTAATTAAAATCAGAAAAATAATATCATACTCTCACTAAATATGATAAGAATATGATTCTTGTATATTGCTTCCACGGATCCATAGTAGGAATAAATTTGCGTGCTATCTATGGAAACCGAGTGTTTAAAAATAAATCACGAAAGTTTGTTTTCGTCATTTCAATTTTGAGACAGACTAAAAATGTCAGGTGTCAGGCTGCCGAATACAAAATGTCTAATTGATTTGAGTTTATGTTATTTTATCATCAAACATTAATAATTGGTCACAAAATGTCTAATTGATTTGAGTTTATGTTATTTTATCATCAAACATTAATAATTGGTCACAATTCGTTGATTTTTAGTATCATTCAACCTTAAACAAAAAATTCTTTACTCTGATCTTGTATGTACTTTAACGTATTGCATATTTTTGCAAATTTGTAAAAAATCAGAATACGTAGAGTGTAATATAAAAAAATTTATTTAATTCGTGTATAATTACTGAAACTTTTAATTTTAGTATTCGTAGTAGCTTATTTTGGTACTTTAATTGAAATTTTTTTTCTTTTTTATAATTTCAAAATTCAAATTTATGTAAAACAAGATTTTAAAAACGATTCAATTTATTGCTAGATGTAAATTAAAATATTTTACTTTATGCACAATAATTTTATTAATTTTTTTTTCTTAATACTTATGTATACAGGATCACTAGAAATTAAAAAAGAAATAATCAAAAAAAGATTAACATTACAAATACATGTTGTTCCGCTAATTTATTTATAAAAATGTCCATTTATTGATCACGTCTAACTGGGTGTCATAAATTCGTACGCATTATGCGTACGAATTTATTTTCCTTTCAGAAGAAATAATTGGGTAAATTGTTGAAAAAAAAAAACATGAGACATGCGGTTTGATTTAATTTAACGAACAATATTTTTGAATCATATAATTAATATACAATCGTAGGGATGAATGATTTTATTCACCTTATCTTGGCTTGAAATCAAAATACGACTAACTTCTGAATTAATTTGGCCAGAAAATCTACATAAGAAGACTTAAAAGTTAAATGATTAGTGAGTGCCCTTTGGTTTTTGTGTATAAAATTTTAATTTTTTAATCATTATATATGATAAGAACAAAATTATCATTCCGCAAGCTCGCCGCAGCCTTGCATTATATTCAATTTTTTTACTAGATATTTTTCAGTATTAGATAAGTTAAGTAAAATAATAAATAGTAGTTTAATAAGTATATTGGTGTACCCCTTGTTCAAAGGAATTTCCTTTTTTAAAAACACTCAGTATTTTTTTTTGAAATTTTGAACTTAAAAACAACAGTTATTAAATTTGGCCCTGGGAAAATAATAAATATGTATGTATGTACGTGTGTACATATTTAATTATTTAGAAAAATATTTTTTTTGATACAGAAACGAATAAGCTTTCCCGCAATACGTTAAAAAGAAAAAAAAAATATCAAAATATAATTATGAGGTTTGGATTCGAGAAAAATTCCATAGAATAGTTTATTCTTAACACAGAACTTGATTTTTTTTAACATTTTATATTTTTCTAACTTTAAAATTTATATAGAAAAGTACCTCATAAAAGAAGTATGGGCCCTTTTAGAGCATTTCAAATGTGCTTTTCACAAACCTTGGTTAGGGGCTTAATATCGTTTTAGGTTCCTTAAAAATTATTATATCAATAAAATTGAGTCATATACTATATAAAATATACCACAATTATAACAAATCCAGAACCATTCTTTGAGTTGCTTTAATCGACATTATCTAACCATATTCTAATTTTTTCAGAAAATTTTAAATTTTCGAACATTTTTATATTAAAACTATTTGGATCCTCTTACTCCGGAACCCTAAATGATAACATCTCAACTTTTAGTCGAGGTGAAACGGAACGATTGGCTGGTTATAAGCAATTTAGTTGCGGACGAAGGGACATTTAATGAAAACATATAGCTAGTAGTTTTTTAAATTTTGAGGGCAAACGGACTAATAATTAAAAATTCAAAAAAATGTTTGAGAAAAAAGGTCAATGTCAGTCTTCTTTATGTTACCAACATTCGATTCATAGGTACAAACATTCGATAATCAGTTCTGTCATGACAAAAAAAATCGAAGAAATATAATCTACAGTGAATTTTAATTTGAATATTTTTCAGAAAATTGTTTTCACATATATTACAGTCATTATTTTTGAAGACAAAGAAGTTAATCGCGTCATATTTCAACCACTGTGGTGTATATACTTCTATTAATTTTCAATTTCATCATTTTTATCAACACATAAGAATCTTTCAACTAGAACTGGTGCAATTAGTTTATTCAATACAATTTAAATATTTTTGAATAATTATTGCAATAAAAATTTTTATTTTACAAAAATCTACTAAACTAATATGTATTATAATATATTGTGTATAAAAAGCTGTCATTCTGAGTACTCTATAGAATATTTTGCTTACTTTTTTATGATTTGTTTTTTTTTTTTTTTTCTGTTTTCGTCACTTTTCGCTCTCATCTCACTAAAAAGAAAAAAGAAAAATTATAAATTTTCCCGGGTAAACGAAAAGCCATCTGGGACTGTGGCCAAACAATTTTCTTATAAATTTTATTTTTCCTCGTACATGTATAATTTTTTCTTTTTTTTTTTTGTCTCTTGTTCCTTATAATCAATATTTTTTTTTATATATATACATAATATGTTGTTGTTGTTGTTGTACAAGATCGGTAAGATGAATGTGTAAAATTTTATTTGGTCAGTCGACATCGATCTTTTCAATAGAACGATCCTTTTAGCCCAAGCTTGAATAAATACAAAAAAAAAAAAAAAAAATTGAAAAAAATTAAAAAAAAGAACAAAATATTTCGGCTGGGCCAAAGGCCTGTTTTTTTGCATAAACCACACAAATAAATAAAAAAATTAATATTTTTTTTTTTTGTAAGAAATTAACTTTATTTTTATTAATTAATTACAAAAAAAAAAGAAACATTACATAATAAAAAAGAATAATAATAATATATTTTTTTTTTTTTAAATAATATTTTTTATTTATTTTAAAATATACAAAAAAAAAAAAATTATTATTTTTTCTTTTTTATAATATATAGGAAAAAAAAATATTAAATTAACTTTAATAAGGAATATAATTAACAGCAACTGCCAATTATAGTAAGTTTAATTTTTAAATTAAAAAAAACAAAAATTTAAAAATTTTTCATTTTATATAAAAATATAATAATAAAAATAATTGCAACAAATTTTTGGTGATAAAAAAATTCATATACATATATATATTTATCACAACTCTTTGTGATAAGATATTATCCCTTGTCACAATATCAATATGATAATATATTTATATATATATTTTTTAATAATAATATAATGATGTCTAATGCTGTCATAAATGCATTATAAATGCAATTTGATTTAGTATTAAATGAAAAAAAAAAAAATTATTAAACTATTATCTAACTTTTCAAAAAAAAAAAAAAAATTAAGCAAATAAAATAAAATAATTATAGAAACTAGCTGAAATGATCATTCCAAAAATAATAATAAAATATGTATTTTATTTTAAAAAAGATTTTTTTTTTTTATATACATATATTTTCTTTATGTGTATATAATTTGAAAAAAAAAAGAAAGAAAAAATAATAAAAGTATATATAAGTTTTATATATTATGCATTATATATAAATATTATATATGTATATATTATATTTTTGTTACTATTAATAGCGTAAAGCACTAGCAAGAAAACTTTTTGTGAATTTAATGAGTACAATATTTTTTTTGCAATATTTTTCTTTGTCGTTTTATTTTTTGCAATTTTTTTTTTTTTTAGTAGAATAATGTGTCAAAAAAATATATAAAACAACAATGAGAAATTTTTTGTTTGAAGATTTATGGTGATCTGCTGAAAAAATATCTGAACTAAATAATTAGATGGAAAACTTTTGAATAACAATAACAAACATATGATGAGGTTTTTCTTATATTAATGACGTCAGGAAACATATGTTTGATCATTAACACATGATATTTAATCAGTTGTTATCAAATCAAAAATTTTTATAATTTATATTAATCGATGCTTATATTTTCTTGAAAATAAACATTTAAAATTTTTTTCTACATAGTAAGCTTTAATAATATAAGTATCTACAGTAATTTTTAATAATATAAGTATTTTCAATAAACCTTTTAATTTACTTATTTACATACTTGTAAATAAACCTTTATAATGTATAAATAATTTGACTTTAAGTTAATTATATAGATTCTTTTTTAATTTTTTGTCTATTAAATTAATGTTTAATTTTTTAGAAGATGATACAAAGAGATATAATGGACCATAAAAATCATAACAAATGTATGGAACTATATGAAAAGTCCTGTAGAAAACTTAAAGATTGGTCTGTTGAATAGGAAATAGGAACCAAAAAAAAAAAACATAATTTAATTATTAAATTGAATTCATTAAATAACAAATATTAGTTTTTTCGAAACAAAATCGACTGCATTAAATAAAAATTTTGCTTTGACTCCTTTTTACAAATAATTTATCAATTTTTCAGTTGGTATTTTCATACAAATTTTTTTTGATATGATTCTCATCCCTACGAGTTTTTGTTTTTTTTTGTTACATCTACATATACCTATAAGACCGCTGAATTTTTTGATATTAAAGAATTTTTTGATACTTACGTTAAAAATTTTTAAACTTTCTTTTTTATTAAAAAAAAAAAAAAATTGCAAAAATCTAAAATAGAAATTGTTAAAAAATTGCATCTGTTCAGTACGCACTTTTTTTTTTTCTATCTCCTATATTCAAATATACCTAATCAAAACTGTCCGCAAACAAACAAAATTTTCATTTTCACAAGAAAAAGAAAAAAAAAAACCAAGAGAGATATAACGAGAAAATAAATTTTAAAAAGAAAATGAAAATTACTGATCTTCACTTAATAATATTGTTCTTTGCTGAGCTTTTTTAAGCAAAAAAAAAAGAAAAAGAAAATAGAAAATCTTTTTTATAATTTATTTATATTGTCTCGAAAAATGTACACAATTTATGTGAATTCATAAATAAATATATAAAGAAAACTTTAAGAAAAATTTTATTTAGCTATTAAATTCACGTAGGTAGTTTTTAAGAAATTTTCATAAAATTTATTTTATTTATATGTAGATAATTATTTTTTTTTTTTATAAATATATATATTATATTTATAGATAATACTAACTATTAAGAGCAGTGTCAGTAGCGTACGTATAAAAAAAATAAAATACCTATCAAATAATGAGAAATGAAATTAAAAAATTATAAATTAAAAAAAAAAAACAATAAATTATGATTAATAGGATATTTATTACGTATTAATTAAACGTTAACAGAAATAGAATATTTATTTATTATGACGCAAGTAATTGATAATAATTAAATAATTATATTAATAAAGAAAATTTTTTAATTCCTGATTTATCATTATTTTGAAAATTAGGAATAAAAAAGAATAGAATTCGATTAAGTTTTACAACACTTACTAGCTTTTATTATGTGGTTGCATAGTTATTAGGTTGAATTTGAAATACACATATACATGCTTCACAAACTGAATTACCTACTATTCAAGTTTATTGTTCATTATATACATATACATTTTATATACTTGGTGAACAAATTTTAAATATCTATCAAAATTATCAAAACAACATCAAATATTTTACTGTGGTGGGAACATATTAATAAAACATTCATTACGACAATATATTGTGTAAAATTTAAAATCAAATATTTTATATTATATTCGAATATTATTATATATTAGGTATACCTATTTCATATTCTAACTATACTTTAATCTGATATGTTTTGGGAACCAAAATATTCAAAATTAAAATCAAGAAAAATATTTTTTTTTCTTAAAAGTACAAGGAGAATATTATTATATTTTCAAAAACATTTTTAAAAATAAATTTATTTAAGAAAAAAAATAAAAAAAATTATATTTTATAATAATTTTATATGAATATTTTTTTTCTGCAAGTTATTAATATATTTTTCTTCTGCCTCAATCAGTATAAAGTGCAATTGCAGCTGCAATTTTTGATTTTATAATATTTTGCAACATCCAACAAATAATGAAAAATTAAAAAAAAAAAAAAAATTATAAATAAATTTAACAGTAGCAATCAAGCTTAATAACTACACTCATTAAAATAAAGAAACACACACATGAAATTAATTTTATTTATCTTGTTTTGAATATTCAAATTGGGGAAAAAGAAAATTTATTTTAATTACACAAAAAAAAAAAAAATTATTCAAATAATTTGTTGAAAAATTTGTAAATTTTTGACCTCGAATAAAGTTTTTATTTATAAAGTTTATTGGTCAAAAAATAAATAACCTCGTGATCTTGAGGACAGAATAAATTTATCATTCAACAAACACACAAGCTACTTAAAAGAAAGATAGAAGAATTTATTTTGTTTAAAAAATAAATTTTTTCTTTGCTTTTGTATCAAATAGAAAATTCATTAAAGACTTCCTTTGTTTTTAAATAGGAAGATATATTTTTATTAGTTATATTGTTGAATGAATAGTAATGTAAAATGAATGAATTAACCTAACCTAGACACAAAATATATAGATATAGAGCAATAATATCTAATTTATAATTTATATAGTCATAGTAGCTATATAAAAATTAGAATTAATTAATTTGATATAATTATTTTTTATTTTATCTCATTCTGAGGAAAAACATAAGGAAAAAATAGGTAGTTGTCTGAATCACAAAATTATCGATTAAGAAGTTGACTGTATATATTGTAGAAAATGTATTTTGCATTATCAAGAATTGAGTTGATTTTTCAAAAATATCTATAAGAACTTTTACATTTTGTTTTTTAATCTTTACAATTTTAATGATAATTCATTTATTATATTTACATTAATTTTCCAGAAACCAAACTGAAAACTAATTGTAGAGAATTGCCATAATAAGGGAAATCGTCAATTTACTTTAGATTATTTTAGATCAATCTAAAAAAAATACTCAGTGAAAAAAATAATTTTTACATAAGTGAAATTTACAATCTTCAAATATTTTAAGGCTATCATAATTTAACCTTATTTACAAAAAAATTAATATTTGATATTTACACACCGTTAAAATTAATATTATGCAGGATTTGCAATAATTATGCTTGTTTTTCTTTAGACTAATAACCTTCAAAAATATCTAAAAATAATTTTTTTCAACAAAAAAAATAATAAATTTATTTATTAATAAACTAAATATTCTTCCTTGAACATAAATAATAATAATAATAATAATAATAATAATAATTTTATTTATGCATATATATATTGTACTTATTCTACTGATTTTATTTATTTATCCACCAAAATTTGAAATATGTACATTCAATAGTTATTAGATATTATTTTAGACATTCAGTAAATTGTCGAATAGTTTTAAATTTTTTTGAACGGTTTTTAATAAATTAATTCGAAATGGTTTTAAATTAAAAATTGTAGTAATATGTCAAATTTTCGACGTGTATTAAAATTATTATGCACAATATTTCACCTAAAGTTACTTATATACGGGTCAAGACTATTTTGTAAATATAAATTTTCTGCTATCAATTTTTTCTCATGTTCAATATAGAAATAGACAATTTTGGCCAGTATATATTTTATGTAGGTATATATTTGAAATATAATTCTAATAAAATTAATCCTTTTTTATTGCAATTTTTTCTTGTGCAGACATTTAGAAGAGCATTAAAAAATTGCCGAAAATAAAATTTATTGCGATAAAAATTAATAAATTTATAAAGTTGATGTTTTTTACCAGGTGCGGATTAAGTTAAAAAAATTAATTTTTTTTTATACATAATGTACAATGTATTTTTGCATATACAATTGACATGAGCTAAAAAACTTGAACTTCTTGTCATAATTCAAATGAATGACAAAAAACATAATTTTTAATATTTTTTTTGGCAGCAATGCATGTGTCCAATTAACAAAAAATGTCATTGCATAATATTTATGTTTTTTTTTTCTTCTTTTTTTTATATATGTACATTTCAATTTCGCATATCTAATAGTAGGTATATATTAAAAATAAAAATTATTCATTCAATGCTCCTGTTTTATGTATTTATTATGGTTATCATACATTTATTATTTATAATTATATAATATAAAATTTACACCCAAAATTTCAGTCTTTTAAATACCTCGATACTTAAGAAAAAAAAATTAGTTTTTTTGACAAAATTTTCTACTTTATTTATTTTAGTAGCGTAAAAAAATTCTAAAATAATATTTTTTGGGGAGACAACAAAGACATATGAAAGCCAAAATAATAAAAAAAGGAATTTGAAAAAGTGAAACAAAAAAAAATTTTTAATTACGTTTTCGTTAATTTAATTATTTTTATGTTTTATAATATAACGTAAAAGAAAGCAACAAAAACTTTTCCCCAGACATTTTATTTATTTATTTTATTTATTTTTTTTTTAATTTAAAAACAATTGTTGGAATTTGTTGTTTTATGTAGTTTTAAACATCTGAATAAAAAAAAATAACAAAATTTTCTGGCAATCTTAGCAAGTCTTTTTTTTAACGTGTATTATGTATCTATGTACAATGTACATAAGTAAATTATACAAGTATGTATTTATATACATAAATTGCTTCCAAGGTATTTTCAAATATAAAATTCAAAACTAAGGTTTAAAATATGCCTCAAAATTTAACAAAAGGAATTTCAATTAATTTTAAATAAAAAATTATTTTAAAGATTATTTCTAATCAAAACTTTGGTAAAACGTAAAAGATCGCATTGTATTGTATATTACATTGGAACAAGATTTTCAAAATATACTTCTTTATATATATAAATACCTCAAAAAGTTTTGTCATACATAAAATCAAATAGAAACTTCACATTGAACAAAAAACAAAAACTGAGAGCCTTGTTTAATTTTCACATGAAAATCTTATCATTCAGATATCTGACTGTTTGAATTTAATTTCTTTTTTTTTCAGGAATCAAAATATATACTATATGATATTAGATATAAAATTTCTTAGTATTAATGTTTGTGTTTCATTTTTTTAAGATTTCAATTTTCACGGATACAAAAGTTATAATTATTAAAATAATTCATAAGCATGGTGTAATAATGAATTCTTATATGTTTATACTTAATTAAGCACCTATTTCTTAGCTTTCATTGAATATTTCAGGGTAAGGGAATATTCTGTAGTTACGTGAGCGCTGAATAGTTAGTTATATATTATTACAATAGTTATTTCGTTATAAGTACTTAAATATCTTATTCATAATAAAATTATTTTTCATTTAAAATAAAAATTTCTTTATTTCGGTGATTTTTAAATTAAATTAAAATAATAAGGTTGATTTTATTTAATTTCACTACCACTTTTATCTTTAAAAAAAATTAAGGCAATTTAAATTTTCTTTTAATTTTAAATTGAATAATTTTCTCTGACAATTCAATAAATTAAATTTTCTACATACGAGGTAGATACATTTATACTAAAATATTAAATTATACTACATATAATTTAAGGAAAAAAATAATAAAAAAAAACAATTTATTTAAATTTTGATGTAACTTAAAATTATTACCCTCCATTTATTATTATAATTATTTCACTTAAAAATTTTTAATATTAATTCAGTTTTTTGTGGTAGTAAAATATTTTTATTCGAATTGAAATCGTAAACAAATATTAAATTTTAAATGGTAATAAATTTTTTTTTATTTATTCTTATACATACCTCAGTTCATATGAGTTTAATTAACTTAATTCTGGAAATAATCTATTTACTTGTAAAAATTTAATTAAATTTGCAGTTAATATCCTGTACTACTTATAGAACGTACTATATATAATATTCTCTGCACACTCGACTTAATAGAGATTTCTGCAGTAAGACGTCTTTATTTGATCTAAATTCCATTTTTTCCCATACAAAATAAATTTCATAATCCGATAGAAAAACTATCATAAGTATATACTTAGCTATCATCAGTATATACTTAGCATGATAGAAAAAGCAAAAAAAAATTATTTATACATGTTGTTAAAATGCTTATATTTACAACGCCATATCTTACTATTACGATTATGGCTTTGATAATTAATATAAAAAATATAATTCAAAGACTAAAATTTCTAAAAAAAAACTTTCCTTTATATAGATAAGCAATGGGGAAAAAATATAATTACTTAATATTTTTGTATTGTGTTTTTGTAAAATTTTAAGAAAGTTATTATTTTTTTATCTGTAATTCTTTTTTCATATTTCTCATTCCATATCATGTTGTCCTCGTCCTTTACAGTCTTTGAAAATAAAACCCTTTATAATCAAAATAAAGTTTTGCATTCAAATGAAATGAAGAAGTAGTTTATATTTTTCAAAATAAAACTAAATAATATCAAATTGGCTTAATTTAGACAATTAAACAAATCTCCGATTGAGCCGGAATAAAAAACTGAATTATATATAAAAGTAACCACAGTGTCATTAAAAAAATAGTAATATTTGATAGATATATACATATTATGTACTTTTAAATATTTAAAAAGAAAAGTCTGAATAAAATTTTCCATTAACTTATGTACATATTATATAATATGTCAATCATTCAGTTGTGTATAAATAAAATATAAATAAATTTATGGATATGTACAACAATTTTAATGTCAACTCATTATAATAATATACAAAAATTGAAGTTATCATTCATGGGTAACAATACTATATTACTTATTTTAACAAAAATTAGTCATATCTAATTTTATTTTCAATATTTTATCTGAAAATATACTTTAAAGATGAAATATTTTGTGTGTGCTACCAAAAAAGAAAAAAAGAAGAGAAAGCAAAAACAAAGACAATTATTGTAATAATTTTACCTATGATGCCCAGGATAACTAATTTACCAAGAAAAGTATTCAAATTTTATAACTAAAAAGAAGAAAAATATATATATATTTTTTTTTTGTCTTTTTTCTTTATTAAATAAATAATTTATTTTTGTTTTACTTTTTTTTTCCTATTTTTTTTTTTTTTTTTTTAATTCTATTCTATTTTTAGTTTTTCGCTTGTACCTTTTAAATTATAATTTAATTTTTATTTTTCTCTCATTAATGTTTGCATAATAATTCAAAAGTATGTATAACATATTTTAATTTTATATTTCTTTTTTATTTTTTTTTTTTTAAGAAATAATTTTGTTACGTAACAACCTGCTTCTTATATTTTTATTAATAAAATTATATTTATTTAGTCTAGAACTCATATTTATAGCTTAAACATAATATAATGTTCCGTTGAAAATCTTTATAAAAATTTAATTATTTTTTTTATTTTCGGTATTGATAATTAAAATAAACTGTGATAAAATAAAATAGTTTTTAAATTTATTAATTTTTGGTAATAAAACTTAAAAAAAAAAAAAAAAACAAAAATAAATTCAAATTTATTAACGACTACATAAAATAGTGGTTAAAAAAAAAAAACAAAATAATTCTATCAAAAATATAGTTGAATAAAATCAAAGCATACTGTCCAATGCATAAAGAGAAAAAATTTTTTTTTTCAAAACCGCTGTAAAGTTTAATTTAGTTTTAATATTTGGTCACTGGTCACAGGGAGTGACATTAAGAAGAAGTGATTGAATAAAAAAAATAAAAAAAGCAAATCGAAGTTAATTATAAATTAAATTTTTATTTTTAAATTCTTCAAAAGATATTTATTTTTTTTCTGTTTCATTGCTGGTTACATTTATATTTAAAATTCGGTTTTTTTTAACTCATCTCATTGTATTCCTAGTAGTCTGTAGTGTGTTTTGTAGACCTTAAAAAAATGTTATTCGAGCAACATGTTTTTTTACCAACATAGTTATACAATTTGACTTCAGATCATTGAGTCACATAAAATTTAATTGTAAAATAAGCTAAGTAGTAGCATAGATTAAGAATACAGAAAGATGGGAAGCTTCATACAACATTTTTTCAGTCTTAATAAAATTCTTTTCATATATTGATAATTATCACGTATTTTATTTTGTTTTACTAACACATTCACATAAAAATACCAAAAATAATGTTGTATGAAGCTAACAATCTATGTATATTCTTAATCTATGGTAGTAGCTATTATAATAATAAACCAAACTTGTAAATCTTTATCACACCTGATTAAAACACTATACACTTTGAATGAAAATAATCACACGTTTGAGGTCGCCATAGCTTACTATTCATGAATTCTAACTGCTTTTCATAAGCTAAAAGCTGTGGCGATTATTATTCCAAAAAGTAGAAAAACGTCAAAAGTGTGACGTTTGTGTGTAGAAAAGAAATTTTTTTTTTATTACAAAATAGAAAATTTTTGAAATTAAATGATAAATAAAAAAATATTTAGTTCTTAATTATTTATGGAAATTTATTTATTTTATTAATTAATTAAATTAGAAAAAAAAGGTAAATTCAATTTTCATTAAATTTAAAATAATATTTAATTTTAGTTTTTTTTTTTTTTTTTAAAGAAAGAACAGTAAGAATTTTCAATTATATATATTTTTTTTTTTTTGCATTTGAAACACGTTGTAAGAATTTTTTTTGCATATAAATATATATTTTACATAAAAAGAAAAAAATGTTAAAAAAAAAAAATTTTTCCACTTGGCAAAAAAATTTATGAACTTGAACAAAATATAATTAATTTTATTAAAATTCAAGGGAAAAATTAATAAAATCAAAACGAAAAAAACTACCAAATTAACTTTTTACAAAAAAAAAAAAAATTCATTCTTTTGGTGCTACTTGAAAAATATGAGTTGTGTTTTTTTTTTTTTAACTTTTTTTTTTTGTCTGCTGTTTCTTCATCAGTTTTTTCTGTTAAAAAAAAAAAAGCCCCAAATCGTTGACGTGTATCTAAAAATTTCTTAACAAAAGGAAACAAAAAAAAAAAAAAAAATAGAAAATTAAAAAAAAAAAAAACTTAATTTTTTTTATTTAATTTCGCTAGGCTCTAGAATTAAAAAAAAAAATCCTCTCATTTTATTTACCTACCTAATTTTATCTTAAAAAAAAACATTATTTTTTCAAACTTAAATCATCTGTCAAATCAGAAGAACGAACTCATGTTTTTTTTTTTTTTTTTTCATTATTTATTAAAACAAAAAAAAAAGTACATAGTTAGATAGGTACCTACCTACCTAGTTAATTAATAATTTTTTTGTTTATTTATGAAATAAAATATAGAAAAAATCTTTTATGTAAATGAATAATAAATTAATTTTTTAACTATATGTACTTAGGAAAAAACTATGTAAATATTTTCTTGATTTTTAAACGAGGCAAGCATTGTACTACTAAACAGAGGCCTTATTTATATATATTTAGTAGGACGTAGGTAGGTACACGGTAAATATGAATGCATAAATTGGAATAGGTATCTAAGTCGTCCACAGGGGCCTATGTAGTTTTGAACTGATAAGCTCAAGATACTTATGATTTAAGTCCATACCTACCAACGTGAAGACACTGGTGATTTAATTTCTTGAAAAGACTTCAACTAGGTAGCTAGTTAAACCTAATTAATTAAGTATATTCTAATTGATGTCATATAAATTGGCGCGTACAAAATTTTTGTTTTCGTTTATTCACTCATTCCTCAGGGATTTGATTGAACTATTTATATTCTACCTAATTTTTTATTTGAAATCGTGCGAAATATTACTTTAATACTTAATAGTAAAAAATTTCAATAATAAAGTAAATAATTATACCTAACTATTCTTATTTAAAATTTTTAAAATTTCATTCAAAATATTGGTCACTGTATAACAGTGTGTATGAAAAAGTATAGTATGGCGTTTGATATAAAATTGAAATGCAATATTTTCATGTTTACCACATAAAACATGCTAGGATCACGATTTCTAAAAATGGATAGAAATTGTACTTACGGGAAGAATCGACTAACTGTGTATAACTATCATACACTATATGTGCTAAGCAGACGAATTACAAATATAAATATATACCTGTGTAAAAAATTTGTTACACTATTATGTTTTCTAATGTTATTGTGAAAATTTCAATTTTAAAACTAAAAAACGTGAAAATTTTTAAGATAACACAGTATTTTTATTAAATAACGGAATACCTCGACTTAAGCGGTTAAGATAAGATTTTAGTGAAAATTTTATAAACGTAGAATTGCAAAATAAATTTCTTCGAAATTCTTGATCAATTTTGATATTAAAATTATTAAATTTATGTTAGTGAAAATATTACTTAAGTATGCAATGAATAAAATGTATTCACTTGTATCACCTTTGATCAGACACACCTAAAAAAGTTGAAGAAAAATAATTTTTAAAAAGCTTAATATTTTGGTATGTTAATCTATTTTTTCCTTTCTAAAAAATGAATTTTTTTCTAATTATTAATCGAAGATTATTCCTTTTAGATCGGAAGTATACACATTAGGTCACAAAATCTTGGCATATTATACCTTAATAAATTAACGATTGTTTATTAAATTTTTTGGTTAAGATTTTTTCATACTTAAGTAAAACTCAAATAACTTAAATTGAATAATAAATTTATTCTGATTCTGGATCTTTTAGACACAAGTTTGTTAATATATATTTTTCATATAGTTACTTAATTCAGTATAAAGTAAAAAAAAATTTCAAGTTTATGTTTTTAATAAATTATTAAAAATAAATTTGATCAACGTTAACTAAAAATCACTTCAACGAAACAACTATAAATAATTTAATTAGCATTATAAACTATTTAAACATTCTAGGTAATATAAAAAAAAATAAATATTAAATTCAAACAGATATTTTTCGACAAAATAAAATACTTCTTAAACAATTTTTTCTTCTACTTTTTAATTATTTTTATTATTTTTGTTAACGCCAATCAGAGTTAATTAATTTCTATAATTCAATGTGCTCAATTTTTGAATAATTTTCTAGATCTAATTGAGGATGTCATTTCACAATTCAATTTATATTTCTTCACAGTTTAGTATAATTTTTAATCTTTATTAAGAATGATTTAAAAAAAAAAAAAAAAACAAAAACTATTATAAAAATTAAATATTTTTTTAAAACTATTATAATATTCATAAATTCAAATTTTTTTTTTATTTTAAATATTATATTTGCACATATATATTTATAATACAAATAGGCTAAATAAAAAATTATGATTTCATGACGGATATTTGATTAAATTTTAATATCCATGTTACACTTGAAATTCTTATCTGATATTTTGAGTTCTCGAAATTTCATAGTAAGTAGTTCATGTTTTATGTACAAATTTGTACAAATAATTTCAATTCAGTTGGAGATTGATTATATGTGGAAATGTTCCTTAAAGAATACTTTTTAAATTGAAATTTTCAGTCGATTTATATTTTCTAACATTTTTCTAATTTTAATGGTTTATTTAAATTTGTATTCAATATGAGATTATAAAAGGGTAAGGTAAAGTTTCCAATTTCCCTTGAATACAAACAGAGAAAAAATCAGATAAGCTTTATATTTTTAAAATATTTATCTTAAATTAGGTCATTTTTATTTTTAAAAGACACATAATTAGTTTTTTACCCGAAATAAATAGTATAAAATTTTAAAACCTTGTGCATAGACTAAAAAAAATTTTTTTTTTTTTTTACTATTATTATTTATTGATAAGAGTTTAGCAAAAAAAAAAAATTATATCAAATACGTCATTTTGTTTATGTACAATATACAGAGAAAAAAAATCAAGTTTTTTTTTTTTGTGTTTCATTCAATTTGGGTATAAGATGCTGAGAGGCAATATAATTAAATTTAGAATAATTTAATTAAAGCTAGTTTTTTGAATGAAGAAATAAAAATATTATTATAAATCATGTTTTCTTTATTAAGAACAGCAAAAGATAGTAAGCGCTTTCACGTGACTAAAATCTAGATATACGATGTATATATTTCTCTCAATAAATTTAAATTTTATTTATGATCATTAAGATATTGGCATTCAATTTCAATATTATATCCACCTTAGACTCAAATTTATAGTGATTCTATTGAGTTTCAATATTTAGTAACTATTTTTCGATTTAATTTTATGTATTTTTCTTCTTCACTTCCAAATTTCAAATTTACCAAGTTTTTTTTTAAAAGAATTTAGGTTTTGAATTATTTAATTTGTGAAAATTTGTAATGAGAGTTGAGATTATGTTTTCTTAGGTTTCAAAATTTTATTTTTAAAGAAAAATTAAAAAATTTATAAAATTTCAGTAAGCTCAAAGCTTTTTCTTTGTTTTTTTTTTTTTTCGTTTCGTTTCTTACGTTGTTGAACCTTGAGTTTTAGTTCTCGTGTAAGAAAAATCATTAACTTTTGAAAAAAAAAATTTTTTTTTTTTAATTTTATTTTTAGATTTTATTATAAATTTTCCTACACAAAAAACTTTTTAAAAAATTTTGTTTCTATTTTAATGAAAATTCGAAAAAAAAATAAAAATCCATGAAGGATTCGCATATTCTTGATAGGTTTTTGGTTTTCATTTGAAGAATTTTATCATTATTTAATTTAATCAAATACAGATAATTTGTTTCAATTTAATTATTAAAAGAATAGTAGTTATAAGTTGTATGCTAGCTTAAAAAAAAATTTCAAATAAACGTTTTCCCAGTTCAAAGTAATATTTAAGCTTTTAATCAGATATTTAATTTTTTATTTTGTTTAACAGAATCCATAAGAAAATATGTAATTTTAATAATAATTCTACAAAATTAGCTTCTTCTTTTTTTTCTGTATCTTAGTAATTAAAATTTGTTGGAACTAATGTAAATAGACATTTTAGATAGCTAACGTAAGAAAGTTTATTAATTAAATTTTCTTTTGATTGTGTAATTTATTTATATTTTTTTTTTTTTGTATACAAAAAGTTTCAAAATCTGAAATAAAAATCTATCTTCTAAGATTTAACATGTTGTATAAGAATAAAATATCTACTTTATACGTCTCAATTACTTCAATTAAAAATTTTTTTTAACCATAAAATCAAACTAAATTTATTTGTGAGAATAAAAAAAAACCTGTTGAAGCTATTATTTCTAATTAATTCACAAAGAAAAACCAGAGTTTTAATAATTTTTAATTTTATTTTTTACAAAATACAACTTTATAAATTTTACTCAAAATCAATTTTCTTACCTTGAATATTCAAACTATATAACTTGAATGTTAATTATATTTGTATAAAATTAAATTTTAACTTTTATTTGTAAATAATAATTATTAATAAATGATGGAAACCATTGACATAAATCAAAAACAAATTGCATAATTTTCAGTTTAAATTTTGTGCCTTGTTTTGTAACTTATTAAAATTTTCGAAAATTACAAATCTTTTTTTTAGCAATTAATTTTACTGACATTAAATCAAGATTAGATGGAAAAATCGAATATTCAATGACTTGGTCAATTGTAAAATTATTATATTGTCATATGTCCTAATCATTATTACCATATTTTAAACAAATACGACTATCATTTTGATTTTCGAAAGTGAAAAATAAAACTATTTGATAAAGAAAGTTTACTTAAAATTAATGTCGTTTTTAAGTTATTTTTTTCTGTTTTATTTTATTTTATTTTTTTTTCTTTTCATTTCTAATAAAATTTTATAGAAAACTGCTGATATTATAATAAGTGAAATATAATTTTTTATTGTTATTTTATGTACACATGTTCAATATATTTTGTTACAAAAAATTAAATGACGCAATGAAAAATAATATAAATTTAAGGTTGAATTTAAATTTTTTCGGATTTTATCTTATCAAATTTAAACATGGAAATGAAATATTCGAATTTTTAAGAGTTTTATGTTTTCTAATAAAAAACTCAAGCCAATTAAAATAATTCTAATAATTAATTTACTACGCTCTTACCTGTTTACCTACACCTAGTAATTCGAAAGATGTTATTATTATTTTTAAAAATTTCAATTCCTTCTTGAAGTTTCTAAATAAAAAATAATAAAAATTTTAAAGGCTTGTTAGTTAATGATACATGTGTGTACCTAATCTTTTGTTTTTTTTTTTTTTTTTTTAGTTTCTGAACAAACTAAACGAAGTGTTTATTTTCTAGAATAAAAACCACAAAAAAAATACACTATCGTCACTATGAAGTATCTATATTATATATTTATTAGTATAATATGCAAAGACTATGTATTGTACACAATAATAATAATAAAATAATGATTACACTTATTTATATTCTTTTTTCTTTTGAACAAAGTAAAATTAATTAAAACGCGTATTTCAAATAACATATATATTTGAATTAATTAGCTAAATAATTTAGTTTACTTTGAATCACAATGTTTTATGACGTCTTTTGTATACACTAAAAATAAATATCTAGCAGTAGCTTATACTTTTTTATTATGATTCAAAAACATTCCGTTCGACCTAAAACTGAGTACTTTTTTATGTAAATATTTAATAATCTTAATTTTATTTGTTCTCGTGTTATGTCCTTTACTTTTTAGATTCTTAAACAGATTATACACGAGAACCTAATTGTCTCACTGTTCTCTATCATCTATTTCATTTAGGATAAAATGGAAGTGGACATCATTAGATTTCAGTTAAATAGAATTTGAGAAAAAATATCATTTCACAATGAGTTCGAAATAACTCTATTAGTAAATAATATAGATGTCGCATATATATTGCTGAAGGACTCAAAAATTTAATTCTGAAGTTGAGATCTTCGCTTTTCTCTCTATTTTTTATGATTATTATTGATGAATAAACTTGTTTTAAAAAAATTTAATAAAGTTTTAATAAAACCTAATTAATGAAAATATCTATTTTTATTTCGTTTATTTTCAGAGATCATTAGGGAAGTAAAAACAAAAAAAAATAATTCAAAATGGAGGACGGTCATATGAAATCCGTCGAGGAGTCGTTAAATTTTTTTCAGTCAGATAACGAAAAAGGTCTCACCTTAGATCAAGTCAAAAAAAATCAAGCTAAATATGGACCTAATGGTAAGTTTTATACTAAGAAGAATAAAATAACAAATGGATAAATCAATATGTCGGGGACAAGAGCAAGCAACCAAAGTTTATTTAAGCAATTTTTTTGTAAACAATTTTGAAAACAAAAATTTTAAGAGTTAATGGAAGGTTTCGAAGCTAAAATAACTAAACTTTTTACAGAGCGTTTAGACTTTGCTTATATAAACTTTAATTATTAAAACATCATGTGTAAATGCTTTACAATTTTATAATATTTCTTTATAAAACAATAATAATAATAATGCTTTTTTATTTATTTTTTTTAATTTTAGAACTTCCCACGGAAGAAGGAAAAACAATTTGGCAGTTAGTTTTAGAACAGTTTGATGATTTACTTGTCAAAATTTTGCTTTTAGCTGCTATTATTTCATTTGTACGTATTTAAAATTAAACTGATTATATTATTTTATTATAAGCACTGTCATGAAATATTTTTTGAAGTTCATGTTGATAATTTAATTCTAGTCTACGCCGTCCCTTAGTATTAAAATTTCAAAAATTATCAAAGCAAGAGATGAAAAAGATGTGAAAGAATATTTTAATTTATTACTAAAGCATTATAGTTAAATTAATGAGAAACAAGAAGATTTTGATTAGTTAGGTTTATTTTTATTATTTCACTTCGAACACAATTCTTTGATTTGTTTTTTTTTTCTCTGGTAAAATGTTTAATATGAAATAATTAGGGATAATAATCAGAAATAATAAAGAATAATAATCAGAAATAATAAAGAAATTAAAGTTGGTTGCCAAAACCAACCACTGTAATTTTACTTGGAGTCGCTAATGATAATGACAAATAATCATTTTGTGTTAAATAATGATTTTGTGTTTTACAAAAAAAAATACTTAATTTCAATTCTGATTCTTTATTTTTTTCTAATTATAAAAAAATGGAAAAAGAAATACTAAATAGGAAAAAAATAAAGTGTTATTTATTTTTAAGTAATAAAAAGATATTTTTAATACTTATGCTGAAGAGTGTAAGGTTCCAAAACCTTTTTTTTTTACTTTTCAATATTAGAATCTAACTCTTATAATTCATTATAACTAAAAAAAAATTCTAAATTTTTAGGTATTAGCTCTGTTTGAAGAGCACGAAGACTCATTCACAGCATTCGTCGAACCATTAGTTATTTTACTTATTTTAATAGCAAATGCCGTTGTAGGAGTATGGCAAGAAAGAAATGCCGAATCTGCGATTGAAGCTCTAAAGGAATATGAACCCGAAATGGGTAAAGTTGTACGTCAGGATAAAACTGGTGTACAAAAAATTCGTGCAAAAGAAATTGTGCCAGGTGATATTGTTGAGATATCAGTTGGTGACAAAATCCCAGCTGACATTAGATTAACAAAAATTTATTCAACAACACTACGTATTGATCAGTCAATTTTAACTGGTGAATCTATTTCTGTAATCAAACACACAGATGCAATTCCAGATCCACGTGCTGTAAATCAAGATAAAAAAAATATTTTATTCTCTGGTACAAATGTTGCTGCTGGTAAAGCTCGAGGTGTTGTTATGGGAACTGGTTTGAATACTGCTATTGGTAAAATTCGTACTGAAATGTCTGAAACAGAAGAAATTAAAACACCTTTGCAACAAAAATTAGATGAATTCGGCGAACAATTATCAAAAGTTATTTCAATTATTTGCGTTGCTGTATGGGCTATTAACATTGGTCACTTTAATGATCCAGCTCATGGTGGTTCATGGATTAAAGGAGCAATTTATTATTTCAAAATTGCTGTTGCTTTAGCTGTTGCTGCCATTCCAGAAGGTTTACCAGCTGTCATCACCACTTGCTTAGCTTTAGGTAAATTAAAAAAAATTTTAAAGTGTAACATCGAAAATAATAACATGATTTTAAATGTGAAATTATTAATAATTTCAATATAAAAGTTTTTAGTCAAATTCTTTTATTTTAAACGTACTTATATGATGAGGCTGACACCAATTAAAGCCCGAACGAAGACTTCCAGTTTTATTTTTTTTATAAAATCGAATCGAAATTAATATTATTAAATTGATAATTATGTTACAAATTTTGTTAGATTCAAATCTTGTTTTCAAATAATAATTATTTTGTTTCTTCATTAGGTACCAGACGTATGGCAAAGAAAAATGCTATTGTCCGTTCATTGCCATCTGTTGAAACCTTAGGTTGTACTTCAGTTATTTGCTCTGATAAAACTGGTACATTAACAACAAATCAAATGTCTGTATCTAGAATGTTTATCTTCGATAAAATTGATGGAAATGATAGCGCTTTCACTGAATTTGAATTAACTGGTTCAACCTACGAACCAATTGGTGAATTATTTATGAATGGTCAACGTGTCAAAGCTGGTGATTTTGAAGCTTTACATGAAGTTGCCACAATTTCTGTTATGTGCAATGATTCAGCTATTGATTTCAATGAATTCAAACAAGCTTTTGAAAAAGTTGGTGAAGCTACTGAAACCGCTTTAATCGTCTTGGCTGAAAAGCTAAATCCATTTAACGTAACCAAATCTGGTTTGGATCGCCGTTCAGCAGCCATTTGTGTAAGACAAGAAATTGAAACAAAATGGAAAAAAGAATTCACTCTTGAGTTCTCTCGCGATCGTAAATCTATGTCCAGCTACTGTACACCACTTAAACCATCACGTATTGGAAATGGACCTAAATTGTTCGTTAAAGGAGCTCCAGAAGGTGTATTAGATCGTTGTACACATGCCCGTGTAGGATCATCCAAAGTTCCTTTGACTTCAGCATTGAAAGCTCGCATTACAACATTGACAGCGCAATATGGTACAGGTCGTGACACATTACGTTGCTTGGCTTTAGCAACATGTGACAGTCCAATGAACCCCGATTCAATGGATTTGAATGATTCAACTAAATTCTATCAGTATGAAGTTAATTTAACATTTGTTGGTGTCGTTGGTATGTTAGATCCACCACGTAAAGAAGTATTCGATTCTATTGTAAGATGTCGTGCTGCTGGTATTCGGGTTATTGTCATTACTGGTGACAATAAGGCTACTGCCGAAGCTATTTGCCGTCGTATTGGCGTTTTTACTGAGGATGAAGACACTACTGGTAAGTCATATTCTGGACGTGAATTTGACGATTTGAGCCCAGGAGAACAAAAATCAGCCTGCGCACGTGCTAGATTATTTTCACGTGTAGAACCTGCTCACAAATCAAAAATTGTAGAATTTTTACAATCAATGAATGAAATTTCTGCTATGACTGGTGATGGTGTCAATGACGCTCCCGCTTTGAAGAAAGCTGAAATTGGTATTGCTATGGGCTCTGGAACAGCTGTAGCTAAATCAGCTGCTGAAATGGTTTTAGCTGATGACAACTTCTCATCCATTGTATCTGCAGTTGAAGAAGGTCGCGCTATATACAATAACATGAAACAATTTATTCGTTATTTGATTTCTTCCAATATTGGTGAAGTCGTTTCAATTTTCTTGACAGCTGCTCTTGGCTTACCAGAAGCTTTAATTCCAGTACAACTTTTATGGGTCAATTTGGTAAGTTTAATTATTATAAAAACGAAGTTATTTATTTGAATTATCAAAATCGATTGAATATTTTGTTTTTGTTTATTTAGGTTACTGACGGTTTACCAGCTACTGCTTTAGGTTTCAATCCACCAGATTTAGATATTATGAGCAAACCTCCTCGTAAAGCTGATGAAGGTTTAATTTCAGGATGGTTATTCTTCAGGTATTTGTTTTATTTTTAATGATTATAAAAGCAAACTTAATTAATTCCTATATAGATATATGGCTATTGGTGGTTATGTCGGTTGCGCAACTGTTGGTGCAGCTGCTTGGTGGTTTATGTATGCTGAAGATGGTCCACAACTTACCTATTGGCATTTAACTCATCATTTAGCCTGTTTGGGTGGTGGTGAAGGTTTCAAAGGAATTGAGTGCAAAATTTTCAATGATCCACATCCAATGACAATGGCTTTGTCTGTTCTTGTAACCATTGAAATGTTAAATGCCATGAACAGGTGAACATTTTTTTTTATAGGATTTTCATCAAAAGAAAAACAGTATAATTTACTATTAAAATTTTTTTTAAATAAATTTATAGTTTATCAGAAAATCAATCATTGATTGCTATGCCACCATGGTCAAACATGTGGTTGGTCGGCTCTATGGCACTTTCATTCGGTTTACATTTTGTTATACTTCATGTTGAAGTGCTCGCAGTAAGTATTATTTTATTCAACACGAACAAATGATGTTTTCAATTTTACTGATCACTATTTTGATTGATATCATAAATGTCATTCGAACTTGAATAAAATTTTTTTATTTTCCTGATAACTGGAATATTAAATTTCCTTCATATAAAAAAATTTTATAACTTGTACAATGCTGAAGAAACAAAAATACATGATTTATTTATAAAAGAACCAATTGGCCGAGACATGAAATCGTGACGTAGTAATCTACTAGTACTACATATACTGTGTATCTAGGGAAATATCAAAAAAGCGAATTGTTTTTTGAAAAAAATTAAATCGTGTTGCAGCTGTGTTTTACTTAATTTAACTCCAAATAATTAACAAATGAGAGAAATTAACTTTTTTATGCCATAATTTCTTTTCTATATTTATATATGTATACAATAGTCATAATCTCACAACATGCGAATTTATTTCTGTCTCATATGATATGTTCATTACCTCCAGTTCAATTCGAATATTGCGGTGGGCAGGGTAATTGAAATTTATTTTATTTAAATTTTTTTTTAGGCGGTCTTCCAAGTAACTCCATTGGGACCAGACGAATGGATAACTGTGATGAAATTTTCAATTCCTGTAGTGCTGCTGGATGAAACATTGAAATTTGTAGCAAGAAAAATTGCAGATGGTGAGAATGCTTTATATTCAGTGCACGGGATTGTTCTAATGTGGGCAGTGTTTTTTGGCTGCCTTTACATACATATAACGCTTTTTTAAAGCTTTCTATTTTTAATTTTCATTTTAATTTTTATTTCAATTTTTATTATTTTATAATTTTTTTTTTTTTGTTCTTTTTTTTTTATTTCATTGTATTTTATGATCTTTTCATTTTAACTTATAATAATTATTTCATAAAATATCTTTAAATGATATTTTAAAGAGAAAATTTAAAAGAAAAGGACATTATTTTCTCGTTTTCTTTTTTTTTTTTTTTTAATACTAATAGCATAGAATTAATTTAAAAAAATTGTTTTATATTAGTTATATAGACATTTTTAACTAAATATATTTTTTTTTTATTATTATTAATGAAAATGAAACTAATCAAATTCAAGATGATTAATTAGATTAAATACAGTTACGAGTTTAATATTATTATTCAATTTAAAATTTTTATTGGTATTTATAATTGAAAATGAAATATCGTAAATATATTTTAATTTGAAATTAGCCCGAAAAAAAAAAATATGGGGAGAAAAATGTTTCAATTAATTTATGATTTCATCATGAATTGGACATCTATTACTTAAGGAATGATGCATTTATTCATTATTCCAAATATAGTTATTTATGTTTTTAAACATTATTTAAATCTTCTATTTTCTAACATTGCTTGTACTCTTTTTTCAAGAACAATTGATATTTTTCACTGCATAATTCATAATGCTACATAATTGAATATTTTTGTAAATACATATTTACTGCATTCAGAATAACAAAAAATTGATATTAAATTTATGGAAATCATTTTTTTTTTCGTTTGAATGTTTCTAAGAATTATTCTTTTAAATGTATGTTCCAACCAAAGACTTAAATATTTTGATCATTACATCGAACAGAATTAGATGTTTGTATGAATTGTGTCTATCGAATTTTGTCTACTCTAGACCTAAATAAGTATTTCTCCTCAGTTTGGTTTTAATATAATTTTCTACTCTAGTTTCAAATTTATTTTCCCTTGTTCGGAAATTTACTTAATTCTAATTTTAAGAACATTTTTCTTTGAAATTTTATTTAAGTAACAATCCAGAAATTTGATTTTGTTTCATATTCAATTAATAACGACTCCAAAAAAATATAAACTTAATGTAAAAAAAAAACACGAAACATTTTTAAAATTTAAATTAAATTGATTTTAGTTTAGATTTATTTAAGGAACTGGTATATTTTTAAGGATTGCATGTATGAATAGAAAACAATTTACATAGTTTTATAAATAGAAAAAAAAAATCTTAAAAAATACGTTTGAGCCTTATTGGAACATAAAATGTTTACTCAAAAAAAAAAAAAACAAAGATGTATTAAGGGTTTAGAACAATAGGACTGAAAATGTTTTTTTTAGAATTAAAAAAAATAATTATTAGATATTAGGTATTACAGAACAAATATTTAAAAATTTAAATACAATTATTATTAAAATTTAAAAGAATTATGTGAAATCCTTCGTACTAAACCCAAAATATTTCCTTTTGTTTTTTTCTCATGGATAAGAGTGAAACAAAAATTTCAAAAGTTTTTAAAAATTTATTAAACTCATGCTGAAAGATATTTCCCTCTTTTTATATTGCATGCACTAACTTAAGTCATGTGTATTCTTATCTAACCAAAAACTCGAAAATGAAGGTTTAATATATTGGTTAAAATTTTCATAGAAAAATATTATTTTTTTTGTGCTTGATGATACTAATAACTACCGATATAAATGTTTTCTTAAAGATTCGCCTTTCAAAATTACAAAAAATTAATTATGTAGATTTGAGATACATTGTTAGAGAGGAGAAACATTGGTGGAGTCTGGATTTTCTTACAAGACTGACATATTATAAAGTTTTATCCATAGCTACATCAGAAGCACAAACTTTTTTTTTTTCATTTACCAAATAAAAATAAAACACAAAAATTAAACTTCACCTTTATTATTACATTAATTTCCTCTGAAAATTCAGCATAAGAACAATTTAGTTTAGTTTTAAAAATTTTGAATATTTCGATCTAAAAAATTCTGAAAATTTTGAAATAATAATTTAAATCATAAAAACTAAGATAAGTTTAAAAATGTACTCTTGTGTAAAATAATAATGTTTTTTTCTAATACAATACATTTTTGAGGTTAACATTAATATAAATTTCTTATTAAGTAGAATAAATATTAAAAAAAAATTAATAAAAATTACAAAAAAAAAAAACAAAAATATGTTATCTTTAATACATAAATTTTTTTTTTTTCGTCCAAAGAAATATTACGCACATACTATTTTTAAATCTTCCCAAGAAAATTTCAAAATTAACGTAAAATGTAAATATATTAAAGTTAATAAATATCGAATACAATTTAGTCTAGATAATATTTGAATTAAGTAGAAATCAAAAATTTATATTGTTTTGAACTTAATTCGTTGTTCCTTAATTTTTAATTATTTTTTGAAAAAAAAAAAACTTTTTTAATTGAATTCTTTTATAAAACTATTCGATTTAAATCTAAAATTTGATCCAAATATTGAATACAACATTTTATACTTATGATAGATATCGGAAGAAATAAATAAAAAATTCAATATGTTGATCACAATGATTTTAGTATCACTTTTCGTATGTGCAATCGACATTTATGTGTTATTGATTTATTATATTGTAGAAGATAAACTGTATAAAAATATTAAATTTCCCGCCCTTTGTTAATCTTATATCAATAAAATAATTTCCGTTTAAGAAATTAATTAATAATCTTATACCAGTTAAACACCAAAATAAAATTGACACATACATAAACATATATAATAAAATGCATTAACCAAATCAATGAAATACATTTAATTTTTTTTTCCTATTAATAATGGATACTCTGTTAAAACCATTATTAGTAATGGATACTGTTAAAATAATTATTAATAGTGAAATAAAAATTGCAGTTCATTATAATGAGACTAAACTAAGAAGAATAAAATTTTGTTCTTTAAAAGTAATTTAAAATCCAATTTAAGTTTAGTCTCAATGGCAATAGAATCTGCACAACTACCTTGTGTTCAGCATGAAAGTCATTCCATAATAATGTACACAGTATATACACATACAATAAGAAAATTTGAAAGTTTTTCGCATAAAAATCTCAGACTCAATTTATTGAAAAACCATGTTTCGATCCAATTTATTACATTACGAAACTGTTTTCCAAACTTAATAAATTTGAGCTGAATGGAATAAAATTATAAATAAATTTTCATTTTACTCGAACGAAAAATTTTACATTTTTATTTGTATAGGTATAAAATTTTTTTAACGAGGCGTAACTTCTAAAATTTTGAAGATTTTTATTCGTGAATATTTTTCTTATTTTCATTGAAAAAAAAACATACAAAATTAAATTTTTTTTTTTAAATATTTACAATAACATGGTGTGCGTTTTTGTTATAAAACTAAAAAACATTATGTATGTCAATAATAATTTTTGAGGTTTATTGAGTTTCATGAAAAAATAAATTTGTAAACATATATAACATTAAAAGGCACGTATTTTGTGTTTTTTAATTTTTTTTTTTAATTAATATTAATTAAAAAAAAAAAGTAAGTTGAAATGTTTATATTAACCCCATAAAATTACGTTTTTTTAAAAGTAAGTACTTATTGTACATAATATTTACAAAGATAATAAAAATATTTGAAAAAATAAATAAAAAATTGAGTTATGGCATTTTATAAGAAAATTAATCTAAATTCTTTTATTCATTTTATTTTTCTATACTTTTTTTTATTATTTCTCACAGTAAACCCCAATTTCCACTAGAAGTACACACATTGTAGCAAACAAAATATTATCCTTACTCAGAAGTTTTTCCTGTGCTTCAAAAACCAACAACACCTATAATAAAACAAAAAAAAAAATAAATAAAAAAATAATGGGACTTTTAAATCAAATTAATTGGAAATTCTACTACTACTGCTATTACTACCAACCTAGCTACCTATTTCTACCCAAAACATGTAAATTTCATAATCATTAATTTTTTAATTTTTGTCAGTAATTTCATTATAATTTATGATGCTAACATACTTTAAGAGTTCTCAAAGCTTTTCTAAAAAAAAAACAAAATAAAACCTTCTAAAAATTAGTTCTTTTTCATGACAATTCGAAACTAATATTATAAATTAATTATTCATAAAAAAAACCATATTAACTAATGTAACTAGCAAATTTTAATATCTAAAATAAATAAATAAAACAAAAGGTTAAATCTACTTGATTAAATAAAAAACACAAAATCAAGGGTACTGCTAAAAGCCAATGTATAATACGAAAAAAAATTTCTTAACTTAAGTTCGTCTTTAATGAAAATTTAACGTGAAATTCTCAGTTTTTATTATAAGTTCCAAAAGTAAATTCTTCAGTTTAATATATCTTTTACATAATTTAGAATTTTGGATGATTGATGAATTAAATTTTTTGTAATCGAAGTTAAAAAAATCCTACGGATAAAGATTTCTGATGGAATTTATGATGTAACATTAGATTTTAAATCTCATATAATACAAATGGACTGATCTTTGTTTCTAGTGAAACAGTATACTTACCTTCAAATTACATACCTATGTTAAATTGCTTACAAGGGATTTTAATAATTTATACGCACACCATTCACTTTCGTTATAAAAATATTCAATATTTGGCCATATTTAAGTATATTACAATATGACATCTTCAATCACAAAGGTCCATCGAGTGAAATAAAATTCTTTTAAGTATTTTTGAAGTAATCAGTTGAAAAAAATCAAATTAAAAATTTTAAAGTGTTGGATAACCTATTGTGATCGATCTTTTCTAAGCCCAACCATGGTGAAGTGATAATACAAAATAAAAACTACAAATTGCAACAGAATTATTTAAAAATATTTTATTTAGTAGTTAGATATTATCCAATTGTTATTATTTATTAATAAAAATTTATAAATTAAAAATTAATAAGTACCAAATAATTTTTTAACTTAACAATCACTAATTTTTTAAAAAATCTAAATATCAAACTAACTAATGAACACTATTCTTTTCTAAATATATATTGACCAATCATTCTATTACTGAGAGCAGGGTCGGATCCCTGCTGGCTACAAATAGTTAGAATGAGTGACTAAAAATTCAATATTAAAAGAAGATTTAACCTAATTAATTTTTTTTTTTTTTAAATAATTTTAATTAATATTTTTGTTTTTCCTAAAATATTATTGTTTTGTTATTAATATTATTTTTCTTTTTTTTTTATTTATTTTTTTTAATTTCTCTATAGTACCTGATGCTGTTATTAAACAATGGTAATATATGCAGTTTTTTCTTTCAAAAAAAAAAAAAAAAATAGAGACATCTTTAAATAATTATTTATTGAAAAATAAATTTAAATTTAAAAAATTAAAAAAAAAAATTAATAAATAAATAAATAAAATTAATATTGATTAAAAAAAAAACAAAAAAAAAAAAAAAAAACTACATCAACACACATATATATATATATTTATTTAATTAATTAATAACTTATATAGTTCAGAAGAAGGAGGGCAGTAAGAGAGTATTATTTATTTGAAATTTAATACAAATAAAAATTTTGAAAATAATAATTTAATAAATTTCCTTGAATTTTTATTTATTTAAATTTAGAAGAAATAAAGTAATTAATTTCTAAATAAATTTTTTTTTTGCGTAAAATTTTTGTGAGTCTACATAGTTTTTTTTTTTTCTCTTTTTTTTTATATATATAAAATTCAAATCTTTTGAGAATTTATATTTTTGATGTAGAAAAATGTTTTTTATATTTCAAAAAAAAATAAAAATAAAATAAAAATAAAACAAAAAAAAAATCTGTACTTAAATCTTTAGCTATGTTTATTTAATTTTTTTTTTTTTAATAATTTAATTCCGCTGTCTTTTAGATAATTTAGAAAAGATCCCATTAATTTTTTTTTTTTTTTTTTTTTTAGTTTTGTTTTTTATAATTTTTAAAACTATATTGAAACAAAAAAAAAAAAAAAAAAAAAAAACAACTATTATTATACCCAATTTTATTATTACTTTTATTTAAATTTTAGGTAAATTTTAAGACAATAAATAATTTTGTAGTGCGTAATAAATTTAAATCAAAAAACAAAAAAAAAAAAACAATATTAATTAAAAAACGAAAATATTAAACCAAAACAAAACAAAACACATAATTATATATATATATATAAAAAATATACATAAAAATGTCAGAGAGTAAATTTTAAAAACTTTTAAAAAAATATATAATTTCAATTAAAAAAAAATAAAAATTAAAAAAAAATAAATAAATTAAAAAATTTATGATTTAAATTTTAAATTTATAAGATAAATTATTTAAAAAAGGTGAACAAGATATGTAACAACATTAAAAAGTGAAAATAAATTATATTTATTATTTGGAAAAATTTTGTACTTAATATTTTTTTAATTAAATTATTTAAATTTTTTTTAGCCCGTTTTCAATCAAAATTGACTATTTGTCTGCAATAAATTAAATTTTCGCTCTCAAGTAAATTGCCTAATGAGGAGATTCTACTTTTTCAGGTTTGGGAGTTAGAGGGATTAGAGAGGAGGTTGATTTAAATTAATATTTTTTTTAAGGTTTAAAGAATTCTGTTGAAAATTAGTTTAATTGTCTCCAAGGATTTGAGAAGTGGATTCAGGAATCCAAAGAAAATTGTTATATTTTGGCACATGAAGTATATAGTCAATTTAATGTTATTGGTATAAGGTGTAGAAGGAGCCTAAACAAATATGTTTTATATGTTAGGTCCCCAGTTATCTTCGAAATAAAATTGTCTTAAATCGAAATATTGAAAACGAAAAAAATTTCAAGGACTCCAGGATCAAGATTCTTTCAACTATCGTGGATACACTTTTTAAATTCGCCAATTGTCTAGAACTGCCGCTCATTAGCATAAACTTTAGAAGTAAGTATAAATTAAGATATATTTATTTGAATGCGGTCAAATTGCACTAAAACATTACCGATGTAAAAATGAAACCGTCTTCTAGATACGCAAAACAAAATAGTAAATCTCGAAACAATAAGAATCATAATAAATACATTTCGTATATGAAAATAGCTACTTCAAAATTGAAAATTGATATTTAAAATGGCAATTTAATTATGAATTATGGATTATGAAACAAAAAATGGTTATAATTTTTATAATTTTTTCACATTTAATATGATTTTAGAAATTTGAACAACAACAAATTGTACCTTGGAAAAAAAATATGAAGCTTCATAAAGGACGGCAGGACGGCTTATATTCATTATATAATATATTGAATTTAATAAATAAATTATGTTTTTTTTTGATTTTAATTCTATTTTATAGTCTAATCGTTAAGTTTTCTCTGGGGATTTTTATATAATTTCATACATTTGTTATGATTTTTATGCCTACGAGATGCTTTGAATGTAATGTTTTTTTTTTTGCAGAAGGCTTAATTTTATGTCGATGTTGACTGAAAGACTGAAATATCGCCATTTCTTACGAGCGATCCACAATACACATATAATTGAATGAAAACCTATATCCCCTATCCTATATTATATACTTAAAAAAATTTTCTTTTTTCAAATTTTTAAAAGTTCAACGGAAATTAAAAAAAAAAACATAAATTTAAAATTTCCTCTAAAAAATGAATTTTCTATATTTTTTTATATAAAAAAAACTTCAAAAATAAATTTTCTCATATAATTGTGTAAACTTTTGGTTTTTTTTTTTTTTATTTCATCCAAAGAATTTTATTTACATTAAGGATTTGCGCAATACAAATTTTCCTGTTCCCTTCGAATAAAGCTTTCCAGAGAAAAAAATTTTCTTCCGTTTTTGTATTTGTTGTTGTTGGTTTTAGAAAGCACAGCTAAAAGAATAAAAAATAAAGGAAATCTTTTTTTTTCCAAAATAAAATAAATCAGTGTTAACTTAAGTGTAGGATTACTAAAAATAAAAAATTATAAAAATTTAAGCTGTAAAAGAAGAAAATTGAAATAAAAAAAAAAAATTATTTCTTTTGTTCAAATTTATTTTTTTAATTATAGTTGTGATGAGAAAAATAATTTAAAAAAAAAAAAATTCATATCAAAAAAGTCTTTAAATTAAAATACAAAAAAATAAAAAATCTAAAAAAAAATTAATTCAAATGTTTAGGAAAAAAATTCGTAAAAGAATTTGAAAAAAAAAAAAGAAAAAAAAATTTAATTTTTTTTTCTTTTCCTTTAATTTTTTTTTTTTTTTTTTTTCAAAATTTTCTTTAAAAATGTTTTCAAGTAATTTACTTCTTTTTTTTTTTAAATAATAAAAATTTTTCATAAGAAAATATTTTAATTTTTTTTTTTTGTTAACATAAAAAGAAAAAGGAAAAAAAGAAAATACAAAAAAGAAAATTCTTAATTTGTTTTTTTTTTTTGTTTAAATGTCGTTAAATGTCCATGGAATCAATTTTTTTATTAAAAAAATTGAAATTAAATCAGTGCTGTTTATTAAGAAAACATGAATTTTATTTTAGGGATAATTTTTGCATCATTAGTGTCAGGTAAAAAAAAAAACAATAAAAATAAAATAAATAAATAAAAATAATAAAAAACAACAAAAAAAAAATCCATAACCAATTAAAACACCACAAATTAAAAACAATTTTTTTTTTTCTTCTTTTCTGTTAACAAAATAATGAGGTTCTAAAAGACAAAAAAAAAAATAATAAAAAATGTTATGAAAATGTCAAAAAGAAGTCAACATAATTATTATTAAGGGAAAAAAAAGAAGATAAAAATAACAAAAAAAAAAAAGAAAAAAGAGCTACAAAAAAACAGCTTAAAGTACCTTACAATTTTTTTTTTTAAGGAATTATTTATTATTTTTCTATACATATAAAATACATATATCTATAGTAGAAAAAAAAATGTTTTTAATTTTTTTTTTTTGCTAAAGAGATTAAAGATAAGATATGATTCCTGTTTTATTTTTCTTTTTTTTTTTTTTTTATTTTTCCTTGAAGTCCCTATACAAAATTTATTATCTTAATTTTTTTTTTTGGAGCTATGCTTATTTAAAAAAAAAAAAAGAAGAAAAAAAAAACCCATCTCTACTGAAAAGTTACAAAATGTATATACTTTTATATTTTTTTTACATCATAGAGATGTAGATATAGCTTGAATAAAAAAAAAAAAAAGGAATTACATATTAGATAGATATAGATAGGTGTATACACAATTATACATATATTATATATTGTATTATCAAAATAGCATATATGCTGTGTGAGAGTACAAGGATTAAAATTTCATAGTGTTTCATAGTAAAAATATCAATTATTGGCTATATGATTATATATACATTGCATATATACCCCGTTCTTGTGTGTATCTTTATTACAAACTCAGCTGAGAATTCTCCAAATTTTACATTATTTATGCCTACATTATAATAATTTATTTATATTTTTAGCTTCTACAAAATTTTTGAGTGAATTCTTTTTTAGTCCTAATTTAATTCCGATTAAAAATAAACGATTTAAGTATATATGTGGATTTATATGGAATTAGATAGAAATATAATGTTTCAACTGTAGTTTTTCTCTTTGAAAGTTAGACATAATTTTCTTGAAACAAAATATAACTTTAACTGAACTAAAATTCCTTTTTTGAACGTAACAAAGTTTAGTAATGAAATATAATAAGGATTGAGTGTGGGATAGACTAAACATAATTCTCTAATTGATGGGGTAATTTAACTTTCTGTATTAGGTTTATTAAGATTGAAATAATAATAAAAATCTGACTAAGATTAGCATGAATAGTGTTTAAGTTGAAGGTTGAAAGAATTTATTAAGATCACATTTTACATATTTATCGATATTTACAATTAAATGAATAAGGGTGCGTAAGAATAAGAAAAAAATAAAGGTAACGAAAGAATTATAAAGTCTTTCACAATTTATGGATAATGCTAAAAGGATTATCAAAATAAACATAATTTTTCTAAATATTAATAATGTATCCTGGGACGTCGTCACTGTTTAAATTCATAATTTAATTTCATAATATCTCAAATATATCAAGGTATATATAATTTAATGAACATATATATCTTTGAATTTGAACATGCTGTTTATTTTTACAGACATTATTTTGTTCTTTAAAAAAAACAATTTTATTTGAATCGTTATATTTCATTTCTAATACATTAATTTCTCTTAATTCATTCAAATGCAATTACAATAATCTTCACCCTATGAATTTGTTTTTTTTTAATGTTTTTTTATATGTACCTGTTTATGTGTATAATATATATGTATATATTAATATACAACATGATAATAAAATATATATATATTCAAAGCTATACAATGTATTATAAAGCTTTAAAAGATACAAATTTTTGTATATAGTTAGTTATGTGTGTCCTGTAAAATTTTCTATACAATATTTATTTTTCACAAACATATTTATGTCTTTTTTTTTTGGGTATACATTTTAGGAATAGATATGCTATTTATATATATATAAACGAAAATATATATTATTATATATATTACGAATACTATATGATATATAATATGGGTATATGAAATATGTAACTTCAAAAAACAAAAATATATATATATATACTTTTAAATAAAGATATAGAAACATAAGTAGGTAGGTACATAGATTTTCCTTTAATGTTTATTTTTATTTATTATCATTATATTCTTATATAAATTACTATTATTATTATTTTTTATTCAATTTTTTTTTTTTCTTTAATTCAATAGAAAATTTTATTTATAGGCATTTTTAATTTTTTTTTTTTAACCAAATTAAAAGAGTGGAAATTTTGTTACATTATTTTTAATTTTTATAAAAATATATAAAAAAAATAAAAAAAATAATAGAAATGAAAATTAAAAAGTTGATCAACTTTTTAAAGTTCAAAAAAAAAACTTCAAACGAAAAGAAGAAAAAACAGAAATAATAGAAAGAAAAAAAAAAAAAAACAGAAAAGAAAAAGAAATAAGAAAATTCCAATTCAGATATACAAGAAAAACAATAAAAATAAATTTCGACATGCTCAAAACTTTAAAAAGTTAAAAGTTTTCTTTTTTTTTTTGTTGTTCTTTTTTATTTTTTTTTATTCTTTTCCAATATAGAAATAGAATGGAGAAGAAGAAAATTTCTCATACTCTTTTATACTATGTTTGAAAAATATAAAATTTGAATTGGAAAATTGAATTAAAAATTTTTTTATATATTTATATATAGATATGTATAAATTAAAAGGAAAAATTAAAAAAGAAGAAAACAAAAACAAATATATATATATATATTTTTTTTGTCTTGTACGTTGAGAAAAACTATATAGAAAAATGAAAAGGAAAAAACAGAAACGTTAAAAGAACAATTAAAATTTAATGATTCTAAAATATCTGATTTTCCTTTTAATTTTATTTTTTTTTTCATATTATAATATATATTTCTTAATTCTATTACTATATAATACAGTTAATAGTTTTTTTTTAACTTAAAAGACTAACAAAAATAATAAATGTATGTTTTTAGGAAGAAAAAAAATAAATTTATATGAAAATAATGTTTATAACAACGCATATATCTATTTCAACATAAATTTTCATTATATTTTATTTTTGTAATTTTTTTTAATTTTTTTCATACTTTCAACTTGCAATTTTTATTTTCAACTTGCAACTCTCAACTTTCATATTTAAATTTTGTGCCTACTAAAAATACTAATGTGCCTACTATAAAATTGTTGTCAGCCACTAATAAAAAAAACTACAAATGTAGTTTTCATTAATTTTTTTTGTAGTATTATTGCGCGTCGCACTCAAAAATTGTTTAAAAGCGCAGTAGTAAACGTGAAATTTGAGAGTTTATCTTTTGCATCCGATCAGTGAACAGTATTGGTCCTTTTCGGTACTTAAGAAAAAAACTTATTCGTAGAGTAAAATTTTGGTCAGAGATTTAATTTTTTTTATTTACTTTAAGTAATTATTAATTTTTTTTTTTGCTTGCTTTTTATAATTTTGTTATTATAATAAAGATCATTGTTTATAAAAATAAACAAATTATTGGTTTTTTTTGTTGGTAAGAAAAATAAGGAAAGCAGGTGTTACAATTGGCGCCCAACTAGTGACTCGAATCAACATAGAGCATCAATCACCGAACCAAACTAGTGACAATTCATACAGAGTATCAGTCGCAGAGAATCCAATCGTGGACCTTAGAAGTGGGAAGAAGCTAGAAAGCAAAATGGCACAATTCACAGCCGAGCAGTTCCAGCAGATATTGCAGAAAATGGGAGAAGTTCAATCCAACGGCGCCTCATTTGCCAGTTGCACGGCCAGATTCAATGGAGTAAGAGATCCCCTGAAGTTACAGGAGTTCATCACGGCAATAACAATTTTCAAGGAAATTCAGAAAATTTCCGATGCCAATGCACTTAAAGGATTACCATTAGTACTGGAGGATTACGCAGCAACATGGTGGCAAGGTGTAAAAGGTGAAGCCACGACCTTCGATCAAGCCGTCCAACTATTTAAAGGATCATTTGCACCAAGAAGACCAGCTTGGAGGGTATATCTTGAAATCTTCGAAAAGAGCCAAGCAAAGAAGGAGCCAACTGATGAATTCATTTGCAAAAAGAGGTCATTATTTGCTGAGCTTTCAGATACATTGGCTGAGAAAATCCAGATCAATATTATATTTGGCTTACTCCACATTAATATTAGAGAAAAAATCAATAGAGATGACATCACCACTTTTAAAGATCTACTCAATAAAGCCAGAAACATAGAGCTTCATTTTGCAGAAATTGAAGTAAGTAAAAAACCCATTCCACAATTGCCAACCAATGATGCAACAAAGCAGGAAAGGGAAAGAAAAAGATGTGCTTTCTGCCGCAAATTTGGCCATACAGTGGATGTTTGCAGGAAAAAGGAGCACAAAGAAAAACCAGAGACAACTACATCATCCAAACCAGCAGATACCATGTCTACAACAAAAACAACTATTTCATGCTACGGTTGTGGCTCAGCTGGTTTCTATAGATCAAATTGCCCAACATGTTCAAATCGAAAAATCAACAGTCCAGCTCCACTTGATTTCAACTCAGTTGCATCAACAATCGGAAGAGATGTTCCGCTGATAAAAATCCAAATTTTAGGGAAAAATGGAACGGCATATTTGGATACGGCTGCCAGAACCAGTGTTGCCAGTGCGAGCTTATTTAAATGCATGACAGACTATGGTTGTTCTTTCCAGAAGGTGCAAGCGGACATTACACTTGCAGATGGCATTTGTAAGAAAAAACAAGTGCTCACCACAATTACAGATGTTATTATTGGCAATCGATTGAAACCAATTAGATTCATTACCCTACCAGAGGCAACAAACAACAGAACGCTCATTGGAATAGATTTTTTGGAACAAGCAGGCATCGTCATAAATTTGGCTCAAAGGTTATGGTACTTTGCAGACAACCCATTCAAAATGTTTGAATTTGAAAAGACGCCAGCTATCCAATTAAATGCAACCAATGTTGACGAAGAATTGACCACAAAGTTTAAGGATCAAATTCAATCACCAGATTCTCAAGTCCTCGAAGAAATTTCCCCTTTTATAAAATGGTACGAATCGCATCCGAACATCAGTCCAATTCGCCAAACACCAAAGAGAAGAATGGAACAAACCATATCAACTGATGACAACAACAACTATTCACCTCATAAAATACAAAATATTTTTAAAGATGCACTACCTCCAGGTATTATAACACCGGAAAAGGTAGTGAGGAAGAAATCACAACAAAAGGTTGAAGAAATTACTAATTCATGTGAACATATTGAATTGTTTTCGGCAGATATCAACATCAAAGAAGATGAAGCTACTGATATTAGGTCAAACGAAAAACATCAGCTAAACTTGTTTTTATCCGAAAATGCTGACATTTTTGATGAAATTTCAACCCCAACACCGTATGCTGTGCATAAAATCGACATAGGAAATCACGATCCCATAGCTACTGCTCCATATAGGCTATCACCACTCAAAAAACGACAATTAAAAGAAGAGTTGGAGAAAATGCTAAAACTGGATATCATTGAAGAATGTGAAAGTGCTTGGGCATCACCTGTCGTTATAGTACCAAAGAAAACTGGTGGAATTCGGGTATGTATTGACTACCGAGAACTAAATTCAGTAAGTGTTCCAGATCGTTATCCCCTTCCAAGGATAGATGACCTGTTACATGAAGCCAAAAGCACAAGATTTATGTCCACTATCGATCTACAATCCGGATACCATCAAATCGCAGTACAAAAAGAAGATCAAGATAAAACAGCGTTCATCACTCCATTTGGAATGTTTCGTTTCAAGAGGATGCCATTTGGGTTACGTAATGCGCCTGCCACTTTCCAGAGGTTGATCAATCGATTCAAAGCCACATTACCAGATGTTTCGATCCTCGCTTATCTTGATGATATTATTGTCTGTTCGGCAACATTTGAGGACCACTTGAAAGATTTAACAAAAGTATTCCAACAACTCAAAAAATTTTCATTAAAAATTAATCGTGAAAAGAGCAAATTCTGTTGTTCCATGGTAAAGTTCCTAGGTCACATTCTTAGTCCAGATGGGATACACGTCGATCCAGAAAAAACAATTGCCATAAGTAAACGACCAGCTCCAAAGAATCCGAAGCAAGTTCTATCATTTCTTCAAACCACCTCATGGTATCGTAGATTCATTCCAGGTTATGCCCAAATATCCAAACCATTGAGCAACTTGTTGAAAAAGGATTGTCCATGGGTTTGGTCCAAAAATCAAGAAAATGCTTTCGAGACGTTGAAGAAATTATTGTGCACTGCTCCTATTTTACAACAAGCCAAAGATGGAGAACCATATATTCTCAAAACCGATGCCAGCAGTTACGCTATTGGTGCAGTTTTACTCCAGGGGGAGGGAGAGAATGAACATCCCATTGAGTATGCAAGTCGCCTTCTAAGCAATTCAGAGATGAATTATTCAACAACTGAGCGCGAAGCATTGGCTATAATTTGGGCTGTCAACAAATTCCGTGGGTATATTGAAGGAGAAGAAGTGAAGTTACTAACCGATCACCAACCCCTTAAATGGTTGATGTCATTAAAAACACCAACTGGTAGATTGGCAAGATGGGCCCTTCAACTTCAGCCGTACAACATAAAAATTGATTATATACAAGGAAAAACAAATTCAGTTGCCGATACACTATCAAGACCACCATGCTCTGAAGACCACGATAGCCAGGATTGCAAGATATGTAATGTAGAAGTCGATTTTCCTAATAAAGGAGCACAAACAATACGTGAACAACAATTCAAAGATTCATCACTAGAGGTTATAATCAATTCCTTGGAAAATAATGACGAAAATGTTCGACATTGGTTATCAAGAGGATATCTACTTAAAGATGGTGTGCTATATCGTTACATATCAGAATCAGATTCTGAAGAAGGTCAATTAGTAGTCCCTAAAGATGAGCGTAACAATATTCTGAAGTTCTACCACGATGACCCCACATCCGGACATTATGGAATTGATCGAACCATAGATAGAATCACCAAACGATATTATTGGCCAGGAATTAGAGGTGAAATTACCAATTACATAAAAACGTGTATAGAATGTCAAAGATACAAAAATTCAAATTTGAAGCCAAGTGGACTGATGCAAACGGTAGCAAGCAACCAGAGATTTGAAGTTTTAGCTATAGACTTATTTGGCCCCCTACCACCCACTGAAGAAGGATACAATTGGATTTTCATAATCGAAGATATTGCCAGCCGATGGGTAGAACTATTCCCACTGAAGGAAGCCACAGCAGAAAAGTGTGCACTAACACTTTTGCACGAGATATTTCTAAGGTATGGTCTTCCAAGACGGCTCATAAGCGATAATGGTGTACAATTCATCTCTTCAATAATGCAATATTTGGTATTCTGCCTAAATATTCAACCTACTTACACTCCAAAATATCACCCAGAAGCAAATCCAGTCGAAAGAAAGAATAGAGATCTTAAAACTCAATTGTCCATTTTAGTACAAAATCAACATGCTACATGGGCAAATCATCTTCCAGCTGTACGTTTCGCGATGAACAGTGTTAAATGTCAAAGTACTGGATATTCTGCAGCTTATTTAACTTTTGGTCGAGAGCTTAGAACCATCAATGACATACAACACGACTTAAGAAGTATCATACAATCAGAAAACTTTATACCTCAGATTACACCACATCTAAACAACCTAACCAACATAATGGAAAATGTATCAGAAGTCACTCACAAAATACAAGATAGAAACAAATTGAGAGTAGATAATACCAGAAGACCACAGCCTGAATTTACAATTGGAAGTCAAGTAATGGTTACGACCCATGTTCTCAGTCAAGCATCAAAGGGCATCACTTCCAAGTTCGTCCCAAAAAGAGATGGTCCATATGTCATCACTCAGAAGAAAGGTTCATCTACTTACATCGTGTCTGATAGAAATGATTTAGATAAATCACTTGGTTGTTATCACTCAACAGCACTAACACCCTACACTGGTTCCCATGAAGATGATGTGAACCCAATTCAACCCATTAGAAGACGAGGTCGTCCTAAGAAGAAGCCAGCCTTCAATTAATACTAACGCATCGTCGGGTCGACATTGATACGTTAGAGGGGGAGAATATAACAACGCATATATCTATTTCAACATAAATTTTCATTATATTTTATTTTTGTAATTTTTTTTAATTTTTTTCATACTTTCAACTTGCAATTTTTATTTTCAACTTGCAACTCTCAACTTTCATATTTAAATTTTGTGCCTACTAAAAATACTAATGTGCCTACTATAAAATTGTTGTCAGCCACTAATAAAAAAAACTACAAATGTAGTTTTCATTAATTTTTTTTGTAGTATTATTGCGCGTCGCACTCAAAAATTGTTTAAAAGCGCAGTAGTAAACGTGAAATTTGAGAGTTTATCTTTTGCATCCGATCAGTGAACAGTATTGGTCCTTTTCGGTACTTAAGAAAAAAACTTATTCGTAGAGTAAAATTTTGGTCAGAGATTTAATTTTTTTTATTTACTTTAAGTAATTATTAATTTTTTTTTTTGCTTGCTTTTTATAATTTTGTTATTATAATAAAGATCATTGTTTATAAAAATAAACAAATTATTGGTTTTTTTTGTTGGTAAGAAAAATAAGGAAAGCAGGTGTTACATGTTTTAATTTTAGTTTTACTTTTGAGTTATTTAAATATGCAAAAAAAAAAAAAACCGCCAAATGTAAAAAACTTTAATATTATGTGACAGTATGGTACATGTACTTAAAAAGTTTGAAGACAATTTTAAAATTTGTTTGTTTGTTTTTTTTAACAATGTTCTCTGTCATTCAAAATGCCAAATATATACTTTAATTACTTATTTTTTAATGGTTTTGTTTTTTTAATAATACATACAAAATAGATACCTTGTACGTGCCTACATAAGAAGTTCAATTTTTTTTTGTAATTAATTTAATGATTTTTTTTTTTTTGTGATTTACCTTTATACAAAAAAAAAATTGTTTCATAATATATTAAGTACTATTGCATCAATAATTTAATATGTCTATATCAAAAATTATATTCAATTAGTTATTTTCGGGTAAAAAACAAAATTATTATTTAGCTTGATAATGTGTAAATAAAATGTCAATTTTTTTTTTTGAGTTATAAACAAATACTTTTATTTTTAAAGGTATATTTATAATAAATTTATAATTTCAGAAATTTATAATTATTGTCAACAAAAAATTTTAATTACCTTAAAAAATAAAAAGTTTTCTAATTAGCGTTATAGTTTATTAGTGGAGAAAATTATATGTAATTTTATTTTTTTTAATTAGGTACTTACCACGGTAACTGTTTTTTCTAAAAAGCTTTAAGGTTCTGCACACAGTGTTAGTTGAATTAAAAAAAAGTGTTGATTAATGTTGATGACATAATGATAATAATACTTTTCCAGGAAGTAGTTAGTCGATATATATCCAGGACAATAAAAATGATTTAAAGATGACAATAAATATAATTTTTTTTTTATTTTTGTTTTCTTGCAAAACAAAGTAATTAAATAAAAATATTAAAATTGAACTATTTTAGAATATTAATTGTATTCAAAATTCCTATAATTTTAATTTTTATAGAATTTATTGAAGAATTATAAATTCGGTCATTACTGATGCAAGGGCAGTAACACAGTCGTTGTACATACAAATATACCAATATGTTTATATACATACAAATATACCAATTGGTATTTTCAACAATTTTTTTTACTATATAGAGGTTTACTGTATGTTTTACTGTTGTGCAGTATACATACTATGAATAAATTTAAATAATAAATATTTTTAATTGCTTGTCCTCTAGAAAAATGTTGTATGTAAATTTTAGCAATTAGATAAAATCCAAAGTTTTAATCATCGTGAATAACAAATCAGAATAATTTAATAATTTTTTTTTTTTTTTGTTATAAATAAAAAATATTATCATTATTATTATAAACTGTATACGTTATGAAAATACATATGAAAAATAAAATATTTGATACTGCTATAATCTCTTGTAAAAAATATTTATAATGTATAGATAAAATAAAAAGCAATTTTTCAAGATTTATATATTTGAGCATTTTTGGAGCTGCACATTGGAAGTAGAATAATAAAACGATAACACTATCGTTTTAATGGCAGTAGTAGTAAAGTAGAATATTACCTATAGAATAGACATATTTTAAAGAATTATTTTATAAACTAACATACCAACTAATAAAAATATATTTATATAATTATGTTTATGTGATTATAATATTAAATTGAATTTAAAGTTTTTGCAAAAACTACATTTATTGTGTTTTTTTTTTTTTCAATAGTAAAGTAGATTAAATTTTTTAAGGCCAAAATAAAAAAAAATCACAGCGGTCTTTAGGGTATTCATGATTCAGACCAATTAAAAATAAAAATTTCGACATTTTTATATAATTAAAAAAAATACTCGCCAAAATGACAAACAAACATTTAACAAAAGGGAATTAAATTTATATTTTTATTTTTTTTTATAATTTTCATTTTTATCTATAAATTTATATAATTGAAAATATGTATAGCATGACTTAGCAGCGAATAACAAAACAATTTATTATAAACTTCTTATACTATATAGGTATTATTATATATCCTTATTTTCTTTAAAATTCTCTAATAATAAAATATCATAAATATTTTAAGTTTATGGCTTTGTTTTTCTATAAAAATGCATTGAAATCTTGAAAAAAAAAAAAAAAATAAATTAATTTTTTTTTTTATTTTAATTCTCATAAATAAAAATTCTCTTCAGAAATTCAATGAATTTGATAATCAAAAAAAAAACAGGATAAAATAAAAAAAAATTCAATTTAGTGAAATTAAAATTAAAATTTGTTCGTTCATATAGAAATACAATTTCAGGGTTAACTTTTTGACGTATATATATGTACTTAATACAGCCTTATACAGCTTGCTATTATACATAGTATATCCTATGAGCCGAAAAATTAAATACTCAAAAGTTGTACATATTTATATATGATTATTTAAATTTAATAAGCAGGCTAGAAGATAAGTCATGTGTGGTTTGAGAAAAATATGATTTTTAAGTCAACAAAATATATTATTCAAAGATTTTCTTCTTTTTTTTTTTGTAGGTACTTTCATACATTTTAAAATGATTTTTTTAGGTCACGTATTTTTATGACATTTTCGTAGGCTTCAATATACATAAAAATAATAATGTTGCACGTGATATATTTTTAAAGGATTTTATTCCAGACTACTTACTTTTGAAATGATATCTCTTATTTGTTTTATTTTATATATATATTTTTTTATAATACTTGCATAAGAATTTAGGCTTAACAAAAGTGTGTGAAGTTATATGAATAATGTTATTATTTTTATATATTTTTTTTGACATGTATAGCCGGTAAATTATCAATCCTATATCTCTAATCAATATATTTATACAACCATATTTTGCATTCAGGATTAACTATGCAGCTGTACACTTAGTAATTTATAATTACATATGCTTGGTAAACATATTTATATATTATTTAGCAATTATATTCATATATTTTTCTTTTTGTTCTGAAAACTCAACAATGTTCCGTGTGTGATAAAAAAAAATATGTCATAAAATTTCATTAAAATTCATTAAAAAATGAACATAAAGCTATTAATTTGGTGTCAAAATTGATAAATTTTATTACATTATTTTGAGCGCGCGTTATATAGATAAACTGTCATCGTTATAGAAAAATTAATGACAAAATTTTTATTTTTTTTTTTTAGTTTTTTACTTCTTGTTCTAATAAATTTTTTTTTTATTCTTATTTCTTATTAATGGATTATTCCAAACATATTACACACATTAGTTTTTTGAAATCAATATCAATTTTATTTAATGTTGATTAAAAAAAAAAACTACACTTATAAACTTATATTATGTATATATAAGCATATTTGTAGATGTAATATTATATTTATAATATACCTACAAACATTATACTCAAGATAAAATTATATGTAATGTATATTTTTTATACCTATATTTTATGTGAAATTATACACTGAGCATATAACTATCAAATATTTATAAATATATACAAAATATTTATTATACATAGATATGTATAATGTGTATTTTAGTACCTAAAAGTGATGATCATGACTAAAATAATTAAACGCTTTTCGATTCGATAGTTAAAAGATAAATTGTTAGCACGCTATTAAATTTCCTAACAATAATTAATAAATTGTTTGATTTTAGTGTTATTGGCATCATAAATTACATTGTAAAAAAAAAAAAAAAGTTAAAAAAGAAAATTCTAACACCTAAATAAAATAACAAGTAGAGACATTTAATACCATTTATTTCCTTTTTTTTTTAGACGGTCGGCGTCGTCGTTTCATTATTATTATATATTTACTATTTATTTAATAATATTATTATTTTTTTTTTTAGGTCTTTATTGATCCAACAGTTGTCATTTTATTTGTTAAAGTAATATTTAATAATATAACTTTTTTTTTTTTGTATTCTTATTATTTTTTTATTTATTTATTATGAATTTTTTTTTTTTACTATTTTTTCACATATGTGACATTATAATAGAGCTCCAAAAATATAGGGCTTGCATGTTCAGAAAAAAAAAAGTGACGTAGGTGTAATATTTAGCTAATATATGTTTTATAAATCGTGTGTTTGTTTTTATAAAAAAGAAATCCGTTTGAAAAGAGACTAAACCATTTTTTAATGATTTTGAAGTTTTTCTTTATTTTATGCTTTAAGTATTTATATAATTCAATTAAATAGAAGAAGGACAATTTTATATAATAATGACATCAATTAAAAAAAAAGTGTATTCAAGGATTTAAGTAAAGTAAATTAGAATAGGAATATATACCCAGAGACAGAAAATTGATAAATTATTTTAAAATTCACTCTCAAATCGAGGAGTACTTACTTTATAGAACCTAACTTTTGATTAATTGTTTATAACATTTTAATAAATATCTCAATTTCAAAATAATTTTTTTTGTAATTTAACTTGGTAGTAAAAAAACATAAATCTGCTGGCAGACTTATGGGTATAGTGTACTATTAGTTCTTTATAACCTATTTCTATTAGTGGAATATTTGTGGAATATTCAGTTTTCCGGAATATTTCAGGTAAATTTCCATATAAAAATAAATTCCTGTATTTCTATTTCCCTTTTTCATATTCCACTTAAGTTAGGGTTCGGATTCCAAATTTATCAAAAAAAGTACACAATTTTTGAAAAAAAGTACATTTTTAGGTACTTTTTTAAATTATTTTTTGGTTGGTCAGAAATTTTTTTGTCAAAATGACAAAAAAATAAATAAAAAAACGTAAATAAATTTTTTTTTGTATGAAAAAGTATTAATAAAAAAAAAATTATTAAATTTATTTTTTTTTTAAATGTCAATATATTCCACTTCGTATTCCACTTAATGTAATGGAAACGGTAAGTGAAATAACGGAATTTATGTGGGATATATTGGGTGAATGGAAATAGCTTATTAGTAGTTATTAAATAATTTAACATTCACAGTTCAATTCAATTAATATGATATGGTTATTACCTTTTTATTGCAACAATTTTTTATGAGGATACTATATTATAAAATGAAACAGAAGTTTTTATTTTCAAATTTTTTTTTTTTATTTTTTCTCAAAATTATATAAAAATATATTTATCCCATTTTGATATTAAATTCTTTATTTATATACTTTGTTGTCATACATCATGAATGTGAATTAATTGCTCATTTCGTACAAATCCCCAAAAGGTATAAAATATGAATAAATATGTACATAATATTTATGTAAATTAGGTATAGGTCTGTTAAGTCATATGTCAACTTATCGAACGAAATTACACCTTTTTATAATATTAAACTATACATATAAATATGTTATTATTATAATATTATATAGCTATATTAATATGATAAAATATTGTTCATTTATGCGATAAATGAAAAATATTATTATTTAAGAAATTGATAAATTACAGAACATTGATTATATTGAAATCTTCGAATATAAATTTTAACGTATATCAATTAATTAAATATGTATGATAAATACCTAACATTGTATTTTGTGCAAAATTTTTTTTTATATTATGTATTTATGTTACTATAATATTTTTTTTTTATATCCTTGAAAATTTGGAACAGAAAAATTTATTTTTTTTATTTTTGTTATTTCAAAGTTACAAAGAACAAAAAAAAAAGGAAATGAAAAAGTAAAACAGTTTAGTTGTTTTTTTTTTCCTTCTTATGTTTTTAAATTCTTTTATTGTTATGACATGGTAATAAAGGCTTTTCTTTTATTCTGAAACCTTAATAAATTTTTAAAATCATTTTCAAACGTAGTAGGTACCTATATATTTTTTTTCTTTTAAAGTGTGCAAAATTTTTATACTTCACATATCTCATCTTAAATGTTACATAAAAATTTAGTACTATATTTGAATATAATATTGGATTTGTTGAATATTTAATGTATTATATTTATTCAGAATTTTTTTACTGCGCTTTGAGAGTCATAAGTTTAATAGTTTAATATTGCAAATTATTAATATTTATTAAGCTCAATAATATAATTTATATAGAGAAGGGTATTAATGAATAATTATTCCCATAATAATGATTATTGGGAAAATAAATAAATAGTAGGTATATTTTTTGCATTGACTTCTTGGAGATAAGCAATTATTGAGGAAGAGGAATTAAGTAGTTCAGTGTTTTATATTTTTTCTGTATATAATAATCCTGTGGATTGTTGTGGGAACAATTTTTTTTATATACAGACATTATGTAATTTACACCACATTCCACTTAATTAACACCGAAAGGACGTTCTTCTTTATAATTCTATATTCTTATAAAATCTTTCACTCTCTAGTCCTCATATTCTCATAATAATATGAAATACGTTAATTAATAATTTAGTAGGCATCATTGAAATTTTTTTTTCTATTTCTGTATCAAAAATTAAGCAAGAAAATTGTTCGGTTTGAGAATTTTTTTTATGAGAAACCTATATTCTAATCGTATATTTTATTCACATAATATGTTAAAGAAAAATACGATACTGATATTGACGAAAAAATTAGTATTTTATGGCAATTAGAATATGTACATGTAAAATTCACCATAGGGCGATAATTATTGATAATATTCAGTGATGAATTTAAATTCCTAAAAATTCATATTTTCATCGTTACCATTTAGCTTGTAGCTCACAGCAGACAACTGAATTTGTTTATTTATTATTTACTTTAAGCTTATTTCCAGATCTTTTTTCAGAATTAATTATTTATTTTTTATTAATAAGAAATGTTAGATTTTATAGACAATAATAATTTTTATATTCATCAAAAAAGCAAATCAACAGCTATTAACTTTTACATCAAAAATTTTGTTTGTTTATTTGTTGTTTTTTTTTTTATCATAATCATTAACTGGGTTGTAACTAAAATAAACAATAAATAATTTATTATTAAATTGTTGTTGACCACATTAGTAGGATAAAAAAATAAAAATAAAAATATCACCATAGTGTATATAATATTAATTAGAAACTATTTAAAATGTATTCAACTGAATATAATTTTCGTTTCGATAAATTTAAGTCCCATTAATAATGTACAAAATCACGACCTAGTATATAAAATACATAACTGTGAAATATGTACATAAAATTTATTACCATAAATTTAAAAATTAATTTTATGAATATGCTGCACACACTGATTAGAAGAAAAAAAAATTATTTTAATTTGTCGTTACATTATTATTGTTCATAAAATTTTCATTAAAATATTTACTTTGAAATGACATTTAGGCGAAAATTCTTGATAAAATATCAACAGTTGAAATTTATTGTACTAAAGTGATATTTTGTTTTCTTTAAAATGACATTTAGGTGCGTTATCTGAGTTCAATGTGTATATTTTTCCTACCATTATGTTAACTTGAGTTAGAAATTTCTTTTAAAAAAATGTTAAACTATGTTAAACCTTTGTTAAAAATAAAATTTGAAAATAATTTCTTTTATTATTAATCAATGTTTAATTAAATAAAGCTACATCTTGCTTAATAGCATATATTTTATATGAGATTTAAAAAAAAGTATCAAAACTTAACTATTAAAACACCATTGTGACCGAGAATGCGTCACTTTATCACTTTAGAAAAAAAAGCAAATGATATTTTTTTAATAATGTCCTTTCTATCCTAGAAGCTTTAAAATTCATATTTTTTTTTACTTTCTAATAAACGTTATTAAATGTACCACAAGAACCGTGTTTTAATTATATTTTAATGGTTTTTGTCATTTTTTTTGTCATTATTTTTGGATTTATATACTTGCGAAGATAATGCATAGACTCTGTATTATGTATAGACTATGTATCTAAGCTATTGTTACATTTATACAACAGATATTTTATTTTAAAAATCCTCAAATATAAAAATAAAATGAATTTCAATTTTTAAGTAATTTTTAGGTATATCATACTAAATTTTCGGAATTATATTATATAAATATATGTAATTGGAAAATCAATTTTTATCATTAAAAGTTATAAACTTTGAACAAAAGTTTACTTTTCGATCACCAACATCTTTGTATAATTAATTAATCTATTTTTAATGACCATATGTCAATAACAAGAAAAAAAAATTTTTAAAAATCTTTCGCATTGATTGTTCTATTATTTTAAGAAAAAAATTGTATATTAAAAAAAGAATATAAAATTAACTATTAAACAGGGGGAAGGATATTCCCTATTAAATAATAATTAATAATAAAAATTATATTGAGCGTATAATAATATTATATTAGACAAAAAAATCCCATAATCTTTAAAATAAAAAAATTTATTAGTGTTAAGTATAACTCTTAACTTAATCCAAATAAAAGAACATTTCCCTTTTATGCCACTTTTTATGAACACTACTATGCATTTATTGATAAAACATAATATGAATGTATACTAAAAGTTGAAAAAATTGAGAATAAAAATTTTAATTTATTATAAGATAAGATGTGTATAAAAATAATTAAGTTATAAGTCGTAGTAGTTTTATTTGTTTTCTTTACTCGATAATATTATTCTCTTAAATATCTCTAAAGATCTTTATATATAATGTTCACAATTTATTTTTGGCGAATTCACCGTTTAAAAACGGATTTATTGAAAAAATTTTAAACTAACCACAAAATTAACAATTCTTAGTTACCAATATCTTTATTTTCGTAAACAATTTTATTTCCCATAAGGTCTGGTTATTATTATTATTATTATGAATGAAATATACGCACGATATTTATTTTTATTTTTCTTTTTTCCAATTTTTTTTTTTATTTCAATAATAAATTGTAATTTCATATCAAATCGTATAAATCAGTTGGTTCATTGCGTTTTCATTAAAAATTTGCGTGCACACTTGTTACAAATCTTTCTTCAACAAATAAAAGTTTTCATCAATTTTCCACATTTTGTCAAAAATAATAAAAGAAAATTTTTTTTCTATTTTATTTGTGTGTTAAAAAAACATAAATTGTTTAAATTCTTTCTAAAATAAGTTTTGCTTGAGAAAAAAAAAAAAAACTTTTATATCAAAATTTAATAATCTTTTTTTTTTTTCTTAAATTCATATCATCGTATTTTAAATTCTAAGAAGGTATATAAAGAGTTTAATAATAATAATAATAAAAAAAAAATATCGATATGAATATAAGATAAATATAAGTTTAAAATAAAAAAAAATAAAATAAAAAAATAAAAATTAAAACTTTGGATAAATTTTTTTCATATACCAGCAATTAAAAAGTTTTCATTTGATAAGAACTTCTGCATTTTTCTTCAATTCGAGAGTTGTTTTTTTTTTTTTTATTTTATTATTATATTTTTGGCAAAACTTCAGAAAAATAATCCAACAAGCATTTCAAAAAATTAATATCCTGATTTTTCGTTTATCTTTTTTAGTCTCTCTCATACTCTCTCGCTGACTGAAAATAAAAACGAGACATGAAAATTTATTGCAATTTTCATCGTCAAAAATTTATATTGTCGTAGAATATTCCTTTTTAATCAAGATAATTTTAATGTGTGTCTCTTTTGAAATTTTATTTTCTAGAATAATAATTCTAGAATAATAATTTAAAAACCAATACCGTGAATGAGTCGTAAACACTTATAACTTTGCCATTAAAATAATTATTTTTTTCCGATTTTATGATTTCAATTGATTATAGTTTTAATATTTGTTTATTAAATTGTTTTCATATATGTGTATCTTTATTGGGATCACAGGTTCTTTGTTGACATATTTTAACAATCGACTTTGAAAAGACACATAGTGGAAACCAATTAGTTATTATCGTTGGTCTGAAAAATTGTGCTTTCATTTTCTATTCCTTTATAAAATTTATTTTAAAGTTAAAAAAAATTCAAAGTTCGCAATTCTAAGCCAGATTAAAGGGAATAATGAAAATATTTTAAAAATATCTAAAATTAGTAAATTTCGAAAAGACATAAAATAAAGCAAAAAATTTAATAATAAAATTCATTGATATTACCCAAAACGAAGAATAAAATCCAAGAACTTAGGTTTTCGCAAAAAAAAACAAAAAAGTTTTAATTTCAAATGTGTAAAGATTTAATATTTTTGATAAAGATCTTTTATTTGCTTGAAAAAAACATAAATGTTAGTTATTATTCGTTTTTACACATTAAGTAATGTGATTTTTGGCACCACAATGTATTAATCAATGTCAACGTTGTCCATTAAATCAGAAAATAATTCCAAAGAGTTAATCCCTTTAGTATATAAATTTCTTTCAATTTTTATTTTATTTTTATTTTTTACATACATATATAGTAAAAGCTCATTATTCTGATAATAAATTTGATCTCCTGAAAACCACCTTCTCTATCAAATAATAAACATGTTTGTATATCTATAAATGTAAACTTATATGTATTCATATAATTATACAAGCAGAATACTGTATAATATAATAATGTAATAATGAAGACGAAAAAAAAAAAGTTGGCAAGGTCCCAGTTAAAATGACAAAAAATAAACAAAATATACATGCATATTGGACATAATAGTCAAAATATTACCAATCAAAAGAATACAGCTGACCCCATATAAAGCGGTCGTTCGGTTCTTGAACTGGTGAAAAAAAAGTACATATTGTGCTCTATATGTAAATACTTATACATTCATATTATAAAACTTATACATTATACGAATACGTAAATAAGATATTATTTAAGAAATTGTTGTTACTCCAGTCCTGATCAAAATTCTATTTTCATAACGTTAAAAAAAAATCTTTAGTTTTGGAAAAATTTATGAAAAATTACTATATCAACATAATCTGTACGCTTTATACTTCTATTACAGTTGAATTTCGTCCGAAAAAACATATTATAAAATTGCCGTTTTATACCGGAATTGTCTGTATATTATATATTTGTTTCCAAAAAAGCTATTAGCAAATTAGCTTTTCATTTTTACATGGATTATTGATTTTCTTTAATATGTCTCGTTGAACTGTTTAAATAAAATCACAAAACGAATATTTCAAGAATATTCAAAGTTCATGACATGTATATATATGTAAAAAAAAATATCCTGCAAATAAAAATAAAATAAATATAAAAAAAAAGAAGAAATTTTTAGAAATTTTCTTTTTATGCTAAATACATATTTATGTATCTTTCTCTCCCACATAAATGAATGATAGCGACATTTTTATGATTTAGAAAAACTGGTCTAGATTTTAATCATTAGTCATTGTTATATAAATAAGATTTAAGATTTTTTTTTTTTAATGAAAGATCCATTAAAAAAGATTTTATTTTTTTATTCTTCTTGATTTAATTGTTATCTTAATCCTTAAGGGTTGTTAAACTTTTTTTTTTTTTATTTTTGATAATCAGCAACAAGTAGTTAACATAACACTTTGATAATAATAATAAAAAAAAAATAGCTTATCATTTCAAAAAAAAAAAAGATATATTTATTTAGTATGTTGTAGGTACATAGGTACAAATAAAATAATATCCTGTTAATGTAATGTGGAGGAAAATTAATGTAGTGTGAATTTAATTATACTTATATACATAGGTTTTTAAACTGGTGTGAAATAAAAAAAAATGAAATTTTAGTTTTTTTTACAGAACAGACTTAATAAAAAAAAGGAAATTATTTTGTTTGGCTTCCTTTTAGATATGAACTCATCATTGCAGCAATATCTCGGGCGGTTATTTTCCATCAGAAATATTTAATCTATATTTAATAATTATGCAACTCTCATAGAACAAATGTTTGTGTATTATTTTTATTAAATTTCATTCCTTCTTGGTTCAACTAAAACTTAAAACAACAAATGAAAATGTACGAATTCAGTTGATTAAATTTAAAATTTAGTTTATAATTAAATAGTGTAGTAGATCTATTATAAAAAAAAAAAAAAAAACACGAAACAAAGTTTTTTTTTTTAAGTGGAATTGAAAAATTTTTCTATTATTTTATCCATCTCTGGTAGCTCCATTTTTCTTTATTATTTCAGTAAATATTCTATATATTTTAATGGAAACGCTTTAACATATATATAATTACATTTATTTTAAAAACGTCTGTAAACGTTTGTGAAATGAATCAATATTCCGATGAATTCAAATTTTAATTGCTGCATGAGTATTTTTGTTTTAAATTCGAATATTCATATTCTTATACGATTATTATATATTTATTGAGCTAGGAAAAATGCCCAGCTGCTAAATCTGTAACAATTTTAGATTATACTCTTATTCATTTATGTATTAAATACAAGCATAATTGTTTGTCCTACATTTTTGACTTTATCTTTGAATTCAAAAAAAAAAAAAAACCCCATAATATTTTACAATTAATGTTTCAAAAGGAAAATAGGAATGTAAATTAAAAATAATTTCAATGATACTTAAGAGCAAATATTTACAAAAGTTAATTCAACGTTTTTTTTTTTTTTTTTTTTAATTCCTTCAGGACCCAAATAAAAGCAATAGCAAATGAAACTACTTAGCATAATCAAAAAAAATAAAAACATTGTAATATATAAAAGAAAACTTTGTTGATGTATATCTTCTGGCGTTTATGTCATCAATATAATATAAATTTTATTTTTTTTTTAAGTTAAATTATCATTAAAATCTACTTTTCATAAGAAAAAAAAAAAGAAAGAAAAAAAAAAATGGAAAATGAAGAAGCAAATTTTCAAAGACTTTTGAGCGTCTTAATGTCAGAAAGATTTCGCATATTTTTGTTTAATTTTTTTTTTTTTTTTTTTAAGGAAAATTTGTTAATGTAATTAAATTAAAGAAAATAATAATAATATTTTACATAATTTTTATGTAAATTATACATAAACACACATGATTTGTTTACTTTTTACATGAACATGAAAAAAAAAAAAATAGAATTTAGATTTTAATTTTAAGCTTTTAATTTTATGTTTACCCTAATTTTTCTGTTTTTCTTAGAATAAAAAAAATTCTTTGGTTTAAAGGAAATAGAAAAAAAAAAAAAAAAACAAAATCGGAAATATACCTAAATAACAATTTTTTTTTGTTTTTTTTTTTATGAATTTCCTTTAAAAAATTTTCTTTTCATAAACTAAAATGTATATATACGTATGTAGTATATAGAATAGAGGATAATATTTCTTTACATTATATGTACATAAAATTCTATGTTACGTAAAATTATGATTCAAATATTATGTGAGTTTGGGGAAAAAATATTTTTATAGAATATTGCTATACAGTATATGTTATAGTACTATATCCATTCAGCTTAAAATTTATCCTCATTCACATTATTTTCATCATAAAATTTCGCTTTAAATCCTCTAATGTGTAATTTTTTTTTTCATCGAAGTTATGTACATATATAGTTCTTAACAAATCCAGAAATAGAGTTATTTTGTTTAAAGTAAAGAGAATTTTTGTTTCTCTATATTGCAGAAGAGGATAGATGTAAATTTAACATTCACACATAATAGTATATAGTTAAAATAAAGAACAACTATGAATTCAATTTATGTCAAAAAAATTTAGGAAATTTATCGAACAATAAAAAACATACTAAGCTCCAATTATAGCGCAACAATATATTAACAACAGAGTTTTCTCATGAAAATCTGATTTTTCTAACGTTATTCGTTTTTTTTTGCTTTCAAATTTAATTATAAACTTTTGTTATAGGTGTTCTTTTCATATATTTTTCAAACACTAAATTAATGGGAAAATTTTTTTTTTCCGTGTTAGAAAATATTTCTATATAGTTTTTTTTTCAGTTTTATGTTTTTTTTTTTTCTTCTTCTTCTTTCTTTTATGTAGTTTTATGTAAATTTGTAAACAAATATATACTATGTAAACATTGTTAGAAAGGTTAGAAAGTTATTTATCAACTCTTTTTTCTAACGTTTCTGTTTTCAATATCCTTTTATTTTTTTTCCTGAAAATTTATTATAATGAATTTAAAAAAAAAAAAAAAAACTTTTTTATTTAACCAAAGCATATTTTCCACAATTTTGCTGAAGGATAATTCTCATTAACTATCCACAATTTGTTAATACCCGCGCGACCTTAATAAAACTTAAAAAAAAAAAAGAAGAACATATTTAAGCATATAAAGTTCTTATTAATGCAATGTTGTAAAAAAAAAAAAAACTATTAAAATTTTAATTTTAAAGCTAAAATAAAAAAAATAAAAAACAGCGAACTGGGGAAAATTATATAATTTATTTTTTTGTTTTTCATTTTGAATTTTTATTGAGCTAATTTTAACTTTTCAACTTTTAAAATATTTCTTGTGTAATTCTTGTAAATTGTAAAAAATTGTAAATATCGTTAAAAAAAAAATTAAAAAGTTTATTTGGTTTAAACACCGAAAATAAAAAAAATTACTCATGTTTTAACCTAAATACAAAGTTGTATAATTAAAACTTAAAAAAAAATGTTCGTTAACTAATGCGAGAGTTTTAAAATAATATTTTTTCTTTAATATAAATATATATATACATATATTTATTTATTTTCAGTTTCAAATTCGGTAAAGATAACACATTTAAAAGTTCCGGCTGTATATATGATTAGTAATGATAAACATAACGAACCAGATCCTATAATATTGGAATGTGAATATGAATTTGAAAATCCCAACGAAAAAGGTTTTGTATTAAAATGGTTATTAAATAATAATTCAATTTATCAATGGATTCCATCTGTGAAAGGCATCAAAGGATTTGCAATTGTAAGTATATTATTTATATATATAGTATGTAGGTACATTGGGGTGCCACTTATTTTCGAAGATTAATTTTTTTGGGAGTGCCGGGCGGAATTTTGTTCTATTATATCTAAAAACCATCCCCACAAAAATTTAGCTCAATAGGATACCATTAAAACGACCCGCTTGGCGATTAAGTTTTCATATATTTTACTAGAATTCTAATAGGTTTTTTATACATTTGAGCGTTACCACAGTGTCATAAAATTACTCTTTACTTAATTTAAGTTTTCGGATATAATAAATACAAAGTCCTAAAACTAATTATTTTTTAAAGTTTAAATTTCCGGTCTGAAACGTTGCTACACGACTTTTCTGGTTGACTGTAATATTTCTTCTTTTTTCATACAAGCAAGTTTTCTGTAATACACTTTTCACACTGTTTGAGTGAAAAATTTTCATCTTATTGAATGGTGATTATTTCGATGCACCTTGAGGTTTGAATTCACGCATTTTATAAATAGAACATCACCATACTATGGCCTGTTATACGAGTATGATGTTTGGATAGTCCTACTAGAAATATTTCTTTACGAATTATAAAAATAATTTAAAAAATCGAAAAAACATTATTCTGGACTCGCTAAACTTCATAAATTATTTGTTTTTTGGTCGAAAAATTTTCTATTAGCAGAACCTACGAGTCCTACGACATTTTTTCAAAATTTCAAGAACAAAAATCAATGGTGCAACACTATACAAAAACATGTTAAGCGGGACAAGTTAACAATGTTAGATTGAGCTAATATTTGGTAGCGACTACTTTTACGTCCATTGGAACAAAATTTCGCCCGGCACTCATTAAAATATGAATTTTTTTTGTATATAAATAAGTGGCACCCTAATGTACATATATAATTCAACAAAACAATATTGAGGTTCAATGAGTTCATTTTGTTGACGTTGCGGGATATTATTAATTTTAGATAAAATATTAGCTAGCTATTATATAATTTTATAATATTAATTAATATTATTATACAATACAAAAATATCTCACAATTAATATAGTAAATAAATTTTTATTTAATTAGGGTTTTTACGTGGAAGGTACAAACTCCTAACTTCTTCTTTAAAAAAACAAACAATAAGAACATACTATGGTTATGTGAGAAAACACTGATGGATATTTATTAATTTAGCTTATGTTGATCAAATATAATATTCAATAATCTCTGTATAGAAAAGAATAATGTTGATTTCATTCTGATTCATTTTAATGTTTCTAGCTAATTTATTATATTTAAAAAAGTTTCTTATTTTCCTGAAATGTTCACGTTCAAATACACATTCAATTAAAAATCCAACTTTTCAACTTTATATGGGGTAACTACTATAATAAAACTTACATATTTCATTTGATATTTTCATTTGATACAAGACCGTTCTAATAATTATAATATTCAATGACTTTCCTTTTTCCACTATTTGATTTCAATTATACAATAACATATTATAAAATTGCAATACCTCATTTATGTCGTTTTCAAATTTTATACAAATAAGATTTGAATCTAAAGTAAAAGACGGGGCAAATTATTAATATTTATTCTGATCCATTAACGTGTAATGTCAGTCAAAAAATTTTTTTTTTAATACAAATATGTACAATCAACATTAATAATTTAAATACAATAATTTTATACTTTGTATATATCGGAGTTTTTATATTTTTCTGTTCTCGAAACACAAAATTTTTTAAGTTCAAAAACTTCTTAATTCTTAAGGGAATTAAGTTATGTTTAAAATATTATGTATATTTCCTTTAAAAATATATATGTACATAACATAATATCAGTAATACCTTTCTGTTATTAATTATCATAATTAAAATTATTATTATTGCATATAAATTTAGTAACTCAGTGAATATTTTATAATTTATCTAATTATTTATTATTATTAAATTGGATGTTGTTTTATTATTAAAATATCCAGATTACGAAATTTGCCTTTTTCGAACTTACAATTTTGCACAAATCTAATAAACTAATAAAAGTGTTTTGTTTTGGTGACACTATCTGCTTGAAGATCGAAAGTTCGAACAATGTGAATAAAACTATTTTTTGAGTTTCTGAAACGCATTGCTCTACGAGTCTACGTTCTAATCTTGTACGTATTTCCACTGTAATCCTCCTATGTCAACTATATTCTTTACTAATATTTAATAAGTTTTTTGTGAATCTATAAATTTGAGTCATTGAATTCTGTTGTAGTATATAGTGTTATCTTTACAGAGAAGACTTTCCATTAAATTTCTTCTTTTTTTTTCATACTTACAAAATATTCAGCCACCAGTGGTTGTGAAAATTTCATAAAATTTATATAATTTAATATATAAAAAAAAAAAAATAAAGGTATATATTGTGGCTAATAAACGTGAAACTAATTAAAAATTTATTAGGAAAATTGATATGTACTTGTTCAATTATGTAATTCCTTAAATATTGTTTACAATTTTACCGTAATATACATTTAATGTTGAAAATTTTTCATTAAATTATAAGGGCGTTGAGCAAATTTTTAATTACCATGAAAACAATTCATTTATTTTGTTGTTTTTTTTTTTTTTTTATGTATCAAAATTATTTATTAATGGGACCCTAAATTTATCTCAATTAGTTGTCAGGCTAATATTTACAAAGGGAAAATATATATATTTTTTTTTTAGTACATATTTTAAAAAGGAAGATAAAATTAATATTATTTATATATACGACGGTTTTTTATATAAATTTAGAATTGGAAAATGGTGGTACGGGTAAAATGGGTTAAAAAATAAATGGTTTTGATTAATACAAAAATGTCAGCCTCAATTAAAAGATATCAAATAAAAAAAAAAAGACGGAAAATAGTAGGTATAATTTTTTTTTTCTTTTTAAATTTAAAATTAAGGAAATGGTTTTTTAATAAACGAATAACAATTATTATTAATGGGGTTAAAAATAATATTATTCATTACATTATTAAACATGAAAATGTAAATTATGACATTTGAGAATATTAGAACTTAGAATTTTATTTCTCAAGGGTCTATCGCAGCCTTTAAGTATTACGATTTTACTCAAGCTGCGGATTTTATATGCGAACTTCAATTCGTTCTACAATTAGACAATTATTTTTTCATGACACCCTCATTTTTGAAAATTTCATTCCTCAACTTTTATTGATACTGAGTATTCATCTTTTAATACCCATTTATTTTTCATCCCAACGGTAAAAAGTAAAGTGGACCAGAACGAAACAGTGGAACCTTCAAAATTGGTATACTGAGAAAGCAGAGGTGTACCTATTGACATTTGCGGCACTCAATATATATAAAAATACCAATAAATGACCGAAATTCAAAGATTTCCATTTTATATTTCATTCATAATTGAAAGTTTATATTTTGTAAAACAAAAATTAATTTAGAACTGTATTAAAAAATAAAAATCAAAATAAAGTAAAGTAAAATACACTTTTATTAATTGTGAAAAATTTCTTTGTTGACAATGATAACAAGCTTTGTAAATATACACAGAATATAAATTTTTTTTTTTTTAGACAATTTAAAAAAAAAATAAAAAATAATAATAGTAATGGTAATAAAATAATAAAGGAAGCTTTTAAAAGTAAAAAAAAAAACTTTTTTTTTCCTTATTATATACTTTATTGAAGTTGTTGCAGAGTCATGCTAACAAAATTTATGCCTCTTAATTGAATAAAAGTTAATTTTTTTTTTCGTATAATCAGATGATTTTTCATTTATTACGAAAGTTCTATCTTCTTTTTCTTTCTTTCTTTGATCAAAAAAAAAAAACTTTTTTTGTTAATTCACCCACCACCGTCATAGAAAATTTTAACTAGTTATGCGATTTTGAATGCGAAAATTGTGATTTTATGGGGCTTGTTATGTATAATACTACCTATTATTTTCTTTTAAGAAATTTATATTTTGTTATTAAATAACCCAAATAAATAAGTGTTTTTTTTTTTTTTGATGACCTCACTAAAATTTAAAAGATATTTTATACCTTTTCTCTTAACGAAATTTTCTGGAATATCCCTCATTTAATTGACATATTTATATACCCTTCTATGTACATAATGTGTATTATAAATCTATCATGGGTTATTTATATTATACATAATTTGATAAATAAATAATTTTAAATTTAATAACACTATTCCGAATATGCGAATACATTTAAATGCATCAGTTGAAAAATTTAATATTTTGAAGTTATAGCGTATAATTTTCATGCTAATGAATGTGTAACGTCTTTATATGAACAATTATTTTTTTGCCAATACCGTGTAGTCATATTTATATATACAATATATACTATATATACAAATATATAGGTGGTTTGCGATCTGAATCATTTTTATCTGTTCCGTTTCGTAGAACAAATTATTCGTATTATGAGCCTTTCAGTAATTGTATAAGTAATTTTAATGCTTATTATTATGAATTAATGGATTTCAGTTGTTCAAGAAAAGTATTCAAAGACTCTATCTTTAAGAATTTTTATTAATGAATTAAAACTTATTATCTTATTATTGTAAAATAATATGTTTATATTTTTAATCTCTTATTATTATCAGTCTTATTAATAGACTAAGTGTAATTGAAATCGTTAGAATTAAATAGTTCTGTAAAGTTCTTATCCTGATTAAATATTGAAATAGATTAATAGTTTAAGTGAAATTGAAATTGTTAGATATATAAGTTCTTTAAAGGTTTTGTATCCTGATAGAATAAAGAAATAAATAAATAAATAACAATTTTTATCGCAACCAAGAACTCAGTCAGAATTCTTGAAAAAAATTGGAGTATAATAACACATTAGCACATTAATTTCGTCGGAATCCACTATAACTTTTATATATTTTATATAAATTTTTTTTAGATCCTTGGCTGGTTAAATAACTCTAAAATACGCATATTTTAGCATTTAAAGAATTGTAATTGAAATTGGCAGTTCATTAGTTAAAAAGCATTTAAGTTACGGAGGACAGTCTTAAAACATAATAAAAACGATAATGTATTTATTTGAGATAAAAAATACTTTACATGCAGTTATTTTAATATTTTTATGACAATTGACAATTATATAAATTGAAAAGAAAATATAAATTAAATAAATTTCTTTATTTTTCAATTTAAAATAAAAATTATACAAACGAATTATAAATACAGCTTATGTTTTCACCGTCTTTATTTTATGTTAACTTTTGAATTAAATTTTAGTTCAAAGTAAATATTAAATTAATATACATAAGTATACAAGAACTATTATGTATTTAATTATATTTATCAAATATAGTTTATTTTAAAATAATATGCTTATTAGGAGAAAATACGTTATCATTATCATATATGTGTACTTATAATTTTCTTAATTTAAAATTAATAGAAAATTTTCATTAATTCTCATAGTATGAGGACGGAAAGTTTACAAACTTCTTTAATGTTCATATATCATGTGTGATTCCGCATGAATTATCAATTCCTTGTTATGAAAGTTTTAAACGAAATACTAATAGGAGTAATAGGTAAGCTGTAATAAACAAAAAAAAATCAGTGTTGATGACAGATCTTTTTTAGTGTTAATTAACCCTAATAGATTATATAAAATTTTCTCCGAATTTTGTGGATAATCAAAAAAAAAAAAAAAGTTAAAATTCTTTATAAATTTTATATTTTAAAAATGTTTTCACAAAATTAAAAAAAAATCAATATTTCACTTTTTTATCGCGATTTTACTTTGTTGACAGGACTGTGGATGAAAATTTCTCATACATTTAAAAATATTTCAATTTAATTAAATGTTCTGGTTTGAAATATAATTAATATAAAACGAAAACTTTAATAACAAATTTTTTGTTTATTATCCAGTTCGTAGAACTAATAATTAGTTCAAATTTTCATATAATTATCGTTATAAAAAATGACTTCCGTTAAATAATTAACTATATGAACTTTAGAATATGTTAAAATAAAATATATACACTTTGTAAAATTTGTTAGGAAGTACATTAAAAGTTTTTAGCTATAAAAATGGCTATTATTACACAGGTATACGAAAATTAAATGAAGACCCTTCATCAGTCATTATCAATAATAATCAGTAGAACTAAGAGAAATAAATCTTACAAAATTGAAAAAAAGAATATAAATTATACAAAAAAAAAGAAAAAATAACAAAACAACAGAAATATTTAATTGCATCAATTTATTTTTGTTGGACATTATTTTTATTTTTATATAAATTGCCAAAGTATAAACTTAAAAGTTTCTAATTCCTTTTAACATACTTAAATTTTCTAAAAAAAAAAAAAATTAAAAAATGTTTATCTTAGTTATTCAACTTTTTGTTTTATTTACCCTGCTGCCGAACTCAACATTTAAGTACACACTTTGTTATAGAACTTAAAAATTTTATTTATAATAGGGATGAAAAATTTTCTGCGTCCTATAAATGAAACATCAGGGTTATTTATATACATATATATAAAAAAATGGTAACTTAATATTTTTCTCATTGAAATCTTTAATAAATAATTGTAGAATTACATTTGAAAAAATTTCCTATTGATATTGATATCATTAATAATAGCTTTTTTCAATTATCCTTGTTATTTATCTGATGTTGACGTGCAAAATATAATTTTAAACTGTTTTAAAGACAATTATAGAATTTGCTCTTCAGCAGAGAAAAATTTATCTTAAAAAATAGGGTGCATTATTTTTTTTCTTTTTTGTATTAATGGAAATCGATTATTTCAAATAAAAAATTAAAATTTATTCAATGTTATACAAATATATTATTACTGTAATTTTGGACATTTTGACATAAAAGTTTATTTGAGTCTTAAATATTTAATACCATATATAAAGTAAACCAAAATTGTGCCATGTTTTAGAACTATACATATTTTTTTCAACATTATATATAAATTTTCCATAAATAAGATCTGTTTCTAAATCTATCCAAATAATCATTATCGAATATTTGGTCTTTTCTTTAAACTCAAACAAATTTTCCAAATCACATGCGAAATACTAAAATCGTTCCAATACAATATGTTGCTAATATGGTAATGTTGTCAAATCATAAAAATATGGGTATATATATAATTGATATTCGCGAAAAAAAAATTTGTATTCATTTGTTTCGCACTCAATATTTGGATCCACAATGTCTTCTGTGTAACTATATCATCCCTTATTTAATTTTTAAATATCGTTATGAAAACCTATAAAATTTTTCTGACTTCGTTATCCAATTACAATTACATATGAATGATGCTAACATGTAATTTGGGTTATATATGAAATTAAATTAATAAACGTTGGAATGAAAAATTATGTTTTTTTTTTTCATGTAACAATCGAAATCGGTTTATCGGTTTAAATCTTTAAATTGTGTATTTTCTGTTCCTACAGTGAAAAACATTCCCATAAAAGAACTCTATGCGTATTTAGTAATATAATAAAATCAATAGACATGAATAACTTCTCTTTCGTTAATAAGAATTTGATGACGAAAGTTTTAAATTTAAACAGGACAATTTGTTCTCGATCTGGAGAACTTGTTTTGTGAGTCCAAAAATATACCGGTTATGGATTGGCCTTCGAATTCGTAGCCTTTTTAGTAAAATTTGAGAATAATTTTCTTCAAGAGTTTATGTTTGGTAAAGCACAAAATGTATTCATGTATTTTAAGAGTACATTTTCCATCCTTCAGAATTTGATACGATCTTACGGTAAATGAAGGCATAATTACTATTAATACAGACAGTGGGTCATAATCGAATATTTTCGAAAATTATAATATTTTTGTTACTTTATTTTTAAAAATGCCTACAACTGTATTGTACAACTTTAAATGAATATAATGTTTACTTGTATTGTTATAAGGATTCCCATTGGCAAATACCTGTGTACCCACTTCATTTAACTTAAAATAATTCTATTTTTAGTTACTATATTAAAAATCTTATTGTTCTTTTCAACAATTTCATTAATTCTATATTTCGAAATAAATAGATTTTGATATTTAAAAAAAATACAATAAAATTGTTATTTAATAAGAACAATTTACCCAACAACTTACCTTGACTATAAATAAATTTACATATTGTTTAATGAAATTTACTTGTATGAAGCCTACACCCTTATAAATATTATTACTCAATGCTACTAAATTTATAATCGATATATGTATATATATATAAATGAAAGTCCGTTTATATATGTAACTTAGAAACTTCTGAACCAATAAATTTAGACGAAACCAATATGATTTGAAAGGTTATTTTCCGTAGATCGTTTAAAGCTGATTTTTTATGACAGTTGGTCGACTGTTTTCGGCGTTTGACCACTTTTTCGCCTTTTTTGCACCATTTGGAAAAATTCTTTTACGCGTTATTTGAAAATTTTTTTTCTTAAATTATTATTAATTAAGACTAGGCTAGAGCGAAAGAACGTTCGCGCCGGGATCGACTAGTTTTATGTATAAAAAAAAATCAATCCAAGATAATCCTCTTTGCATTTGGTCTCGCTTGACTTAAATTATTTGAAAATATTATCTTTTTTTTTTGTAATAAATTGTTAAATAATGAATTGTTGATTGCTGATAGGCCGTAATAGAAAATAAATAAAACCAACATGATACTACTTATATTTTAATTGTTACTTACTAATAAAAAATTATAAAAGCTACTTATTCCTATGTATCCTAATATCGATACAAAGCATTTGTTATTATGTAAATATAGGATAAATATAATGAACATTGTATATATGTATAATTTACCAATATTATATATATTTTATATAATTATAATATAAAATTTTTAATATCTATATTAAAATATATAAAAAATCAATATATATACATAGGCACATAATATATATTTATATAAAATAAATTTTCCTTTCATGTATCTTCTAAAAACGGCTTATTTTGCACTTTATGATTTTCTCAGTCAACAATATTTTTTTTTTAGAATTTTTTATTTTTTTTTTTTTAATTATAAATAGCTTAAAAGAACTTTGCTCAAAAATTTTCTTGTATTGTGTAGCTATTAAAAGAATTAACCCACAAATTTACTCTGTGTTATATTAAGTTTCTGCTGATGATAATGGTAAAAACAACATGATGTTCAGAAAAGGATAATAATGTATATAGCTATCTATTCTATTTTATATATAACATGTACTTGAAGTTTTAAATTTAATCCATATAGGTTATTTAACCTATATATATATTTTTTTAATCCAAAAATAATAATACACCAAAAGTATTCATTTTCCATAATTTTTTTTTAAAGTAAAAAGACAATATAAAATATAAATAATAATGCCTTTATTTAAAGAAAAGTTCCCTTATAGGTATGTTATAATAGCGAGTAGTAGTATATAGCTAAAAGCGATGAAGCTTAAAATTATTTTCTTTCTTATATGATTTTTCTCCTTAAATTTTTTTTAACATATGAATACCTAACTATATTTATTTTTTTGTTTCAGGGAAGTATGAAAGAAAAAATTTATATTTTCGATTCCGCCGCAAAAAAAGGTGCTATAGCAATTGCAAGACCAGAATGGAACATGACTGGCGAATATACATGCTTTGTCCAGACATTGGAATCAACTGATAAAAAAGTAGCCCACTTGCAAATAGTTGGTAAATGTAATTTAGTATTATATTCTGAAAGGATGACTATATATATGATTAACTTTATATGATTTTTATATTTGAATTTTCTTTTTTAATAATGTAAAAAAGGACAGCGTACTTTCATTTTAATTTTAGATAAAACTAAAAAGGTATAACAAATTTCGAAAATAGACAATCATTGCAATTGTTTATTGACAGACCAAATAAGAAAATCAAAATTTTAATTAATAAAATAGTAAATTCATTTTTAACTAATTTTATGGACCCGTAATCCTAAGAAAATTTACCAAAGAAATTAAAAATTGAAAATCCTAATGTTCTTACAATTTGAACATCAATCGACTTCACAACCTTAAACACAATAGCTATTTCAGGAAATGAGATATCGATCCAATTCTTCCGCTAATTACTTGATCCAGAGGAAAGAACGAGAAATTATTAGGATAATCAAAGTTTTTAACATTAGCAAGTAAAATATACTAAATGTCTATTTCTGTCCTATTTATTTTTTTGTTCATTCGCTATGGAAACATATAAAACACTGTGTATAGTATACTATGGTATATATGAGTGCAATGTTATAAAATGCAGAATATCATAATTTTTGTTAACAAACTTTTTTTTTGGTAAACATAATCCCAGTTATTATTACAGTGGATATATAGTATGAAAAAAAAAAATTTTTTTACAACTTTATTAATTTCTTACTCAAACAAAAAAAAAATGTTTTTTCTCTATTTTCAGTATTGGAATCTGATTTCACATTAACCGCTAAATTAAATAGAGAAAGTAATACTATTGACATTGAATGTTTAGTTCAGAATGTGTTCCCTCGTCCCACTTTAACTTTAAGGTAATTATTAAAAAATTTAATAGAATTTCATAATCTTTCAAATGAAAATTGCCTATACCTTTTTGGGTCAGTCTACAACACTAACAAGAATATTTATTATAGAGCCAAGGATATTCAAATGGTAAGCTGCGACTTACTGATGGGAATAATTAGAAGATTAACGCAGAATAGAGTGTGAAATATTTTGTAATTTTTTTTTACGTAAGCGACAAGCAGATAATTTGAAGAATTTCAATTTGTTGACAAGAAAAATATGTTTGTTCATTTTTGTACCTTTGTACATTGTACTTAATTATCTGTAGGAAAAATTCTAATTATTTTTTCATATCGTAAAAAAATATTATTAATAATTTGTTGTTAATACATACAACTGCACTATAATAAAGAAAGATATGATGATGAGGTTAAGAATATGAACTTCATGAAATTAATCGAAGTTTCGTATTTATCGTACACGTATGATGATGTTCTTTTATGTCGTTCTCTTGGTTTGTAATTCAAATAAAAATGTGGGTATAGTTCTAACATAATGCTGGAACTGACAACGATAGCATTACCAGGAAATCTTCTAGGACTGCGAGATTTAGTTGCACCCACTAGCAATTTTTGATTTGTGTCAGTTAGACATATGCTATATTACTATTTTTGATATTCTTATAACAATAATAATAAAAATATTTATTATTCTTTTTTTTTTATTATTTTAGATTAAATAGTGAAAAAATAAATGCAGATGCACTTGATTTAAAGAAAAATAATGGACTGTTTAATATGACGCTACAAAAAAGAATTTCTAGGGGCATTTTATCTTCACCAAATCAGATATTATGTATTTTATCCTTAGAAGGAACTAATTATACAAGAAAAAAGGAAACAATTTTTTATGGTAAATTACTATAATTAAAAAAAAAAAATAGTGTAGGTTTCGAGAATTTAGGGTAATACATAGCTACATTGATAGAGAAAATAAGAAAGAAAGAAGATAGTGTTTGTTTTGACTTTGAGTGATTTTAGGAAAAGCTGTTAATAACAAAAATAATATGTATTATCCTCTTACAATTACAAATTAATTAAAATTAACTAGTACAATATTATTATATAATTGAATCACGATGCAATTCAATTGAATGTAAGCCCTTAATATTTTTTTTTAAATTTTAGATGAAAATCTGACCACAAGCTTATATAACAATGAGGAAGAGATTTCTAGCGCTATATCAAGATTTGAAGCTGAAAGTAGATCTGGTAATGAAATTTAAAAAAAAAACATTAAATTATAATTCATAAACTTAGTAAAAAAAGAACTAATTTTTTTTTTTTTATTTCTTAGATAAATTAGTGCACAATTTATGGTTATTAATTGCTTTGACGATATTAATTCGATATTTTATAAGATGAAATTTCTAGTAAAAACAATGAGTTATTTGTAAATAATACAATTAATATATATATAAATTTATTATAGAATGTAAAATTATATTTATTTTTTAACTAATCTGAAAAGTAAAATTGAGCCCCGAATAAAATTATAAATAAATGTATTTATGTTTTACATATATAACACCATTTTCTGTAATTTTCGTCGATAACTCTAAAATATTTTCAATTATGTCGTAACTATCATCAATGAGCTTTGGAGCAAATGAACTTATGATGTATGCAATAATGCAATAGAGAGAAATAAATCAAAGAAAGCTTTTACATCGCAATATTTATTGCATACATTATGCTGAATAATATGGAAAATAACATCATTGTAAAAATACAAAATATGTATAACAGAAGGTTTCTTGTGTTAATCTACAATTTAAAAATGAACCCTGTAAAATATTTCCAAAATTATGTGTACTACCAGAACTTGCAACATGAAATTTTTGAAAATTATACATACCTACCTAATTCTCATTCATTACATAATTTAAAAATATGCTAGATTTAACACATTTAAAACGCTAAAAAAAAAACAGTTGAGAAAGTAATAAAGATCAAAAACTCTAATACTTTTAAATTTCGTTAAACTAAAAATTTTTGGGTTAATCTAACCATTAACAATTATCTACGTAAAAAAATCAAAATAACTAGGTAAAGAAAAGTTTCAGATGATGTCACAAGAGGTAAGAACAAAATCTGTACAATATGAAGGAATTGAAAAAAGTCTCCGAAATATGAAACTTGAAAAAAGTCGCTGGTTTTTGCTCAACTTAATATCTCTGAACAACATCCAGCAAGCATAAGAAGTGTCATAAAAATTTTTTAAATTATGTTCTTAAATTGCAAATTAATTTTTAGGTCAAATTAAAGCCCGATCGATTGGTATTAAATTGAAATTAAGGTTTGTATTATCATTTATTAATATCAATAGTAATTGTATTATTATAAGACTTCGAAGTACAATCAGTTCTTGAACCTTTCAGACAATATGTTCTAGTTCTTAAAAACCGCCGGTGACGCAAAAAACCTCAATTCATGGTATCTTTTTTATAAATATTTTTTTTCTGCAGTTGTAGCAGGAACACGTTGATGTAGCTTATTATTATAAAATTAAGAGGTGGGTTTTTTAGTTTTAAAATTATCACTACTAATAAACATTAAATAAATGAAAAATACATATTAAATAAATTGTTTTTATATAGTTATTTGTTTTCATCTAATTAACCTACAGCTTATTTAGACAACAAATTAAGATCTCAATAATATAACTTTAGTTCGTTTATGAATGACAAAAAATTGACACTATGTTCTTCACTTCTTATCTTCCCCAAATTAACATAAAATGCTTGTAAAGTGGGTTCTTGTTAAAATATTTCCATTTTCTTAATTGTTTTATTAATTTTATTTAATTTATATTATAATGTCTAAAAAAATTTGTCAAGTTTTTGGGTCGCAATTTTTATACCTGCACATTTTGCATCAGTTGGTACAAAATACAACACTTAACTTAACAAAGAATTTTTAATAATTTTCAAGTACTTGCTTTATCATGATTCAGGGTTTCCAAATATTCATTCGATTTCTATATTGTAAATTTTTAATTCTGATTATGTTCATTTTTTATTATAGAATTAATTGCAACGATTGCAACTTTAGTACAAGCAATAATTTTTTTTTAGCACACTTTAAGCTTTAAAAATAAATAATAAGTCTCTGTAAGATCATAAATATAAATAAATATAAATTATGAATAATTTTATCATTTTATGATTAGTAAGCAACATATTAAAAAATCTTATAACAATAAATAAAATGCAATATACTAAATTAATTTCAGCGAATTAGTTATTTTGTATTGGTACATAAACTACAAATTTATTATTAACCTTTATTATTAACAAATATGTTATTAACCTTATGAACCTCATGAACTTAAAAGCTATTATATTAATTACAAGTTTTTTGGGTAGCTCCTGATAAATCTTTTCAACTATCAATTGTATATTGTGCTCAACAGCCATTCATTTCTGCTGTTTAAAAATTTAATTTAACCAATGCAATATTCGATATTTGTATATTTCTTGGTGTTAAAAGAACTATTGAAACTCCTTTTTTCAGGCAAAATGTATATTCTTAATCAATTGAATGATAATGTAAATAATTTCTTCATTGAAATATAAAATAGTATTTTAAAGATTTCTAATTTTATTTCGCCATAATAATAATTTTTGGCATTATACAAAAAGTATGTAAGTCTTTTTTTGTTAATTTAATAAAAACTACAGATAATTTTCAAAATTTATAGAAAAAATGTATATCTTCTACAACAAGGTAGACATACGTCTGTATGCATGTAGTAGGTAAGGTACATATATACATAATATGGTTATTTCAACGACCTTTAAACAAAAGTATATAAATTTGATTTAGTCATTGGCTTGTAAGAACCTTATTTTCTAAACTTACCAAAAATAGAAATTCAAAAAAATGTAATTTCTATAATTTTAAGTATTTAATTTTATTTAAAACAAAAAAAAACCTTTAGCTGAATATTACAAATTTTAAATCTCTAACGATTTTAAAATTATTATTACTTATAACTATTTCTCTTTCATCAATGAACATTTTTTTTATTGTTGAAAGATACATGTATCTTTTTTTAACCTGTGTGATTTTATTTTTTATGTTATTCTAATAAATTACTGACAGGTGTTCTTTATTCAACACAGCAACTTTTAAGCTACAAAACTGCGCTTTACTGGAACAATATAATGTTGTTATTATTATTATTATTTCGCTGAAATAAAAAAAAAGCTACAAATTATATTCAATTCTACAATTTTTTTTTTTTTTTTTACGTGTTTTATGATTTTCAGTCTAAGCTAACAAGTTTTCTTGAATAGACACTTGTTGATTTTTCAAAATTTATTAGGTATATAAAAAATTTAAATTATTTATTTTATATTTTTATTTCAAATTAAAAAGAAAACAAGAATTCTGGAAATTATTTGGTTTTAATTAAAAAAAATAAAATTAAATTAAAAAAAAAAGAAAAGAAAACTTTATATGCCAATTTTGTTTTTAATGAAAATTTAATGAAAAAAAATAAAAATATGCCTTTATTTAATAAAAAATTAAAATCACATGAAATTGAAAGCACGACAATTATAACAAAAACACACAATGAAAATTCAACAACAACAACTTCATTTTTAAAGGAAGGTGGTGCACCTGCAGAAAATACCAATAATTTAAATTTTAAAGCTCAGCATAAAAAAAATAATAATAATAATAACAATAATAATAATAATAGTAATAATAATAATAATAATAATAATGAAATTGGTTCATCAACATCAAATAATAACAATAATAATACTAATAAAATTACTAAGCCACAGCTAGTATTTCATACACAACTTGCTCATGGATCACCAACAGGTCGGTGGCATCATCAATTTTAATCTAATTTTTTATTATTATTATTTTGTTTGTTTTGTTTTTTTTGTTTTATATAAATTTATATATAATATTAATAATTTAAAATTATTTGATAAAATAAGCAAACACAACTTATCAAAAAAAAAGAACATTCACCAGAAAACACGTCACAGTAAATTTTGTTTTTTGTACATATATAATGTTTTCCGTAGTTTGAGGAACTAAAATAAATAAAAATATGATTTTAAGTCCGAGTCCGACAAACAAATACATATTTACTATTCACTACATTCACTACATTTAAAAAATTTTTCTTTCAATTTTATAATATGCAATAAATTTTTTAATGTTATTGTAATGTTATAAATATTGCAAATATTATTGAAAAGTCTTTATTTCCATTATTTTTATTTTGTTATAAACGTTAAAGAATGTTGAATACAATTTGGAAATTGTTAAAGAGAATTAATTTAGAAAAAAATATTGGCATTGGAAATTTATTACAACGCATATAATGTTTTCTAAAGATTCTATTAAAAAAAAAAAGTGGAAACAAAAATAGTCAAGGCTGAAAATTTAGAACCACTGTTGCGTTTGAATGCTATAAATTTAATTTTCTTTCCAAAATCCAAAAAATAAAAATTGTTCAAATATTTATATAACCATTAAACTTCATCCAAAGCCACACAGTTAAACTTTTCAAATTTCTTAACATTCTATTATAGCTTTCTTATCACATAATTATTGAATAATATTATAGTTAGATACGGCAGAAAATTCTGATCAACCAAATTTTATCAGTTTAGACTTGTAGTTAGATAAGATATTCGTCAAATATAACTATATATTTATAAAAACACACTTTTTTTTCGTAGATTCTGCTGTAGATTCTACTATAGTTAATAATACAAAAAAAATAAATTATGAAAAACGTTTTTCCACAATGAATTAAATTATCAGGAACTTATATTATTATTTTTTTTTTTTGTTTCAGGCTTGATTACTGGATTTTCTTCCGTACGAGAACTATACCAAAAAATTTCTGATTGCTATGATTTTCCAGTTGAAGAGGTAATTAATTAACAACATAATGATAAATTAAATTGTTTTCTAGCCTAAAATTTCTCACCTTTTATCAACATCCGTAATTCAATTAAAATTAATTTGTGCAAAAAACTGCATTTCTTTAATATTAATTAACATCATATTATAAGAAAATTTCAAATTATATTTTACTGCAAAAGCCTCATAAAGATTTTTAGAATTTCGTTGTAAGATTTCTTTCAAAACATAGACATTCGAATGAGATAACTTCTGTAGAGGAAATTCTAATATATATCCATACCATACATATAATAGCAATACTAATATCTCATGGTCATGACTATGATTAACAAAAACATTAATTTATAAAAGTTACAATGATATTTTATTTATAATATTTGTGTACAAAATTATAAATTTTATGTGCACTGGTGTAAATCGCTTCTAGAACTTCTAGGCAAAATGACACTGACGACGAAAGTATTTCATAAGTACAATATTTATTACTCAAATCTATTAATTTATTCTTGCTTCCTATAAACAAAAAACATAATTATATCGGAACATGTGCTTTGGTTGATAATTTTATTTTAGTAGTCATTTAATAAAATATCTAATTTGTACTACTTAAAGAAAATATATTTTAAGAAAAGCTCTTTTTTTTTTTTTATTGAATAGAATATAGATTGTTGTTAAATTTTATAAATTTGAACAATTAATAAGCCTGCCAATAGTGATTTTAAACAATAAATTTCTAATCAATTGTTAAGGACTTTAGAACTTAATTCAAGATACACATAAACATAACAATATATTTATCGAACAGCAAAAATGAATTCATTCAATTTCAATGAAATCGTTATCTAAAAAAATTTTTTCTTAATTATTTATTTAATTTTAAACATTATAATCTTATCTTTTATAATACATAAAAAAAATTTCTAAATAATATTGACTTTGTAAATCTTTATCGTTAGTATGAAAAACATAAGTATATATACATACATAGAGTTGTATGTAAGTAGGCTTGTTAATATCACCATCATTCATATATGGAAAAACTTGTTAAAAGAAAAAGCTTTCACAAAATAATGCTGTTTGATGCAAATTTTATTTTATTTTCCAATAATTTTTTTTCCACAAAATACTATTGTATATTTCTTTTATAATTTTTATATAGAGGGTTTATAATTAAAACAAGAATAAAATGGTAAAAATAGGAAATGCATAATTCATTCACTTATTTTTTGTTTTTGTTCCTCGTACAATATTGGTCTGGCTTAAATAGAAAATATATAGTTTACCGAGATATAGGGTATGATCACAAGTTGAAGTTCATTTTAATTTCGTTTTTTTATATAAATTAAATAATCACACTATACGCCTATGCACATTGTTGGCTACAAAATAATACAAGTTATTTATTTAAATTTTTAAAAACTTAAAATGAATGAACTTATTAAATTTACAAAGTTTTCAGCACGGAAGTTCACAATTCTACTCTTCTGACAACAAAAGAGGAAATCAATTATTTATTTCAAGTACTGCTTGTGAAAAATTCGAAAGTTAAGTTCGATTTTATTGTAAAAAAAGTACGTTATCGATAACCTCTTGGACAAAACTTGTGTTTTAACCCTAAATTACATACATTTGCTTTTCATTTGTTTTCTTTTTTCTTTCTCATAAAATTTTATGTATGTTTTCACTTGTTATGTATATTGTACATATAAAAGTTTTTTAATACGATTAAATAAATTGAATATGAAATTATTTTTTGTTGAATGCAACTAGGTATTTTCCTTCTTTTTTTTTTTTAATAATTAGACACTTTAATGACGATTTTTATAGAAAATTATAAATAAAATAAAATAATGAAATGAATTAGTTGTAACAAGTTTTGGTAATACAATTTTCCACTTTTTTTCAAGTACGAGTCTTCAATAAATATCGTCGTTCTCATGCAAAAATCACGAAACTGCAAAAACATAGTTTTGAGAAAATTTGTACTTTTGCTAAAATAGAAATAGTCATTGCGATAATTTATGAGCGCTTTCGACTTCTAACTTTGAATATATTAAAATTTAGGTTTTTTATGATTTTTCTACAATATTAGGTCAAAACAGCCAAATTTACAGTTTCGTGATTTTTGCACGAGACCGACGATTATGTTAAATGGTAAATATTTTTTCTTAAATTTGAAAATAGGAAGCTTTTTCTAAGCAAAAATAGGTCATAAATAGTACTACGTATATATAGATGACTTAACTTGGAGCCTCTTAAACTTGTAAAAATCAAAATAAAAGGAATTTTTAATTATATAATTAATTTGATCATGATAAGATCGATATAACACAAATTTAACGAGAATTAAAGAAATTGAAAGTAAATTTTATAAGATAGTGACTACAATCTACAATACATTATTATAATAATACAGTCAGTCATATTTTAAATAATTATTTCTTGTATATAACTCAAAGTCTCAATTTAACTGAAATAATTTTCTGGAAAAGCGAAAATTTAACTCTATATTTAAAAATATTGGATTTTTAAATGAAACTTATTAGATATGTTAATATGTCAATGTTACGATTTGTTAGCAGACCGCAAATATAATAACTCCAAAATAAATATTCTCTCAAATTTCGTTATGTTACCTATAAGAATTTCGAGTTTTCCAATATCCATTATGTAAAATTTACTTACAGTAGTCAGTAATAATGTATTTTTGTAGATAAAAATAAATACACTTTTAAATTTATGCATGTATGTTAAATTATTATAATTATTATGTTTCCTGCCTACCTACAAACTTAAGAAACATGATCATGATGATATTTGGAAATATTTTGGGTGCTGCTGTTAATAGCTTTTTTTTTAAAGTTAATAATAATTGTAATTAACAGAGATGAGATTGTTAAATTTATATTTTTTGATCATGTCTTTAAAATAAAATGTTTTGGTAAAATAGCATAATGCTTATTTATGCCCATAGTTTATTTAAAAAAAAATAATTAGAAATTATTGCATTACCTAATAGCTTAATAGCTTTTTAAATTATTTTACTGTACTCCCACTAATAAAATAATATGTAGAGGATTAAAAACTAAGTTAAATAAACCGTGATCAAAAAAAAATATATGTTTTTAGCATAGCCTACATTAGTGTTATAAATATTATAAGTGAATCATTTTTTAATCTTTTTTGATAAAATTTTATAGGAAGACCCAGTTCAAACCAATATTTTGATAATATTTAATTATTAACCTTATAAATATTTGAATATCTCCATTTTTTGATGAAAATAATATTCAGAATATTTGACTTATTTTTCTGTTCGAATGAATTTCCAATATAAAATTTATTATTATCAAAAATTTTTAATTAAATATAATTTTTTCTTTTACTGTTTGGACATTTGATTCAATAACAAGTTTTTCTTACAGATATTATTTTGCACTCTTAATTCACATAAAATTGATATGACAAAGCTTCTCGGAAGTCAAATTGGTTTAGATGATTTTATATTTGCTCACAAAAAAGGTCGTGCAAAAGAAATTGAGCTTGAGAAATCTGAAGATGCTCTAGGTCTTACTATAACAGATAATGGTACTGGTTATGCATTTATTAAAAGAATTAAAGAAGGAAGTATTATTGATAAAATATCACATATTATGGTAAAAAATAAATACATTTGATCTGATCTATCGTATAATAATTAAAAATAAACATTTTTTAGGTTGGAGATCATATTGAAAAACTTAATGATATTTCGGTTGTAGGTAAACGACATTTTGAAGTGGCCAGAATGCTAAAAGATATTCCTCGAGGTGCTAATTTTACAATAAGACTAATTGAGCCTATGAAATCTGGTTTCCAAGATATCGGCCCTCGAGAATCAGCTCGTAATGGAGGACGAAAAGCGAATTATGGTACTGGAAAAGAAACACTCCGATTAAAAGCTAATGGCCAAACTGTCATCGAAGACAAAGTACGTATTTAAAACAAAATTAAAAATTCAAGTTAACATAAAATAATCCTTCACATGTACATTTTTACATTTTATATTATAAATGTACCAAATAACGAAAAATTATTGTAAATATTTCTATTCTTTACCATTGGTACTAGGTTCTTACTTCTTCCTGATTAGTAGTCTGAATTAAAAAATAATACTATTCATAATTTTTTTTTTATTTTTATTTTAGTTCGACGAAATAACACAAGTAGCATTAGATGCTATAAATATTTTATTAGATTCATTTATGGGCATTAATGATACAGAATTGGCCAGTCAGGTAAATAAAAATTAATGAATGAATGTATAATTAAAAATAATTTTTCGAAATCCAAAACAAAATAAAAATGTTTGTGCTAAAAATTAAGAAATGTAGTACATAATTTTTATTGAATAATGGCTCTGCAGAAACTGATAAGCCTGAGTACTGGCTAAAAATTAATACAATTTTTTTTTAGATTTGGGAACTTGGGAAAAATCGTACAAACTCCATGGACTTCGCAGAAGCTCTTGATAGTTCAGATTTAGATGTTTTTGGATTTACCGATGATTTCATAATTGAATTATGGGGCTCAATAACAGATGCAAAACAAGGAAGATTAAAAAAATGAAATATTTAATATTTTAAATTTGTTATATTTATAAAAAAAAGTAGTTTTTATGCTGATTTATTAATAAAAAAATTCTAAATTATAAGCGTATTATGATTTCTCCGTGAAGTGGAACGTATGTATATTGAATCACCGAAAATATAGCTTTGAATGGTTATTTACCATTATTTGATTGGCACTTATTATTGATGTTTGTGGGCAGAGAGTTTGCTGCTGATTTTCATAAAAGAATTAATATATAATACAAAATATGTATCACTTCTCGGTGAAATTCACAATACGACACTGATTTTTATGTGTGTGTCTTTCATTTGCTCAAATGAAATTATTTTGATTTTTTGACTATATTTTATTTATAAATAAATCCAGTTTGTATTTTGCATATTTAAAAATAAATTATTAAAATATTTTGTTTTTATTTAAAGTAATGTATCTTTTATCTCCTTTTTTGTTATATTTTAGATAATTAAAAATGAAATTTACTGAGTGCTGAAAGAATCTATAAACAAAACAAAACTCAGGGGTTAATAATTTGATATAAGAAATTTAAGTTCAAATATATTTTAATAATTTGATGGATTTTGAACGTTTTATTTACAAAATTGTAATATTAAAGGAAATCAAGTTCAACTTTTATTCTTATGAAATATTGAAAATTAAATTTTTATCATATGGTCAAACTGGGAGAACGTACTCTATTGATTTCATTGCTAAGTAGATACATCGCAAGTAATTTGAAAATAGAGTCAAGATAGATCAAGATATATATAAAATTTTTGGTTATAAATTAATAAAAAAAAAAAATTTGTAGATCGGTCGCATCATAATCTAGATGAATTTGGTAAATTAGATAAAAAAAACCCAAAATTCTTCTTCTCCCACCTTCAATATATTTCCTTATTGCCTTGTCTGTAATGGTAATTTTAAAAGAAATAAATCCAAACAACTTTTTAATTTTTAATATCGTAGTACCTATATTTAAAAAAATCAATGAAATAAGATTCTTTTGTACATAAATTCAAATGTTTTTGCAAACCAAGTTTACATAAAACGAAATCAAAAAACAAAAAGCTTAAAAAAAAATTAAATTTAATACGATTCCTGAAATGCAAAGAGTGTTTATTGTTCTTTTTTTCAGAATGAAGAGAGAAAAATAAGAATGTTTTGACAAGTTTTTTTTTCGTACCCCTCAATTTTTTTTTTTTTTTTTATTTTAAAATATTACAATTAATTATATCGAATTATTTTTCAAGTCAATTATTTTTTTTTTAATTAATCTTTAGCCGGGACTTCAATTACACGGGGCTTATCAATTATTCTTGCAGTTCTGTTTCCTTTTTCAACAATACCAATAATCCAGGCTTGATAACCTTCTTGCTTTTCAATATCTTTGCAATAAGCAGCAGCTTGTTCTCTTGGCAAGCATATTAATAAGCCCCCAGAAGTTTCTGCTGAATGTCCTTGTAATAATTGAAACATATTACCGCATGCCTTAGCAACTGCTGCCATTTTAGCAATCACTGGTAAATTATGGATCACGAAGGATACTTCTTTTTTCTGATGAGCCGCTAAAACTTGTGCATGGCCGAGTAAACCAAAACCTGTGATATCAGTAGCACCATGCGCATTATACTTGTGCATTAATCTTGCTGCTGTACGGTTCAGGCGTGCCATTGAGTCCATTGCACGATGATAGGCTTTACGAACATCTTCTTCTGAAACAACTAATTTAATACGATTCCATCTTTCAGGTTGATCCAGCCACTGATGTGCACTTACAGCCACCTGAAAAAGAAAAAACAATTTATGAACAAAATGTCAATTACAATAACAATTAACCAGGATCAATGATTTGAATTATCTAACTAAAGAAAATGTATCTAGGTATATAACGCAATTGCATGATAACAGGATAACACTAACCTATCATTAAAACAAAACTAACAGTTTATTATTATCACACACCAATTTTCGTCAAATTAGAAGGATCTTCATCCCATGTAACTTGTTCAGCAGAACATCCCTGGTTTTGGAAAAATTAAATTCAACCACCCCTGAATTTTACCGGCATCAAGTTATAACCTCAATCAAAATAAAAAAAAAAAATTATACTCAGGAGAAACATTTGCTTAAACACAAAAATAATTGATCCTGTAATAATAATAATTAAAAATAAATCAAACAACAAAATCGTCTCCTTACTTGAGTTCCAAGTGGTTTAGTTAAAACCAAAACATCACCAACAACTGCATTATCTGGAACAATGTATTCATTTGGTTGACAAATTGTTGAAGCAACTCCACCAATTGTACACCATGGATTAACAACAGATTGACCACCGGTCACGGAAGTACCAGCTTCTATGGCTGAGTCCTTGAAACCGCGCATTATTAAAGGAATTACAACATCACGTTCTTTTTCTGTCATTTTAGTGCTAACAGCTAATAACATTAACATATTGTCACAATCGGTAACACCCATGGCATATAAGTCGCTAAGCACATTGGCACAAGCTATTTTACCCATCATATAGGGATCATCAACAATTGGGTAAAAATAATCGGTTGTTTGAACCAAGCAGAGTCCACCGTGTCGCAGCGGGGTCACAGAACAATCTAAACCAATACCGATGCGCGGTATTGCAATATGCATATAATCATCTTGAGCAGCATAATCTTGTTGCAATGATGATACCAATTTGGTTAAGACATCTTGGGGTACTTTGCAGCCGCGTCCTTTTAAATCTGCGAAACGAGTTAAACGAAATGTTGCCTCCAGATCGTGGGCAGTCGGATCGAATGGACGACGAACATTATTTCCCTGCATTTCTAATGTTGCTGCCTGCATGGCATCATGGGAAACATTGTGATATTCGGTCATTTTTTCTGTGTCAATAATTATGTTTTATTTTTCGCTTAACGTTTTTTTTATACAATATTTATTTTTATTTTTTTTTTTGAGTGTTTTGTTTTTAAATTAATTTTTTTTTTAGTGAAACCCAAAGCAGAGTCGAATTTAATTTTTTTTAAGTATTTTTTTCACTGAAAAAAATAAAACCAGAGCAGGTAATGGCGGATGACGCTTTCTTTGTAAAAAATTTTTTTTTAATTTTTTCACAACCTTAAAAATGATGTATGAGCTGTAAATTCTTCTAGAAAACGCAGCTGGGTCGAGCAGTGCTGCAAGTTGAAGTTTGTTTTTCAATATTCAGCAATATTTTTATTAAGCAGTGAAATGAAATTGTTTTGTTTACATTTTTGTTTTTCTATTAATTTAAATAAAAATGAATTTATTTTCTTTTAAATTATAAAAAATTATTTTGTAAGCAAAATTTTAAAATATATATTTTTTTTAATTTAACCAATTTAAAGGATTTTTTATTTAAACTAGAAAAAATAAAATTACAGCAGCTGCCAAGCAGTTAAAAATTTTGTTAGCTAACTAGTTAAATCAACTTTCAGTAACATGCAGGGCTGAAAAAGTGGCCAATGAGCAACACGAAAAAATCCGGCCAGGGAATAATTCGTTATATTTATGCCAGTTTTGAATTAAAAGTGATTGAAATTTATTAAAAGCTGTAGTTATAGATTTCGGCTATTTTATCTGCAATAATCAACTAGACAAGAAATAATTATGATTAGGTATTAGGATTGTTTTTTAGTAATTTTTAATTAAAAAATATTGATAAAAGAAAAGTTTGTGAACCATATATAATTTATATGAAAATTATGACTTATAAAAGAAACCTACATAGTATGATTATCAGATGCTATTGATTAAAGAAAAATAATTTTACCTGGTGGCCGACAATTAGTATGGAATTTTATTCATCGATTAACTTATTTTTAAAACGTTTTTATTAGTTCACTTTGTTGTCCGGTACAAATAAATAAATAAATAAATAAAAAAAATAAATTTAAAAAACAACGTTTTTATAACGGAATAAAATAACTTAAAAGTAAAAAATATGGGGGTTGGACATTTGCCCGCGGGACATTTGCCCGCGGGACATTTGTCCGCGATTTGTTTTTGTATCGCGGACTTAAGAATTACATTTGTCCGCGATTCGAAATGACTTTTGTCCGCCGCGGAAAAATAATATTTTGCAAAAAGACATTTGTCCGCTAAAAAAACTGAAAAATAAATCGCGGACAAAAAAAAAAAAAAAAAAAAAAATTTGTTACGGTTTGTTACGGCGGGGGGGGGGGGGTGTTTATAAAAATGTTATGTAACCAAATTTCCTCATTTTTATAAAAAAAATTACACTAAATATAATATTAATGCACGCAAAAAAAACTTAAGTTATAATGAATTTTGTTTTGTTTATTCGAATAAAAAAATTGTTCAAAAAGTAATTTAAAAAGTGTTTAACTTTTGTTACGTTATTCTTCTGGGGGGGGGGGGGGGGGTTAAAAAACGGCAAAAAAAGCGTTACGTAATATGTGAACAGTCCCAAATTAATTCTCACGAAAAACGTTGGGCGCGTGTGATAAACAATATTGATAAAAATGTTCAATTTGAGGCGCCCCACGTTTTTCGTGAGAATTATTTTTGAGGGAAATCGGTATGAGGTTATCAATTATTATCTGATTATATTTTTTACTTTTAAGTTGTTTTATTCCGTTATAAAAACGTTGTTTTTAAAAAAAAAAAAATTTTATTTATTTATTTATTTTGATGGGCATGTGCTCGGTATGTTGTATTTAGTAATATAGAATTTAGAACGCAATGGAATATTATATGCGTCAATACACATGCAATCATTTAGATGCATCTGCGTAAATATTTCAATACAGACAAATACCAACAAAAAATGAAAAATAAAATGTGTATATCAACTTTTGTTTTCTTTTTTTTATTCTAAATGTATAGACTCAACTACCTTACACATGCGCATTAAAACAGTATATTGGATATGTAAACAAAATTTGTTATACAACTCGTTCGGTATTTACACAAAAATACATTGACACTTGTCAATTTATATCACTCGACCTTCGGTATCGTGATATAAGTATTGACTCGTGTCAATGTATTTTTCTGTATACAGAACTCTAACAAATTTAGTTTACATATACAATAATCTACTATTACTTCTAAGTTTTCACATTTATTTGAAAAAATATGTTCTTATTCATAAGTAGACTATAAATTCTACCTTTTGCTTCTTAAAAAAAAGATTTTATGGTCGATATTATAAGAAAATTAAGACTTTTATTATGTCTATATTATAGGTGTGCAATTTTCTTTTACGAATGGCGAAGCATAATGAGAATGCAGCTCCACTGGTTGATGATTCTCAATTTATTTATTTTATAATAATAAAATTAAAATTTTTGAAAAATTAATATGTTTTAAATTAATGCACTATGTTGAGCATTAAAAATATAGCGAAATCTTTATTAGTAGTATTCTTTTTCAATAGCATTATAAATTCGGCTATGCTTTGGCAATTTGAAGGAGAAAAATTAAAAAAAAAAACATATAATGTCAGTCAATAACTAAATTTTTATTTACATTTTCGAACACCCTGTTGTAATCTCAAACATAAACATAAAAACACTCTTTTATTTTAAATGAACTTAAAAGTAAGAAAAAATAAAAAAACATAATTATGAATGTAATATAAAATTTAACGAACAATTAAAAAGTTTTTGTGTATACCTAGTTATTCTTTTTTAATAGAATATAGTTAGTAGGTCGTAAACCTATCTAGAATTAGAAAAACCAAAAGATAAATTGATTCTTTCACAATTATATAACAATTTAAATTTCCATTTCAAACTGATTAATTAAAATAAATGTTAAATCGTGTGAAAAATTAATATTTTAAAAGCCATGTTTTTAGGAAACATTAAAAAAAATAATTTTTAATAGTTATCATCGTTAATATTGCTTTTGACACAATTAAGTACTCGTCACAATTTAATTTTTAACTTTAAATAAAAGTGATGAATGAAAAGAAATTTTTATTTTTTCATCTCTCTGACTGAACTTAAAAAAAAAAAATTCAAATTCAAATTTAATAAGAAATAAATTCGTAAATTTTAAATTATATTTTAAAATAAATTATTCAAAAAAATAATATTAATAATCAAAAATTTTGTTCTCATGGAATTAATATAAAATTATTGCATTTATTATTATTTAAAAAACAAATCAAAAAAATACCTTAATAAAAAGAATCATATTTTTTTTTTAATATAAAAAAAAAGAAAAAAAAAAATGAAATCAATAAATACAGAAAATGCCGAAAATTTGAAAAAAAGGAAAAATGAAGATGAAAGTTCAATAGAAGGGAATGAAAATATTAAAAAATCTAAATTAAACAATGTTAAAAATTCAGATGAATTAGAAGAAAATTCTAATTCAACTGAAAATTCAGAAGAAAATGAAATTCCATCACAACAAAACAACGAATTTAATAAAATTTTATGCACAGAAAAATTAAATTCACCACCACCACCAGCAGCAGCATCAGCAGAAGAGCCTAATCCAGTTTCTAAAAATGAAATTGGTAAATACCTATTTTTTTGTTTTTTGTAGGTATTTTGTTTTTTCTTCTTCAAATTTTCACTTCTCAAATCATAATTTACGTATTCACTAGATAACTATGAGTACCTATAACCTACAGCTCCATTTCACACTAAAATAGCACCCTTCGGCATTCGCCCTAATTTCAAATTTTCTTGTTCAATAATTAACTTGGTTGTAAACGTTGAAATTTGCTTCTTGTTATGTTTTGATGATGGTTAAAAGGCTCGTTTTCTCAATGTGTTGTTATGAAAGCTCATACCATTTTTGTTTCAAATGTGGTGTCACCAATGACTAATCAAAGATGAAGTTGCTGTCTTGACAAGATAAAATATTAATCTTTAGTTATCGCAATAAACTCTGCCGTTAGGTCATTTAGGTATTTGCTTTTTATACTCAACCGGTACGCTAATCATATGAAATTGTTTGAAATAAGATCTTTTCTCTACTATGGGTATTTTAACCTTGAAGATTACGATAATCCTTAGCCAGTAAAGTAAGTGTTGATGGTAAATTGGACGTAATTGTTGTTCTATTCTATTGGTGGTATAGGTATTATATAGTTTAACTTTGGCACGATTAATGTAAAGCACTGCATTAATATACATATACATGCTTTCTTTTTAGAAGAATTTGTGTTGTCATCCGATGATGAAAGTTTATCAAACACAATGGAAGGCGAATTATCAGATAAAGCGGCAGAAACTATTTTGAAGGCAACTGAAGATGATACATCAGATTCGGGTGCTGAACAAAAAACTCAAAATCCTAAAAATAAATCAACAGATAATGGAAATTCAGAATCAAAACGGGTAATGAATGTGCGAAAAAATATTCGTGATCTTATGAATGAGTCAACTTTGGATCCAATGACATTAAATGCACAAAAAGAAGAATCCGAACGTTTAGCTCGACTGCAGGAACAACAAAGATTGATTCGAGCACAAAGTATACGAGCATACCAATTACATCAGCAACAGCAATTACAACAACGTCTTCAACAACAACAACAACAATATCCCTCATCATTTCATCAAAATTCTGTTCCTCAAGGTTCTCATCATAGTTCTGCATCACAATCTCATCAAGTACCACCACAACCTCCACCACCTTATTATTATCCACATCAAAGCAGTACTTCTAATTATAATTATGAATCTAATTATAATGGAACACATTGTTCTCCATCCTCCAGTACGTATTATTCGCAACAAAGACTTTCACGACCTCTTAATGATTATTATGACGGAGCTCAAAAATATCCGTATGATGGCTATCATAAGAAATACTCACGAATACCACCAAAATCTGCAGCTGCTGCTGCTTCAAGCACCGAAGTTGTTACAATATCCGATGATGATGATGATGATGATGATAACGATGAAGATGATGATGAAAAAAATAATAATGGTAACGATAAAGATGATGATGATGATGATGCAAAATCGTCCAGTTCAGATGATTGTGTTATATTGTCGGATAATGAGGAACATGAAAATAATGAAGATGATGCCAATAATAGTGGTATTCATGTCAATGACATGTATAATATTCCTGATGAAGAAGGCCGAGTATTAGTCAATATAGGTATAAAAATAATAAAAAAAAAAACATAATATTTTGTGTTAAGTCATTAGTAAACAAGATACTCAAAAAATGAAAAAAAATTTATTTAATGAGTAAAATATTTTTAGTTCAAAGAGTTTACTTGATGTTTTCTGTTTTATTATCTGTGGACATCTCCAGAAGATTTCAAGAAAATCACAAAAAAATTAAAGAAATTGTCTTAAAACTAAAGATATTTTAACATTATTTAATATTTATATAAACGAAAAAACTCGTTGAGTATTTTGATTATTATAAATATAATGTGTATATCTGTTTAGGATAACCCGTTTTTTTTTTTATTATTTTAATAATTTATAGGTCATCCCGATAAGGAGCCAGATATTTTTTTGGCAGAACAAATCTCACGGGCAATAAAACCACACCAAATTGGCGGTGTTAGATTTTTGTATGACAATATTATTGAATCGATAGAAAGATTTAAGACTTCAACTGGATTTGGTTGTATATTAGCTCATTCAATGGGTTTAGGTAAAACCCTACAATTGGTATCATTTTGTGATATTTTCCTTAGGCACACAACTTCAAAAACTGTGCTTTGTATTATGCCAATCAATACTTTACAAAATTGGTTAGCTGAATTCGACAAGTGGTTACCATCGGAAAATAATTGCTCATCTGATGGAGGACTTAGATCAAGAAATTTTAAAATTTTCGTTCTTAATGATCAATATAAAAATTTGAGCGCCCGTGCTAAGGTCATATTAGATTGGTCTAAAACGGGTGGTGTTTTATTAATTGGTTATGAATTATTTAGATTGTTATCTATGAAAATGACAAAAAATAGTAAAAAAGATAAAAATAAATCGATGTGCAATAAATCATCTCCTACATCTGCAACGACACCAGAGGCCCCATCCGATGAAAATTCTAAATTATTTGATGATGTTTATGGTGCTCTTGTAAAACCTGGCCCCGATTTAGTTGTATGTGATGAAGGACATCGTATTAAAAATTCCCATGCCAGTGTATCAATTGCACTAAAGCAAATTAACACTAAACGGCGAGTCGTATTGACGGGGTATCCGCTACAAAATAATTTATTAGAATATTGGTGCATGGTAGATTTTGTTCGACCTAATTATTTGGGTAATTTTCTTTATTTAAACAAAATTTCCCATATTTAATTTTTTTTATGTCTTCATTTTCAGGTACAAAATCTGAGTTTTCAAATATGTTTGAGAGGCCCATTCAAAACGGACAATGCATTGATTCAACACCAGAAGATAAGAAGTTGATGCGATATAGGTACCTAAATCAAATTCAAAATAAAAATAACATATTTTTTTATTGAAGTATAAAAAATTTTCATGCCATCTAGTCTAGATATTTTTTGAAACCAAATGTTTATTTAGTGGACATGCTTTTTTGTCTTATAAAATTTATTTATTTTATAATTATCGAGAAGAGACTATCAAATTTAATGTATGTAATTTCAAGAAATATAAATTCCTTAAATAAACTCTTTAAATTTTTGCAAGTGCTTGTTGATTTTAAATCTTGTAGTAATAATTAACTCATTATAAAATTTTCATGTTAACACGTTTACTTCTAACAAAAGGTAAACTATTGGGTCTATTAGAGGGTATTAAGTTGAACTCAATTTCGAGTTTTGTATTGAGAGAATTGATTCATGCCCCTCCTAGGTCAGCAATTTCATTGAATTTACTAAACTTTCTTTAAAACTATCAATTACTTTTAGATCACATGTTCTGCACTCTTTATTATTGGGTTTTGTTCAGAGACGATCAAATTTTGTTTTGGAATCAGCTTTACCAAAAAAAGAAGAATATATAATATTATTAAAAATGGGAAAATTTCAACGCCAATTGTACGATACGTTTATGAATGAAGTTGTTCGAAAACGAGCAGTCCCCAATCCATTGAAAGCTTTTGCAGTGTGTTGTAAAATTTGGAATCATACAGATGTGTTGTATAATTTTTTAAAGAATCGAGATGTTGATGACTTAGATCTGCTTGACACATCAACGATTGACATGGCAAACAAAAAGGCAAATAAATCAAAAATTTATAAGTCTGAAGACAAAATTGATGAAAAATTTGAGATGCAAAAACATGCTGGTGACGATTCATTAGAATCTCAAGTATTAAATTCGCAAGATAAAAATCTAAATGATTATTATTTGAATTATCACAACAATTCAAAATCTTTTAAATCACTTAATTCTGCAGATGATAAAAATTCAGAAATTCTTGATTTAGATGGACCTGATATAAAAAATTTAGATATTAGCGGAAAATATCAAAAAGACGATGCAGTATCCTATACTTGGGCCAAAGATTTGTTGAAAGGTTATTGTACAGATTTAATGGAAAGTTCACCAAAAATGACAATATTTTTCTGCCTTTTGAATGAGTCTGTCAATGTAGGAGATAGATTACTATTATTTAGTCAAAGTTTATTAACATTGAATGTAATTGAGACCTTCCTATCTAAAAGTACAATACCAAAATCTGATGGGAAAAAATGGAAAAGGAACGTATCTTATTTTAGTAAGTTGGGTTTGATAATATAATTATTATATTAATCTAAATTGTTTTTCAAAATACATTTTTCGAAAGTGTTAATTAAGTTTTGAAGAATATTGTAATTAAGGTAACATTAATTATGTTATTTTTGTGAATTAAGTAAAATATTAATATATTTTAAGATAAAGTATTATTTTTTTTAAATTTATAATTTAATTTAATACTAAAATGTAAGTTCTCAAACCTTAAATTCTAGTTCCATATCAAATTTATTAAATTTTGTAAAAAAAAATTATTGAATAATGAAAAAACCAAAAAGTTTAAGTATTTTTTGCATATATGATTTATTTTTTTTCATTTAACAAAGAATATTTTTACGTCATTTAAAACTACAAAAAATTGCAAATATTCGCTTTATTTTTCAGGATTAGATGGATCAACATCTCCAATGGAAAGAGAAAAACTTATTAATGAATTCAATAAAAATCCTGGCGTTCATCTTTTCCTGGTTTCTACTAAAGCAGGTTCTTTAGGCATAAATCTAGTTGGTGCAAATCGAGTTATTGTATTTGATGCCAGTTGGAATCCATGCCATGATGCACAAGCAATATGTCGCGTTTATAGGTAAAATGATTCACATTTTGAAGTAAAAAAAAAACTAAAAAAAATTCTATGCTTTAGATATGGTCAACAAAAACCATGCTTTATCTATCGTTTTGTAATGGATAATTGCCTCGAGAAGAAAATTTATGATCGGCAAGTGAATAAGCAAGGCATTTCGGACAGAATTGTTGATGAATGTAATCCAGACGCTCATTTACTTTTAAAAGAAGTAACAAATTTATGTTTTGATGATATTGTTGAATCGCCACCAGTTAATCCAGATAAATGTAAAAATAACTACTCGGATGCTTTAATACAAAAAATAATTGAAATTAATAGTGAACATTTATCAAAAGAACCATTTTTCCATGAAAGTCTTTTGGTTGATCGTAAAGAAAAAAAATTATCACTTGCAGAAAAAAGATTAGCACAACGTAGTTATGAAATGGAGAAAAGAGCATCATCAAAAAGTAATTTTAATTTTAGTGGAATGATGTTCTATCAGTCTACACCAAACAGTATTAAAATGACGCCAAACAGATATGTAGATAGTTACAATAAAAATAATGATTTGGTGAGTATAACGACAAATTTTTTTTACGAAAAAAGTTTTTGAATGCTTGAAATAAATTCTTGTAGAATTCTCAACCACATATTGAAAAATATGGAGTACGTCCAACGAGATGGATACCAGCTGAAATATGGCAACGTCAGGGAATGTCTGCAAAAGAAATGTATCTTCCAACAGGTAAACTTAACACTTATCAAACATTTATCAAAATAATTAATTTTTTTATTTATTTTTTAAGATGTTTCGATTCCCACAAGTGGCCGAGAATCAAATATTATGCTAAAAGCCGGACAAAAAGTAATGGTACTTAAATCTATGAAAGGAATTTACATGCAATTAGAATCTGGAAAAATAATCGCTATTAGAGCACCAATAAGTAATAATAATAATTATGAAAATAATAGACATATGCCTTCCTCGTCAATTTCATCAAATCAAACTCATCATTCAAATAGTGAACTGAAGAACTTAACACAAAGATCTTCAAATTTGATTACTTCAGCAGAAAGCATTGAAATTCAAGATTTAACTGGAGATGGTGAGCAGAAATAATATTAGCTTAAATTTCGGTATTTTCGAGTTTTTTTGTTAAATAATTAGGAAACGCGATATATTATGGCTGCTACAGTTTTTTTTAAAGGAAAAGTCCGTAATAACTGATTCTTAGATTCATAAGACCGTAATAACATATTAGAAGAAAAATTCGAATAGGCTATATTTTTAAATAAAATAAAGCATGTACATATAATATTATATTTTTGTTTTAGATCCTGATGATGTGGACAATGAAGGAAATAAATCATTAAGGAATGGTAGTGGTGGCACACCAATTGAGCAATCTCTTTCCGGATCAAAAGATTCAATTGATTATGGAATTAAATTAGAATCTCCTGCTTTAAATGAGAGGTCTGAAAATAATTTCTAGACAAAATTATTAATTTTTATATCAATTATTTACCATTCATTAAATGATTAATCATTATTGAAAGTAAAATCTATTTTATGTATAGAATAATAAAAAAAATATATAGAAACAGGTAAAGTTTAATTTAGGTAAATATTATTTAAAATTATAAATATGTATGTATATGATTGCCAAAATTATTTATTTTAATTTTAGAAAAATTTATATAAATGTAGGTGATTTTTATTGTAACTTTTAATGAATTAAAAATAATAAGCATAAAGAATATAGTTAAAAAGGACATCAGAAATAAAATTTATTATTTCCTTTAAGATGTTTAAATAAAATAAAAAATTATTGCGTCAATATCCAAATCTAAATTAAAAAAAAAACATCTATAATTTTTTGGAACACATTTGAAATCAATGTAACATTGTGCAAAATAATTTAAACAAAACATTTTTTCTTGGAATACAAAGTTTTTTGAAAATTATTTTATTTATATTGCCGAAGATTCTTAATTTTATTATCTACATTATTTATTTCAATGATTTGACAAATTCGTTTAATTTAAATACACATTTGAAAAAATAATTGTTGCAATTTTACCCTGTACATTTTATATGCAATTTATTTTTCTCGATTTGGGCATAATGAAAAATTAATAGTACATAATTAAGTCCTCATTGCACATTAAAACTTTATATAATAACTTATCATATTTTATTAGAGCTTCATAAGGTCATTATAGCGTTTTAGATTTAAGTAGAATTAATTTTGTTATCAATATTAAATAAAACCATTATATATCATTAGATTTTAATACTTAAAATACATTCTTTTTTTTATTTACTTTATGAAGAACTCCTATTTAAGAATATAATAATAATAATAATATAAAATTATTATTTAATTGAATATATAAGATAAAAATACAAAAAAGATTATATTGTGTCCGATTTATAATTAAAATATTATTTATAAAATTAAACAATAAAAAAAATCAAATAGAATAAATCATAAATTAAATGTGTAAAGAACAAAAAATGTTTTTTTAAAATCTTTCAGACATATTTTATTATGGTTCTATCAAATCAATTATTTAGAATTAATTAATGAAAAAAAAAAAAATTGGGTTTCAAGGCTAATAAAAACAAAAGTATATATAGAGAAAAATCGAATCTAAAATAATTTTCTATTTTTCCTTTATTTTTTTTCTGTAACACCATAAAATTTCCGTTTTGTTAAAGATAATAAAAAAAACTTTATTTATTTTAAAATTTTTATAATTTTCAATAATTTTATTTCATTTTATAAATGAATATAACATTTATTACAAAATATACCTACTACACATTAAAAATTTTATAAGTTGAAATAATAAAAAAAATTTATTAATACAAAACATTTGAGTACTTCTCGAACAAAAAAAGGTTTAAACGATTTTTTTTTTTTTTATAAAACTACTGAAAATAATTTGTATTTCTATTTATCAAGAGTCCCTGTCTACACAAATATTTAATTTATTGCAATTTTAATTTAATATGGTTTAGTTTTTTCGATTTTTTTTTTTAAATAAGTTCTAAATTTTTGTATCAATAAAATAAAGTTTTTTAATTATTAAACGTTCACGTTTAATTTTTTTTTTTAAACATTGAATTATTTATTTATCTTAATGTTAGTTATACCATCGATGTTTTTTTCTTCTGCCTTTTGCATTGTTTAAATTTCTTTAAATAACTATTAGTATTAGATAACTATATAGTTTATCAGATAATTAAAGTATTATTTTAATAAGATTAAAATTTAGACTAACTTTTTCTTAACTAAAAAACTAAGTAAACATTATCAAAATTCGGAAATTGAAAAGCATTTAATATTAAACGATTTTATTTTAAGAACTCTTTTAAAAACAATTAAAAAATATTAATATAAATTTTAAATAAAAAACACTTTCAAGTTAGTGTCATTCATTGTCTCATTTTTATTACTTTAAATTTAAATTCACCTTGAATACTTAATCATCATTTATAGCTAATTTCCACGAAGAAAATGAAAAAATTTAAAACAGCAAAAATAACTTCTTTATTGAAACTATTCTTTTTTGAAAATGCAGCTGATTGTTTATTTTTTTTAAAACAATTTTAATCTTAAAATTTAATTTTCAGTTTTACATAATTCTATGCTAAATTTCAGTTCGTAACAATTTTTTTTTTTGTTCAATTTATTCAGTATTTTTGGTTCTTTTGGCTAAGCTTAAGTTTTTCTTACACATATTATATTATTATAATGTACATATAACATACAATTTGTTATAAAAACTTTTTTTTTTAAATTTTTTTTGTACAAAATTTAATTTTACCAATATTTTATATTTGGTTGGTATACCTAGTCCTAGATATCTAAAAAATGGAAGAATAATAATATATTTTACATCTATTTTTTCTTCTTAAATATAAAATAAAAAATTAACATCGATGGTTTATTTATATATATTAAATTGTTCTTAAAGAACATTAAAGAATTTAAATTCATTTCTTAAACTAATAAAAACTATATCTTCTTTTGCATTTCATTTTTTAATTTCTAACTTCTCAATAAAGTTATTAATTTCAATTGATACAAGCAGATTCTAAAAATGAATTTTAAAAAATGTAATATGTTTTGAAACCTTGCATCCGTTCTAAAATTGAAATTTGTTTTGCAAAACAGCTGGTTTTTTTTAATAGGTATTTGCTATGTTTGATAGAATTTTATCATCGTTTCGTTACATATTATAAGGCAAATAGTTAAGAATTCAAAATGTTTTATGAATGATTTTGATCAGCCAATAATTTTATAATTTTGATATTTCTCTTTATTTTTCGCCTATTAATTTTCACAACATGGAATTTTTTTCATTGAAGCCTTGAGCATTAATTGAGCACATATAACCTTAATGTGTAAATGGTAATTACTTGTATTCAATTTTTCAATAGATTTTTATTACCTCATACTACTAAATCCTACAATTTGAATCCGTCTTATTTTTGGTATCTAATGATCATGGGCAATTGAGATTTTTCTGATTTAATTTTGCGAACTATTTTCTTGAGAACCTAACTTTAAACAAAAAACAATACATAGTTCTAAAAGTATACACCTTAAAAATCTAACAAAATACATTTCAAAGTTTATTAAAAAAAAGAAATGCTTATATCTAAATTAAATAAATTTTTAACAAAAATATAAAACCTTTTTGAAATAAGTACACGTATTTGCAATACATGTATGCAAATATATATTTATATAAGTTCAAGCTATTATAAGTAATAAAAACATATTTATAAAAAGAAAAATCGAGGTTTGATCTCTAAGATGATAAGAATTACTGAAATTTCTATTTTTATTTTCATCTGTTAAAATAAAAGAATTTTGTTTCAAATTACAAATAAGCTACTTAAGTATTTTAAAATCGAGTTATTATTATTATGGACTACTCTTTTCCAAAAGGATCAATAAATTTAAAATAAAATTGGATTACATGAAATTTTGTTCAATGTTAGGAATAATTAAATAAATTATAAATTAATAAATATTATTATATAGTTTCATATTATAATTCCTTGGTAAAAAAAATTCAAACATTGAATTCAAGTGGTCAATGGTTTTATGGATAACTGACTAGAAATACCAGCCAAATGGTGAGAATCGAACCTACAACTGCACTTTCGGTATAATATCAACAATATATTATATATATTGAATATTCCAGCTTTAAAAGCTTTAAAATCTTTTGAAATTTAAATTTTTTCTTTGTTAAAGAGGACAATACATTTTCAACTAATTTAATAAATTTCTACGTCTTCTAATTATAAATAATTTTTTTATTTTAACTACATATATATTTTTTCTTTCATATAAAAAAAATTCACATAATTTCTTTAAATTCTTTCATAAATTCATTTTTAATGTTTACAAAAATAGTTTTTTTTAAATAATACCAAAAATCGATTAACATTAAATTTAATAATTTTATAAATTTTTATACCTTTTTAAAACATATAATTTTTCCTTTTTTTATAATTATTTCTAGGTTTTTTTGTTTCCTACATTTTTTGTATATTAAAAAAATTAATTCTAAATGGCACATCTTTTTTGGATCTTCTTAAAAAAAATGTTAATTTATTTTTTGATCCCCAACATTTCTTTTTTTTAAGAAAAAAATTCAGTATACGAAAGCTCAGTACATTTTGATACTTCCGAAGAAATTTGTCATTAAAAAATAATTCAAACCAATGAAATTTCCTAAATTCATCTGTGGTTCTTTAACGGCAAAAAATTCTTATGTTAATAAGAAAACAAAATATTGGAGGCGTTTATTTTGAAAGTGATTTAAATTGATTTTGATTTTTATCTGTTAATTTCAAATTAAAAAAAAAACTTTTCCTCATAACTTCGTATGTAGTTTTTTTAAACCTTTGAAGCCACTTTCAATATACACGGCTCATTTTTAAGCACATTTATTGTACATTGTGCAATTTTTTGTTCCAAATTAGGCTTGATCTCCTGTTTTTTTCTGATTCATTTTATCTTTATCCAAAAAGTGAAGAACATAATGTAAAACCAAATCATAACAATATTTATATTCAGCCTAAAAGTAAAATATTGTATGAGAAAAAATAATATGTAATTTCATTTGCCTAAAATGTATGAAAGTCCAAATTATTGAAAGTAAGTTTAAATTATGAAATGAAAACCCTTTTGAAAAAACTCTTAATAAATTTTTTTGTTAAATTATCTTACCATATTTTCTATCAATTGCGGTCTGTGACGTCTAACAGTTTTGACAGCTTGAAAAACATCAACTTCACCATGTTGAATGACTTGTTCAATACAAGCGTTTGCAGCACAATATACTCCTGCTCTAGACCGACCATCTGGAGAGACAACACAAACTGGACCGTAATCAGTTCTAGCTCTCCACAGTTCAACCATATTCATAAGAAAAACTAATGAATTAGTTGAAGTAGGAACCTAAAAATTAAATCTTCATAATTTATTTATTTTCTTTCATAATTTACATTTATGAATAGTATAACATAAGAATACTATAGTCTAAGTTCTAAGAGATAAAGCCAGTTTTGATTAAATTCTTGTTTAATATTACTAATTTAATTTACTAGGAAGAAAAGGGTAAAACTCAAAATTACAACAAAAAACAACAAAATTAAATTTATAATTACTTATACAAAATTATTCTATTTTGTATTTTTTAAGCCTTATGTACCTTATGACCCATTGGCCAGCAATTTAATTGAAAAAGCTGAACTGTTTTAGTTGGTGCTTTTACTCCAGCCATCATTTCTGTTAAAGAAATAATCTGAAAAAGAAAATAGTTTTGTTATTAATTGAGAATTAAAATAATCTAAAAAAAAAGAAAATATTTCTGCTCTTTCTTAGCAAAAAATTTAAAATTGACGAACCTTTTTGTTTATTTTAAACTCCCATTGTTTTATATTTTGATAACTTTTGGAAAATTCTCGATGAACTGTAAATACAGGGCCATATTTTTCCATTTTAGCTTTAGTTGGCCAAAATGCTGGATAAACTTGAGAAGTAGGTGCTGGTTGACACAAGACCACAATTGCAGCACATTCTTTAAAAAAATAAATACATATAATATCGATTTCATATACAATACGTCTTTACTTGGTAATAAAACTTTTAATAATATCTTTTTTAGGAGCATGTAGAATAATGTACAGAAATCTATCAAAATTCATCAGAGTTATTTTTATACTATATATTTAGTAAGAGTAAGTTTTATAATGATCTCACTAATGACAAATTTTATCTTATAAATTTAGAGAACTAAAAATTTAATTTATTTAAAAAAGATGAAAAAAGATAAAAATGTCCTTAAAACTTCTTTTATTCATATACAAATACAATTAGTAATAGGTAAAATGTAAGAAAATACTAAACTAATAGAAATAAAAAATTTACCTTGATCATATACTAAAGACCAAAATTCTCCCAAAGTATGTTTTAAAGGCCACTCGGTTACAATATATTCTCTTGGTTTTGTGTATCCATCGACAAATACTGCATTTATATAGTCAGTGAATGCGTTACCTTGAAACGATGTTAGATAAGGACGGAAATTATCGGCTAAAATGATTTAAAAAAAAATGTACATTATACAAAATAAGATTAGTAGTTTTCATATCGTACGTGGAACACATAATACATCTCTGTTTTTTTCTCTATTATCAGCACGATGTCCTCCAGCACAATCACCAATAGTGAACCTAAAAAAAAAATGTGCTTGAAACAAATACATTTTCTATTCGAGTATAAAAATAGTGGACAAAAACTGTGAACCCATTTCAAAGTTATCGTGGAATATTATTAAAGGAATATTTTAACAACCTTGGTGTTTGTTTACAAATTTGTAAATATTCTTTTTGGTATTCGTTCAATTTCGATACAACATCTTTTTTGGATTTGAGTTTCAATCTTTCAGATAATTGTGAAACTGGAAACCAACTTTTACCACAAACAACATGTTCTTCCAATGTATCATAGACGAATTTATATTGCTCCTAAAAGAAAGGAAAACATTTTTTTAAAACGTAAAACCTAGCACTTTCGTTTTACAAAATATAATTTGAATTGAGAAGCATACCACAGATTCTATTAATCCTTTTCTCGATTGACGTAATTTCTTTAAATAGCCAAATATATGAAAACATTCTTCTTCCTCGCTTAGTTCTAAATTTGCGTCTATAGCACAATAAACACCAGAACGACCACCTCCATCGCTAAAAAATGTATTAAAAATGGAATTAATTGCAAAAAATTTTTGTTTTAAAAATGAAAATAGAAAATACACTTACTTGCAATGTACTAACATTGGTCCAGCTAAATTATTTTTATAATTGCCTAAAAAATATAACGAAAAAAACATAAATTATTATATGTAACAAAGTTAATTTTCAATAATTTTAAGTTTGTTACCAACAACTGCTCTAACCCTTCGCCTGAATTCTAAAACTGCATTGGAAAATGGGCATGTATGTGAATGCCATTCTGTAAAATGGAACTGCAATACATTACGCTCTGCTAAAATAATCTGGTAATAAGATAAATAATTAATATGATAAATTTTAAAATTGTTTTAAAAAAATTATTATTATATTTATTATTGTTCTAGGTTTCTACTTTTTTTTTTAAAACAACACAAACACTTAATTCAAGTGAACAAAATGGAAAAATTGACACAAATTCCAGTCCGAGGTGGGAATCGAACCCACGACCGAACACGCCGTAGGATAAGGGCAATACCACTACACCATGACGGCCGACCGTCGAAATAGATAGGTATATCCACGTATGACCTTTTTAATTTCTATAATTCATATTAATAAATATATTATAGAGTATATCATTTTAATAATTTCATATTATATTATTATTATAAATGTAATTTTAATTTAATGAATTTACATTGTTCTCCCCTATTTTGCATAATCTAAAAGTTCTGATGTGAAAATTTGCTAATTGTTCTTCTTCTGTTATATTAATGGTTATATCGCCATAAGTTTCATGAATTTCCATATTTGGAGGCCAATATTGAACACACATTACCTAAAACATATAGTCTCAAATAAAATTGACCAAACAACTTGTTATATTTTTTATTTTACTTTAGTAAAATCAAAAGTTTTGGTAAGCATAATTATTGCTGAAATATTTTCTTGCCAAATCATTCTCCAAAACTCATTGACAGTCTCTTCTGTTGGTCCTTGTGAAACAATGTAGGCATTAGGTTTTAGTAAACTCTGGAAATGAGAAAAAGGACATACATTTTTACAAACTTTTATTTCACATTAAAAAAAAAATAAGTAAAAAACGAGTTTTCAAAAAAACTAAAGACAAGCCGCATGAAAAAGTAGAAAATAACTTTTTCTTCACACACAGAGGTGGACTGAGATTTTTTGATTGGGACGTAAGTTATTTGATTCATGAAGAGAAAGAATATGCAAGAGAAATGTCCCAATCAAAGAATCTGAGTCCACCTCTGTGTGTAAAGAAAAAGTTATTTTCTACTTTTTCATGCGGCTTGTCCTCAGTTTTTTTGAAAACTCGTTTTTTACTTATTTTTTTATTTTCTGCCTTTTTAACGTTAACTAAATTATTATTACAAATTTTCATCGATTTTTCATGAAAGTCTTCATGATTGTTGAAGATTTATCACTAATCATATCGATGAAAATTTTTACAATGATTTTCCCGCTTTTCCGAGTTTTCCATCGAGTTTTCCACAAAAGCAACTTTATGCAACTCATTTCGCTCTACAACTTTGTATCAGGTTGCAAAACGCTCAAACGCTTCCTTGGTTAGGAAAAACTCCGGAAAAGCGTTTTACATGAATTTTCCTCGATTTTTTCTGCAAGTTTTCACCATTGTCGGAGAGAAATTAATGATGCCAGTTGATAATGAACTTAATCCTGCATAATTTAGAAAACTTTTTTAACGGAAAATTTTCCGGAAAAGTCGGAAAATTCCGGAAAATTTTTTCGGAAAAATCGGCAAACTTTGCATTTTTCCTGGAACGGATTTATCACTAATCAAATTTGTACCAAATTTTTAAATGATTTTTCCCGATTTCCCGGGTTTTCCATGGAAATTTCCGGTTCAAATTTTGATAGATTCAATTGTCACGCGACATGAATCTGTGTGTCAAATTTCAGCTCGCTTTGATGATGAAAAGTGGGTCTACCAGAGTGTCGAAAATAGTAAAGAAATATATAAATAAATAAATAAACAGACAAATTAGTGTACGAGTTAATAAAAATTGTGTCCTCAAAAAAACAAATTTGTGGATCGTAAAAAAATAAAAAACTCATCAAATGTTTTTACATAAATTTCTTAGTTGATATTTGTAAATTCTTAAATTCTATTACCATCATTTTGTAATTTTGTCTAAAACTATTCTAAAACACTTTTCAAAAATATCAACAACGAATATTAATTGATTTAAAGGAAAATTAATACATATTTCTTTTTGTAACGTTACTACAATAACTTGTATTTTATATTTTACGAGATTTCAAATTTTCTTTTCCAATGGCGTTGATTTTAAATACACTTATACAAATTACCAACTTACGTCAACATAAGATGCGTTAACATAGTCCGAGTCATTTACTCCATTAACTTTTTCCAACACTACTCTATTATAATCATAAGGTACACATTTTTGATTTTGATTCTTCGCTTGATTATTTTTTCTGGATGCATGTCGGCATGTATTATTTTCAACTTTACTGGCAGTCTAAAATTATTATTATAAAAAAAAAAAAAACTTATCATTCATTACCTTTAAGAATTATGATAGAATTTATAATACCTGAAATTCCAATTTAAATAAAATGGGAAATTTACGTCTTTCATCACAAAACCCAACAAAATTTTTCAATTCAACTGGATAATCTGGCATAATTTCAGAAACATTTTTTTTATCGTCTATAAAAAGTATATAAATATTTTATTTTCATACAAAGTTCTCCAATTTTATAGAAATGATGTTTATGTTATTACCATATGTTAGAAGTCCGCTATTTAACATACTCAATTTAATAGTGTACGAAATAGAAACCAATCTTTTCTTTTTTTTTGCATTTTGAACATCAACGAATCTTGATGCCGATCTAAAATAAAAACAATCAAATTCAACTCTTACTTCTTTCTTGCAGGAATACCTAATGGAAATATTAATTATTTGATTATATTATTTATTTCTTATGCCATGTTTGCCCTAGCAACTTTTCTGAAGCAACTTATTAATCGCAGCAATGAAACAAATGTTAGTTTATATAAAACCCCGCTTTTTTAAATTGAGACAACTAAAATATTGAAAAATGTTCTATTTTGAGTTTATATAATATAATCTCGCGCACTGGGTAATTTTTTAATTGAAGCAGCTGAAAAATTGATTTTTTGAATAATTTTTTTATTTAATTTTTATTTTTTTTGATTTTATAAGCAACTAGGTATGTAGTTTCTAGTGCGTGATGAAAAAAAATTTCAAGCAACTTTTTAATTGCTCATCTATCTAGTTGCTTATGAAAAAAGTTGCTAGTTCCCGAGAGCCCTTTTATTTATTAAAATTTTTGAAATAATAACTTTAAGATTACCTCTGACAGTACTTTTCGTAAAACTAAATTTGCTATTTTATTTATTAAGATATTGAAAAAAAAGAACAAATTTGTAATTTGTATTCATATAAATTAAAAAAAAAATTATTAAATATTTCTAGCATTGTGTTACTGTTGAAGCCCTCTACTCGAATTGCGTTCCGTTGCTTGCCCAAAAAATATATTCGCAAAAAAATTTTTTCAAAATATAATTAAATGCATCAGAAGGAGTGTCACAACTCGAACTTCATTCATAAACTTATTGTAATTAAAAAAAAAAAAAATTAAAAAAAAGAGCAAAAAAACAATTTAAATACGCGACATAAATAAAAATGTAAAATAATTTTCAATCAATATTACGGCTTTTAAAAGGATAATAAAAATATGTACCTATATATATGATACATAAAAAAAATTCTAATGTTATGTCCTTGTACAACACAGAATCACTTGTGCACAAAATCCGTATGAATTTTCATCTTCTATGAATCATATAGAGTTAGATATCATCATTTTGTTTGTGTATGATATGATCAAAATGTATGTTGTGTAGATATGTACTTAAAAACAAATTTTCTTTTTGAAACTCCCTTAATTTCTTTTTGTTTTGTAAAAATAAAATCGATTTTATTTTGTTGTTTTCTTATTTTTGCGTATTAAATTAATTCATGAATGAAAGATACAACAATTTATAATGTAAATGTTCAAAAATATTATAATACATATACCCTACAATACCTAAATATTTTTATTATGAATAAATAAGAAAAAAACAAATTCTAATATAAATTAAAAAAATGTTTTTTTCAGCTCAAAAATTTTATAAAATATAAAAAATATTTTTTTTTTGTTTTTGATATTTTTATGCCCATAAAATAAAATTTAGGTAAACAATTCTTGATATTTTGAATCGCATAAAATACCTATTTTTAGTTTCTTAATATTTTCTTTTCGACGGAATTCAATAACACAGACCTATTTAATGGTAGGTACTAACTTAATTTGTATTCTTTGAAAATAGAAATTTCAAAAAAATATTTATTTGTTATAATATTTGATATAAAAGAAGTAATTTACATTAATATGGTAGGCTTAATAATTCATGCAAACATGTAAATTCATTATTAACTATTATATAACAAGTTTATTAAATACTTGTTGGCTGAATACTACCGCCCTAGGGCATTACTGTCTAATTGTCGTCTTACTAATATTACAGACCAAATAAATTTTATGAAACTCAATCCAGTCGTTCAAATCAATTCTATACATACATAATATATTATACATTCATTTACTTATATTTCATATTATAAGTTTAATTATTAAAAAATCTTTTATATTTCGGAATTTAGAATATAATAATAGAAGTCTAAAGTTTTTTTTTTTTTAAATTAACTCCAATTAATAAAATAAATAAAGTTTTAATTTCCAAATTTTTTGCTACCTACCTAATCTAAATTAACTATCTTTTATAACTTATTAAAATCTTAAAAATTTATTTTTACAAAAGAAAATCATAATAAGCTTTTTTGTCAGATTTTTGATTGCTTATTCATAAAAAATTTTCTTTTCTAAGGAATTTATTTTCTTAATGGGTTTTTCTGATAAAGCTTTTTTTTTTTTATATTGTAAAAACGAAAAATATGGAAAATTCGTGGCATTTATCTTTAGATTAATCTTTTTTTAATGTCATTTCAATGCGATCAAAAAAATACCTAGATAATATCATAATAGAGAAGAAATTAATAATTTTTTTTTACTTAAAATTTCTTTATTCGTATTTCTTACATACGAAATTTACCTTGATCTATTTTTGCTCAAAGAATTTTTGGTTTTTGAGCTCCCTGCAACAGATCCATCCAGAACTTTATTTTTCTCAGACATTACTATTTTAATAAACTTTTAAATTATTTTATATAAAAATATATATTTTTTTGAACTTAATATTTAATGAAATACATTTAGAAAACAAAAAATTAAAAAATTAAAATTACTTTTTTTTTTAATTTATATATATATTTTTTTATAAAACGTTACTTTACATTATCACACATAAGGTAAATTTATTATTTTTTTTTTAGTTCTTTACTATTTGACAATTCAGCGTATACTAAAAAATATTAATCACACCACTCACTATGTGTTGGTAAAACAAATAATACATGGCGTTATTTAATAAGCTAAAAAATGAAAATTGTATACAGAATTTTCCCATTTTCCGAAATTTTTTTCAGCACGTGTAAAAAGAACGTTAAAAATCAAATAATGAAAAATAAGTACCTATTGAATATATTTTTTGAACAAAATTATTTTAATGGAAACTTACTAACATTCTTTGTCTTATAACTAGATTGATTTACTAGAATTTCTTCTTGATTCACAAATCTCATCACAGATTTTATAGAAGCCAAAGATACATAATGTTTTGCCTTATATAGGACAACAATAATTTGAAAGAAAATACAATAATTATTTTATGTGTTTGTTATGGAACACTTCATTAACACAATTACGACTTAAAAGTCGATTTAGAATCTTTTAAGAATTTCATTTATTTTTATTTTTAAAATAAAATTGAGATTGATACAAAATTCTATCAAAAATATAAAAGGTATTTTTTTTCCAAAATAAAATAAATTTTAAAGTCAAGTTAAGAAAAACTAATAATTTTTTTAAATAAATTTTTAATTCTTATAAATTTATTTTCTTAACAATTTATTCAAAGTTATATATTTTTATTTTATTTTACTGTTTGTTGTTTTTTCTCTCGTGCTTTCTTTCCTTCTGTCAGATCTAATCGTTCCTGTGGTGTCAATGGTTTCAAAACATTGGTAACAACTCCAGTTCCTAAGGTCAAGTTACCGTCTCTTAGAGTAAATCTTTGTCCCATTTCAAGTACCATTGGACGAATCAAACGTAAAACTAATTTTGTATCTTCTCCTGGCATAACCATATCCTTATTTGGAATATTTACTTGTGTCGCACAATCCCAAGTGCGTGAGAACATTTGCAATTGAATAAAATTCATAAAAGGCTTAATACGACCGCCTTCTTCTTTACTTAAAATATAAACTTGAGCTTCGACCTAAATAAAAAGAAAATTCTTATTATTCTAAAAAATTATTTAATCAAAAAACATACATGATCGTGAGCTTTAACGGTTCCTGGTTTACACATAACCATCCCTCTTTTGATATCATCACGTTTAACACCTCTTACTAATGCTCCCAATTGATCTCCAGCTTGCGATTCTTCCAAAATTTGATGAAACATTTCAATACCAGTAACTGTAGATTTAATTACTTTATTATGTCCGACAAATTCACATTCATTGCCCTTCTTAACAACTCCACGTTCTAAGCGACCAGTAACAACTGTACCACGACCCGGAATACTATACACATTTTCTACTGGCAACAAAAATGGTTTATCCAATTCCCGAATTGGAGTGGGAATGAATCTGTCTACCTCAGCTAGCAGTTTATTAATAGCATCCGCACCAATTTCAGGACTTTTACCTTCAAGAGCACATAATGCCGATCCTGAAAGAAAAATTAAAATAACAAAGATGACAATTTCAATAAGCTGTTTGAATTACCCGTTATAACAGGTGCGTTATCTCCATCATAACCCATTTCAGTCATTAATTCGCGAATCTCCATTTCAACTAAGTCGACCATTTCTTGGTCAGCTGCGTCTACTTTGTTGATGAAAATTACTATGTGATTAATACCAATTTGTTTTGCTAACAACAAATGCTCTCTAGTTTGTGGCATAACACCATCTGTAGCAGCTACAACCAAAATAGCACCGTCCATTTGAGCTGTACCAGTAATCATGTTCTGCGAAAAAATTACAACAAAAAAATTAATATTTAAATGAGTGACCAGAATTAAACTACAATCAGAAAGAAAATTTAAATGGATTATAACATTAATTTACAGAACTTTGAATTACTATAAAAATCAAATTACTCAGGCAATATTTCTTTTTAAGCTAGTACATAGATTTTGTGTATGGATAAAAATAATTTTTGTTTAGTAGTGTAGTTCGACAATGATACTCAAGAAACTTTTTTTTAAACCGAAATTTTGATATATTTTATTATAGTTTTCAACAAATCAAAGGGATATTATTTCGTCGATATTTTCTATTATTTTCGGGTTAACCGACATCACAAACTTTGTTTAAAATTCTTTAAAATTTATTGTGAGCCTGTATTTTCTCTTGATAATGATAATACTATTTAAATTTTAATATAAATAAATTTTCAATATTATTTAATTTTTTTCTTGTGTAGGTGATTTTGAAATGTTTTTAATAATAAAGTGTAACAAGAGTTTATAACCATTAATAAGGCAATAAATACATGCGTTGATTTATTTTTCTAAACAAGAGTAAGCAACAACAAAGAAATCTGTACCTTAATGTAATCGGCATGACCCGGGCAATCAGTATGTCCATAATGGCGATTTTTAGTTTGATACTCTATGTGAGCTACATTAATTGTAATACCCCGAGCTTTTTCCTCTGGTGCATTATCAATTTCATTATATTTTTTACTTTCAGCTAATTTTTGATCAGATAAAACTTTGGTAATCGCTGCAGTTAAAGTAGTTTTTCCTGAAAAAATTTTTTGAGAATAAAAATTAAAAAAAATTAAGAAAAAAAACAAATCAAAAATAAAATCTTTATTACCGTGATCAACATGTCCAATGGTTCCAACATTGCAATGTGGTTTTGTTCTTTCGTATACTTTTCTCTCAGTTGAATAGTCTCTAATAGTACATGATGCCAAAGATTTTGGTAGATATGTCAAATCTAGGCCTCCAAAGTGCTTTGATTGTGTTAAATTAGTTAAAATAGCTAAAAATGTAGAAAGGAGAATCATCAATATTGGAAAATGAAAAATAAAATGTCAACTCACTTTTCGCAAAATGTGAAACGGTTTACTTATTTCTTTTTAAGCCACCGTTCAATTACCTACCACATTATAGTTAAGTAAGTAGATACGTATATCTACTAACTAATTTAGGTGGGTATGTAGGTACTACAGAAATAGGATTACAAATTTCTTTCTAAGAGATAGGTGTACAAGACAGCAATTAAATAGGTACATATTTAACATTAATAAATATTCAAAGATTGACATTGTTTTCTTCTTGGGGCCAAAACCTAGTTGGTACCTAGGTATAGCTAGGTTAGAATTTTAAATTATCAACTCTTCGTTGTTACATGTTTTTGACAATTTTCATAATTTTGTTTCGTTTTGAAATCAATTTGTCAAAAACTATTTCAATTGTTTGTAATAAGTCAGGTTATAATAGGCTTTTTCTTCCTGCTCCATCTGTGGAAGTTGGGGTTTTTTTTACGTTTTAAATCTATTCAGAAAAGTGCCCAATTCCAATTTTAGGGTCCTTTCGAGTTGTTTTTATTTTTTTTTGTTTTACAAACGAAATTAATTCAATGCGCTTTTACGATAAAAAAAAAATAAAAAAAATTATAAAAATCTAGAAAAGGGTTATTTTTGACATTTGTGTAATGCATAAAAAAAAATTTTTTCCTCCATAATTCTTACTTGGTCTTCGAAGAATTAATTTAACTAGACTCATTATCCTCTCTGTTTCTTTTTTTTCTTTTGCTCAAATTTTAAATAACAATTTTATTTTATTTTTTAAAATTTATTTCAAATTAATTTTTAAATAAAAATTAATTAATTTTTCGAATTTAAAATTCTCCGAGTCGCTTTTTCTTCTTTTAGTATAAAAAATGACATAACATAACATGACGGCAGTATTGCCAGATCATTTATTGAAATTTTTTTTTACAGCTTAAATATTCGAGAAATAATTTGTCTTCTCTCAATTCCTTTTTATGATTTTTCTGGTTCCTATGGATTTTTCCGATATTTTATAATTTATAACTTTCTTATTGATAAATATTATACAAAAGTATCAAAAAATTAACAACACATGCATAGGAAAAATATTAAATATCATTAAGTAAGTGGGAAGAATGAAAAATTACGTCTCCAGTATCATGGTAGGTTCACTTAGAGCAAAATTAATTTCAGTTTTCTTAATGTGTTTCACCTTTCAACCACATGCGGCGCTCTTGTTTGTTTACGTTTTGTTTTATTGTCAACCCAGCCGGCTGAGCTTTTTTTCTTATTTATTATTTTTTTTGAAATAAAAGCGTTTGGACGTGTAGGTGATTTATTTTGAGAAAAAATTATAAATATCTGGTAGAAATAAATAAATAAATAAAAAAGTTGAATATATTTGAATTTTAATTGTGGATTTTATTAAAAAAAAACAAAAACAAAAACAAAGTTGGATTTATTGGAATTTAAGTTAATTTAAGATTAATAATAATAATAATAATAATAAATTTAAGATTATATATTTAATTTATTAATTAATAATTATTGCAATAAAATAAATAGAATTTTAAGTGAAAATGTTAGAAGAGAACACAATGTGATATCAACTAAACAAATTAAGAAAATAAAAAATTTGCTATAAAAATAAATTTATCTTTTATTCATAATGTCCTTTTTTCCTGCAAATTTGAATTTTAATAATTTTATTTGAAATATTAGAAATAAATTGCCACCTACAAAAATTTTATTTTTTTAGTTCACCTTCCCTCCACAAATCCACCAGGCGCTGTAGTAGATCTTTTGAGTGGGTCATCTATTACTATATCTTATCTATGTCCAGTATAAAAATTATAAAAATGTTGAAATAATTACATATTATGTATCATTAATCGGCTGGCGGCCGGCGCGACAAATATAAAATACCTGTCAAATAAATATAGTACAAGATGCTCAATGGGTATTTTTTTTTATGTAAGCCGGTGTAAACTTCCACATTTGCTGAATTGGCAATGCTGCCAGGCAATAAGTTTTTTTTAATAAAATTTTTCAAATCCTTGAGTTTCATTAGCATAGATTAAGAATACACATGTTGTATGTATGAAGCTATAAATCTTTCTGTATTCTTAATCTATGGTATTAGTTAGAGCAAAGAGCATGAATGCAGAAATGTACACATATAAAATAGAGGTTTCAGTCCCATACAAAAAATACAAATTTATGTTATGCAGTTCATTCTCAACAACCCAAAATCTTTTTGTTTACTTTAGAACTAGGTACGAATAGGTACACAATTTAATGATGAAAATAAGAATGTTTGTACCTGGGTACGCGTATATCTGAATTCTGAAGTAATATATTTTTGTTTTTTTTATTTAAAATAAAAGATTATGATTTTATATTGATTCCGAATGTACTAAACGCAAACAATAAAATCTAATAATATTTTTTAATTAAATCTTCGACCTAAACGGAAATCTTACTGAATTAATTGTTTGTATATAATTGATTTTATACTATTACAAATTTTGAATTCAAAAAAGCAATACATTCGGTAGCAAAATCAGAAACACCTTTTTTTAAAAAAATATAACTTCATCAACAACCTAACTCGAAACTTAGTGTTTAGATAACATAATATGTATTATTCTCGGTATTATTGTACACTATATTTTTCTTCATGTAACGATAAATTAGTTAAAATTGTTTGTTTATAGCAATTAAGATGATGAGGGCTACTTGAAAATTTTAATTCCTTAAAAAAGTTTGGTCTTTAGACACATAAAAACTCATTATAAAGTTTGAATAAAATTGCATCCAAAAATTCTTTTTAATAATATGTAAAAAAAATCAAATACTTTTTTGTAAGTACCTCAAACTGTTAAAACTTTCAAATCTCATTAAAATAAAAATGTTTGTTAACTTCAAAAAAATCTAAAAACGATTAATTGAAATTATTAGATTTTGGTTTTTAAATTTTTCCATTAAATTCAGTTAAATTCAACATGACTAAAAAATCGCAACCGTGATGAACAGTTTTTACCTGATAACAGATTCCGTCAGCTGAAAAGTTTTAGTTATATATTAACAAAAAAACAAATTTTAGTACTTTTGGACCTTTAGTTTGGATTTTTTTTATTCTACACATAATTTTTTGTTTGTAAGAGAGTTTTATTAATTTTTATTTCATTAAAAATGTCTTCAAAAAAAAGAATAAGATTAAAATAAAACAATTTTTATTAAAAAAATAAGCAAAAAATTGAATGCTCATAGTTATTTTATATATATTTACAAAATTCTATAAATTTATTAAATAAAATTAAATTTATTTTTCCTTTTTAAAATTTCATTTTCTTCCTTTTTTCTTTAAATATTTTTTTGTTAACTTTCATTAATCTCGATTGTATGTATAAATTAAAATTTTTAATAAATATTTTTATATTTTTAATTGCAAATGTGTTCCTCTTTTCTGTAATTACATATTTCACATTTGACAGTACAACACCAAACAAATTTGCATTTACATTTTTCTTCAACTTGTCTTATTCGAGTTTGATAGCCTCGTCCACAGCATAATAATCGACATCCATCTATACCGTGTGAAGTTCTATTACACAATCTGCCTTTTGTGCCAAGAATATTAAGACTAAAACGAAATTTAAAAAAAAAGATAAAATATGTACAAATTATATTATATAAGTACAGGATTTTTGAATTTTTCGTTTTTTTATATTTTATGTTTTTAGATTGATATTAAATTTTTAAATTTTCTAAATCTATAATGTCGATTCTTAACACTACAGACAATTCTAAAATTAAAATTTTTGGTTACTTAAAATCATTATTATAATTTGAATATTTATAATTATAATAAATTTTAAAAAGTTTTCGATGTTAACGACTTAAGTCTTTGATTATTTTTTTATTGATACTTTTCATTCTTTTCCTTTCCAAAAATTTATTTAAATATCTGTTTGTTTAGTTTAGTTAATTAAAGTACCTTTTATTTTGATCACAATAATCTGGAGAATCTTCTAAATAAATTAAGTCTGATTTAATGAGCTTTTTCAGCTCTGGATCTCTTCTTCTAAGCTTGAGGGGCTTATTAGATCTCCGCACGGGCTAAGAAAAAAATAAAGTATATTCTATATATATTCAGAAATCAGTATTTCTAACCGTTTTTGTATATTTTAAAAAGTTCAACAAATTCTTTCTCACCTTAACATGCGAAGCTCCATCGTAAAGAGCCCCGAGTGATTCACTAACAACTCTCATCGGAGGCAATCTTCTCCAGCATACTCTCAACGAGCATGAACCAGACATACCATGACATTTACATACTCGTTGCATTTTCGCTCTTAATACTCTTCTGCCAGCTTCATTATTATGTAAATTCATCAAACCAAATGAAGTGTTTCCTACTTCTTGAGAATCAGTGAATCTTCGAGAAAACATTGCACCATAATTTATATCCTGAGAATTAAGAAATCTACAGATTAAATTTTAACAAATACATAATAATAATAAAATTTTATTTATTAACCTCAGAGCAACCTCCCCATTGCCATTTTCTTTGTTTTCTTCTGATATTGTTATCACATGAACATTCAGATAGTTCCCCTTTCGAACATGCTCTAGTTATTGACCAAGCTAATGAAGCAGATGTTATTGCATGAATATATGCAGTTTCCCTGCTTTCTAGTTAAAAATAATTTTTAATTAATTTTTTTTTTATTCTTTTTTTTTATAACGTTAATAAATAAGAAAATTTATTTCAAATTAACTCACTAATTAGCATAACATTTCCAAATAATGATGTTGAATTTGAAAATGAACTACAGTTCCATCGATTATATTTGAATTGATGCTGGCATTCTTCTTTCGCTATATTAGCTCCTAATGTAATTGCCTATTTTGAAAGAAAACAAAAAAACAATGTGAGTTTGTAAATAAAAATAGAAATATCAAAATCACATTAAGATAAATTTTATTTTATTCCAAAGTTTCGGCATTCAGAATTATAAAAAAAAATTATGGGCATTATTTCGTTTCCCATCATTAGAAAAAAAAACACATAATTATTCTAATCCAATTAAAAGATTTTTGTAATTGAATTCAGTAAATTTATCCACCGTAATTTTTTTTTCTAATATAGGGGCAATTCCATTTATACTTCAAGAAGTATATACTTGGTATTAACTAAGTAGCTTCAAATAGGAACTAATAATATGCAGGAACTACGCCAAATGAAAATGAATTCCTTGGTCTTCGTCTTTTTCTAATGTGAACAGATTAAGAACATAACATTTAGTGAATAAAGTATATCGGAAAAGTATTTAAGAAATCATTTTCGATACTAATTTCTTTTTTAAAATCTGTTCCTCACACAATGTTTATCAAAAAAGAACCCTTTTTATTAGCTAAAGTATAAAATAAGAGTTTCTCTCTCTGGAGCTAAAGTTATTAAATTAAACTAATTTTTTTTTTGAAACTGGAGGAGTTAGAATTATTCATAATTATTCACTTTATCTTTTAATACTTGGCGTAATGTTATCTTCTAAAAAGATTAAATTCTAACTAAAGCGTAACAGTTTACTTGGATAAAGTTATGAAATTGATTTTAGTAAAACGTTCAAGGAAATTCTGTGTCTAAAACGAATGAAAATTTCTTTTTAATCTCAATTTTGCTGTTTTTTAGCTTATTTTCTATCAAAAATGAAAAAACGCATTATAGATTTTCATTTCTGTCTATAAAAAAAACTATAAAATTAAAATATATTTTGATGAAAATTAGTATCGGGATAGATAGCTGTAAATTAGAGGAACCTAAAAAAATCAACCGGATTGTGTACAAGGATTCGAGCTGGGACTGAAAATGAATTTCATTGAAAATTGGAATATGTTAGATGTAGATTAAAGGAAACTAAAAAAAATATTAAGACTAGGACTGGGGGATGATATTTTAAAGGAATTTGATAGTTGGTCGACTGTTAAAAAATTTACCCGAAAGCACTTCCATTATGATATGCACATACCTCATTTATGATATACCCACTGTTCTAAATTTTTTTTTGGTATTTAGAACATTCAAATTTCTTTTTTCTTCACAAGATTTCATGCAATTTACAAAAATTGCATAAGTGAGTAGTTTGTGTCAGTACAAAAATTTATAACATACCTACTCGAAGTAAAAGAATTATAAATAACTTATGAAACAAATTTGCACTAAATGGCATAAATATTCTTATTTAAAAATTTTTATTAGAAATCATATTAATTTTTTTAATTATTTCCATTAAAAATTAATCTTCATCAAACGTTTATAATAATAAATTTCTCTCTTCATGAAATAACGATTTTAAACTATTTATGTAAGGTTAGTTACCATTTGATTTAAATTTTTTTTTATATTTTTACTATACCTACAATCATCCAATCCAAAACTGTTTAAAATCCTATTTCTAAATTAGCACCTTTTAAATAATTGTTAAGTAGAAAATAAAACTTATTTCTATAATATGAATTAAAATTCAAATACGGACAACATTTGTTTACTTACCTTTAAGATATTTTGACTACCCAAACATATTTGTTTTTGATCAGGTGCTAAGTTGTTGCATATGTCATGCTGTGAATGTGATTTTAAATTAGTATCTAATAATCCAATATTTTGAACTGTATATTTTCCCAAATGCCTGAAAAAAAAATTTTAATCAAAAAAGATAAACAAAATATTATTTATAAAGAAAATTTTATGGATCAATTGCAAGGTATTTACATAAATAAAAAAAAAAATCAGCAAATAACAATTAATCATTTTATACATTAAATTGTTAAAATAAACTAAAATTTGAACTAATTTTCTTTCATTTTAAAATTATATATACACTTCAGGAAATAACATTTAAAATTTAAAACATTTTATTCCATCATTAATTTACAGACTTATACAATTTGGAGAATTATTTATTAATAAAAATGCATATATAGAAACATCAAGATAAAATTTAATTTTTAATTTTTATAAATGATGCAAATGGTAGATTGTTTAATAATAATTTAGTTAAAATTGAACTATATTATACTATATGTATAGCTAAGCAAACTTAAGTAGCAGCTGTCTGCAAAGATAATTTTTTGTTACATATAGCAAAAATACGTAATGTAGGTATCTTAGTATTAAAATTGGAGAAAAATAATTAATTTAGAATAATTTTTCATAAGCTTGATGATAATTATTATACTGGATTGATACAATCTTTACAAGTTAAACATTTTAGAATTGAATATTTTAAGACTTGGAATATTTAGCATTAAGTATTTAATAATTTTTGAGTTTTAGGACAATGCATATTTATACAAGTATTATGATAAAAGATCCTACTCTCATGCATCTAAATATTCATGCCTAAATATATTTACTTTATGCCCAATATTGAGGTAATTATGTTTATAATACGATGATTGAAAAAAAAATCATGATATTTTACAAAAAATTTTCTGTTTCTTTTTTTTTACAAATGCTTATGATAATTTTTATCTTTTTTTGGAAGAAACATAAATATTTCTATTATGTACATATATAGTTAGCACAAAGTACATTACATATTTATATATGTGTTTTCGTCACACATTTTCTATACCCCATAAATTATTATTTAATTTACATTTCACTAAAAAAAAAAAAAAAAATTGTACTTAAAAAAACTATGTATCGTATCGTATGTATGAATGATATGAAAATCCAATGAATGAAATTAGTCACTGTGAACTTTCTGTCTATAAACAATATTTTTACTCGTAAATTATTTAATAATACACATTTTAATCACCTTTTTGCATAAATAGTTTACATAAATTTTCCACATAAGCATATTATTCTAGTTTACGTATTTATGAAGTTTTTATCTTTTAATGGAAAATGGATTTATTATTTTATATTATTACCTTTAGTTTTATTTCATATATATATTTTTGTTTTGTTTTTGTTTCCTTTAAATAGGCGATTACAAAAGGTTTAAAAACATAATCTGCTTAGTTAATAACTAAAACTGAGAATATTATGTTGTTGCTTGTGCTTTATTTATGTTAATGTTTTGAATGGAAAAAATAAAAAATATAAAATTTAATAAAAAAAAATGTAATTTCATAATAAAGGTACCTACTTAGACTTATATGATGAAAAGGTGAACAAAATAGTATAAATTAATTTTCTATTAAATCCATTATTTATACCAGGCCTAACCATAAATTTTTGTGGCTCAAGAAAGCCTTTGTTTTATATTATACATAACATGCGACTGAAAAATTAGTAATTACAAAATAAAAAGACTTTTTCAAAAAGAAAAATAAAAAAACAATTTTTCTTCATATAAAATCCAACATTTATTCTGTATTAGTCGTCTCCAAAATCTGAATTCGAGAGTCGAGAAAGATAATTTTTTTTAATTCAACAGATCAGAATTGGAACTAAAATTTCCTAATAAAAACTTAAAAGATGATTTTACAAAACAAATTATAAAAAAATTTGAAAAATAAATCTATTATTTTACTCCAGGTGGGACTCGAACCCACAATCCCCGGTTTAGGAGACCGAAGCCTTATCCATTAGGCCACTGGAGCTGTACGTAATCATTTTTTTTGTTTTTTCTAAAAAAGTAAAAAGTTTATTGACATTCTCATAAATATGTACTGTATACCCAAAAGCTGAATAAATAACATATTTGATGTAAAAAATGATATACATAAGTTTTTTTTTCAATAAATTAATAACAATCATTTTTCCTTTTAAAGTTCTTTTTTTATTTGCTATCGTTTTCCAAGAATGGAAACCTTGAAGATTCGTACAATTCGAAAAAAAGTTATGTGAGGTGACTTAGAGAGTTAGGATCACATATTGAAAAAAAAATCCTATAGCTTAAAATACATTGAAATAAGCAAAATGTTATGAATCTTTTAACCTAGCCTAGATTGAATCACTTTGAAAATTATTTTATAGACTTTAATGTTATTTCTAAATCACCAATGGTGCAGACTTATGCGAATATTCTAACTAGTATTTAAGACTTTGGATTAAAAATTGCCATTAAATAATCTTACAATCTACATATGATATAAAAACAAAACTATCATAGCGAAGTAGTTATCTTCATTAATAAACACTTTCACCATTAAACTTAAATTTTTATGCTGACAAAATAATATCCCTGAATTTCCTTAATTATGCAAATAATAATAAAAGTTTTTTTTTTTGTCTATATGATTATTGTTTACCAACTACAAAAACATAAAAAAAAACATTTCATTTTATAATATCAAAGGTTATTAATTTTTATTACATAATTGATATTTAATAGGTGACTTTGGGTAAAATAATATCAAATTAAAAATTGTTATCCCTGTATTATCTAACAGGACATGACTTTTAAAATACATACTATATTAAATATTACTATTACAATGTTACTGTTATGTAAATTTTAATGATTATCTCCTTTATAAAATCATATACTATCATATTTGAAATTTTAATATTTTTATATGCAAATTTAAAATTGTTATTACTGCATACGACGACATTTCAATTTCAACACCACATGTACACACATGTAGTGTGTTCGAAAAAATGAAGACTTTGGCATTTAAATATGTTCAATTTAGTATTTTCCAAATTTACAATTTAAAGCTCAAAAAGCGCCTTAATCCAAAAAACAAAAAAAAAAGGATCAAACACAATTTTCATAATAATGAATAAGATGATCGTAATAATTATGAGATGAGATGAAAATATGAAATACAAATGATAAAAGCATTTAATATTCGTTTTTAAGACACAGCTATTTTATCATTTAAGTAAAAATGCTTTGAGGGGGGGAATGACAAAAATTTATTGCAAACCTCTCAAATTGTAGAAAAAAACTGGATTATTAGCTCGAAGTGGACAAAATATGATAATTTTGGGTTTTAAAATATTTTGCAAAAAAAAAAAAAAAGGATAGGAAAATATAACTCTAATAAAGATAATAAAATTGTAATATAAACAAAAAAATGTAAAGACAAGAACATAAGAAGAGACGCTAAGCATTATCCAGTAATTATTGTATAATTAATTAAAATAAGAAATATCTAGCTTTAAGGTAAATTGTATAATAATACGAAAAAAGTGAATAAAGCAAAATTTCTAATCTAAATCTAATTAGCTCGAAGTGGTAATTTTCGCAAAAAAAGAAATTAGAAATTGATTTTTTTACTGTGGATATTTCGTAAATATATTTCGAAAAATTCAATACTTTTACTTTTTCAAATTATCAAAAAAGAAAAGTTGTATGCTCTTTTTGACTTCTGAGTCATTACCTATTTGTAATGTAAGAAAATACCATAAAGCCAATGTACCCACATTTTCAAAATTTAATTTAAGTAATGGTATATCAGATGGTAATTCTATAGAACACACTAAAAAATATACTATATGTAAGTAAATGATAAAATCATAAAAGTAATGTATAATATATATAATTTTGTTTTATAGAATAAATTAATTGCGATTATTGAAATCATTTTAAAAATATAATTTTAATGTAAATTTGTCAATTCGCCAATGTCGGCTTAAATAAAGTGTTAAAAAACTTGTCTTTCTTTAAAATTTCGTAATGTCACATGTAAATTTAAGAGTTATTTATTTTAAAGAAAACTATTAGATATAAAATGATAATGAATATGAAAACACACTTATTAATGTGAAAATAATAAACAAAAATAATTTTTTTTTATTTAGTATGCTTATGCATAAGTATAATTATATTACTCCAAGCTTTATTTTTTTTTTTAATTTACCTACATAGCGTCGCCCCGAAATTATTTTGTTGTATATCCCGAAAACCTAGTTTTGGGAAATCGACTTTAAAGTTTGAATGTAAATATAAAAAAAACTGGCCGAAAAACATATACTTTTTTTGTTTTTTGGTGAAAGCTAAAACCTTAATCTACATTTTAAGATCGAAAAAAGAAGTCCTTTAGAGTTCCAATTCCGAGCTACCCCAACTTTTATTCAAAAGTATCTTGCCGTAAGCGCCACTATTGCATGCGTTTCTACCACCTCTTTGCACGTACAACATTTTTTAAAACACTTACGGCACAATAATTCTTAAAAAATAAACCATAATATTAAAATTTTTACACATACGTCATAATAATTGCTGCAAAAATTCGCAATATAGCATTTTATAAGGACATACGGCACAATATTAGAAATTTTGGCGTATGCGACAGTATAATATTTCCTACTTTGTTTGTTTATTTTATATGAGAATTTGCCGTATATCCAAAAATTTGATTCATACGGTATTATAGGAGCAAAAAATTTCAATTTTATAGCATTTACATCAAAGTCAACACTCAGAAACTAATAGAGATAGGAAGATTCCGATTGGACAGTTTGATAGAGCTTGAAAAATTATAATCCTCTACATACTCAACTCATTTTTTGTCATTTTGTCATGTACGACAGTATAATTGCCGGGCGACGATAGGTATTTTAATTTTATTATTTAATTTTCTTTTGAAATAAATTGGTACTGTCAATACAGTGAAAAGCTCAATCTTTTTTAATTTACGATACGAAGTGTATCATAATTTATAATTATGTTATTGTAATACTATCGATCATGTTATCGACGAAAGGTAATAGTAGATTATTGTATATGTAAACTAAATTTGTTATTAATTAAGGGTTCTGTGTACACAAAAATACATTGACACGAGTCAATACTTATATCACGAGACCGAGAGTCGAGTGATATAAATTGACAAGTGTCAATGTATTTTTGTGTAAATACAGAACGAGTTGTATAACAAATTTTGTTTACATATCCAATATACTGTTTTAATGCGTAGGGGAGAGGTAGTTGCAAAGAGAGAATATTTTTTCTTCTCATTTTTTCTCATTTTTTTTTTTTGTATTTGGCTGTATTGAAATATTGTGAGAGATATTATGTTTGTTAGGTATTACGTAATATTCAATACGAAACATCTAAATGATTTCATTATTTACGCTGATGCATCTAAATTTTTTCATTATATACGCTGATGCATCTAAATTTTTTCATTATTTACGCAGATGCATCTAAATGATTGCATGTGTATTGACGCATATAATACTCCATTTAGTGATCTAAATTCTATAGCACTAAACACAACATAACGATCCCCAACGCATTAAAATATATTTCAATATCAATAAGTACTTAGTATTAAAATTAGATATATTTTTTTAATAGGACAATGTAATTTGTTGAAATGGTATACAATGAACTGATTTAAAGTACATTATCTTGTTATTAGATGTAAATATCTAGTTTGCTCGTTTAACTTCGAATTTTTTTGTTCTTTTTAACTAGTCCATAATGTTTCATTTATATACATGTTTCTTAAGAGCTTATTGATAGAACTTTAAATTTACAATACCCACAGAGGGAAAGTAAAATTGTAATATGAAACTTAAATATATTTTCAATGAAATTTTTCTTGATAGTGAATAAAGTAAAAATGATTTCACCCTCGTACGAAATAATCTCATTTTTAGTAAACATAACGAATATTCGATTTAGGAAATTTTTTTACGAGTGTAAAAGAAAATTTCTTATTTTTATGGTCAAAATGTCATAAAAATTTATTTTATGACTACTAGCTTTTATGAAATTTTCCAATAAGCAGAAAAAATGTTTGTTAAAAGTACTTTTTCTGTACATAAAAATATGTGCATAAACATAATATACATATATGTAAGAAAAAAAAAAAAGAAGAAAATATGGGATTTTTATATGTTTATTTTGGTTTTATACCCAGAATTTTTAATAATAATGTGCACTCACCCTTATTAGAAATTTGTGTTTTTATATTATATAGTAGAGTTCTCTATATAAATGTTTCAATTTAATGTCATACCATTTTCGTAGATATTTTTATACATATATACCGGGTTGATTTTTTGTCCACCTTTTTATGCGAAAACGTCAAAAAAAAAATATATATATATATTGCACATATAATTTTTTTTTTTTATATTTCACTTGTTTTTAATATTATGCTATCTATCAAGAGATATCATTATTTGAGAAACATGTGTATACTCAACATAAATAAATAAACATAAAAAAAACCGCCATGTTATAGAAAGAGTAATAAAAACATAATTTTTTTTTTTGAAACATAAAAACATATATACCTACATACTATGTATATATGTATAATATGTATTAAAAATGGTATTAGGTAGGAGATGTTGTAAAATATATGTACTCGTATATATTTTTTTCTTCATATTTTTACTATAAAAATATAATTTAAAAGTTCTTCTTCTTCTTCATTTTCTAAAATTTTTTCAGATCCTCTTGTTTACAGAATGTACCTTTCAAATATTTTTACTTTGATATTTTGATTTTTTAAAGAAACAGAAAAATCTTCAAAGGGATGTAAAAACATAAAAATAAAAAAAAATAATAAAAATAAAAAAGATATATTTAAGGAATTTTTCCGTCTTCTGGTTTATGCAAAAGTTTTTTTTTTTTTTTATTTCCATTGCATTTCATTTTCTTTTTTATGAACATCAGTCTTATAATAAAATAAATCAGTTTTTATTGGAGATAAAGACAATTTTTCAGATTTCTTAGAATGAAATATTTTAGGATTATTGTTTTTAATAATAAGTGGTTGAAATGAAATAATAAGCTTTAAAAGTTTTAAATCATTTTGTGTTTTTGATATTTCGAAATTATGAATATTAAAACAATTTTCATAAAGTTTGATTGAGCTAAAACATAGGTAAGTTCATATAATTTCCTAAGCTTAAAAGGTTCATTATTCAGTGCAAAAAATGGATAAAAATAAGTCAAGTTTACAAATTGGTTCAAAGGTGGATTAAAATAAAAAATGAAAAAGAAATTCGGCAGAAATTTTGACTTCAAACTTTTGTAAAATATCCTCAAATCTTATGAAATACAATACATAATTATTTTCTTATTCTTTTATACAAAATTTAGATAGTATCTTGTACAAAAATTAATAAGTTTAATTTAAGATAAAACAATTCTAAATTTTGATATAAACAAAAATTATGTTGATGAAAAATAGCTTACGCATAAATTTATATACAAAAATGTTCATAAAATTCTTAAGTAATAAAAAGAATGTTTATTAAAATAAAAAAGAAATTTTATTTTTTTGAATGGAACCAGATTATTAGGTGGGTGGTTTAATTTAGGTATATATATATAATATATACCTAAACATATTATACATTTATATCTAAAACGTTTTATTAGCACATATTCACAAAATTATTATATTATTGCAAGCTTTAAGGACAGTCGCATTAAATTAAGTAAATTTAATTAAAATGCTATTTAAAATTTGATATTTCTTATTTAAGATAAGTATTTTTGATAAAATCTGTGGCTGCATTGACTAATAAATTATGTCGTATTAAATAAATTATTTTGAACTGAAGAGTATCTTCCAATGTTACTTACTACTTACTTTTTCTGAGAATTAGAAGTAGTCTGACAATATCACAGCAGTTGCAGAGAAGAAACGCTTATATGTATATCCAATAAAGCCACAGATATATAAATTAATAATAAAATTCTCTTATTATTGTCTCGTTATTTTTTTTTTCTTAAAATTGGTCAAATTTTTTTTGGATGACCAAATTTCATCACAATGTTATTTTATGATTCTTTTTTTAATGAAATAATCATTTTAAGATTTATTAGATTCCGTCTTCAAATTCGTTATTAAGTATATGATTGTATATTAAATAATAAAAAATTAATGAAATTATAAGTTATAAATATCATTTTATTATATATTATTAAGTCTGGAAGTTAATCTTTACCCCACAAGAAAATAAATTTCCTTTTAATCCTTTTCGCCCGACAATGATAATTTTTTTTTTATTAAATTAAAAGAGGCTACAAAAAAAATTTGAAGTATTAATATGTAATAAGATTTCAATTTAAGACATCAAACATTTTTTAATTAAAAAATTTAATTATTTTTTGTTATATGTTAAATTCAGAGTAGTAAATTTAGTAGGAATTATTGAACATTTTAACAATATACATATACCTACATAATTTAAATTGAAGATGTTAAATTTAACTTGATTATTTTCAATTAACATTTAATTTTTAATACTTTACGAGCAAAAAAACAATAGAAATTCAAAATATGTATGTATGTAAGTCTTTATGATATTTTACAAATTCTCCATTTAGTATACATAATTAATTTAGAAAAAATATTGATAACTTTTGAAATAAAATTTATTCACTCACTTTTTATATATAAATTTACAATTAAGGTACCTATTTAAAAAAATTTATTAATTTCCAAATAAAATGGAAACATAAATTTTATCTATAAAATAAATAAAAAGTAAATTTAAAAATAAAATTTTAAATCATGTTCAATGTATTTTTTAAGTGCTTAAATTCTCTAAACAATTGACATTTCAATGTCAGTTTTCATTTTCGTTCAAAAAAATTTTTTTTTTGTTATAAGTAGTGCTTTTTTTCTGAAAATCTTTGGTTTATTATATTAATGAAATAAATTCATATTAAACCATCAAAAACTCAACGAGTATGTACGTTACGTGGTACATAAACATAGTATGTCAAATTAGTTTTTTACTGAAAAGTTGTGTTGTTACATACATACTATAGTGACAATTTTGGAAAAACAAAACATCTATACATGTTTATATTTTTTTTAATTAATCTATCTCCTCTATTTACATCTTTATAGATATTAACACTAGCCTTGGGGTTATCATATTGTTCATATGATAAATTTGTGCCTCGTCCTCGTAATTTCACTATCAGTGACTTGTTTTGAATGCTTTTGTGATTAACGATTGGATTTTAAAAATTAACAAAAATTTTATTACTTGCATAATCGAGATCACTGATTGTGGAGTTATTTCGAAAGTTTTAATTTTTATGTGAATGTGTTATGTCTATTATTCTCCTTTCTAATCGGATGAAAATATTATTACGATCCCTTGAGTTTCGTCAAAATAGAATTTGAGTATACAGTTTTCGTTGGTTTTAACGATTAAATCATAATTAATAATAACCGCCTAGATGTGTTAATGTATGTACTAATAAACTATTCGAAGATTTTCAGAGAACTGACAGACTTCAACATTTCCATATTTGGTACAAAATCTCGTAAGTAGATTACAAACGGAAACAAGAAATATGTATCAAATCAATTAATGAGTTTATGTATACGGTATATACATTTATTTCTACGCAAGTATTATTTAAATACAATATCATTTCTGATCAATATTTGAAAAGCTCTGCAAAATTTCATCACAGACTATATTAAATGTATTTTTCTAATAATTAAAGATAAAATTTGTATACAGACAACTATAATTAACAATTTTTTTTTGTATTCATCCTAGTTGTAAAAAAAAAAGATATCTTAACCATTAGAAATGATATAAACAAAATTATAAATATTTTTTGCTCAATAAGCATTATGGAAATATTTACTTGCTTATTGAACTGTTTCACCGAAAAAAAAATCTTAAAAAAAAATGACCTAATGTACGGATAAAATATGCAATTAATTTTTCAAAAGAACAACGCCAGACAACCAATGAACTACCTAAGCTCTGAATTGCTGTTAATTCGTCCTAAATAAGTCAATGATCGATAATTTTTTTCAATAAAAGTTAATAAATGTCATTAACTATACAACGAAAATGCTACTCATTGTCAAATTTTTTTTTAAATTTATTATGCTTTCTCAATTCTCAAAACTGGCTCAAAATTGGCATAATAACAAAAAACATTTGCCGGTTTGTAAGAAAAATGAATGTAATGACTTTCTACATAGTTAGGACCTGGACTTAGAGTGTAGTAAAATATTTATATGAATTAAATAGAGTTGTAATAAAATAATCAGGGAATTTTATTAATTTTATTTTTAACATTAATTAAAAAACAACATTACAAAAAATAAAGAAATTTATAAAATTTTTGATTCTTATCTAAAAATGTTATAAACTATGGTATTATTTATTTTGTACTTTTGCAGAAACATTTTATTAATTAAACATTAAACTATTATTTTAATATTTGCAAAATTCTGTCAAATGACCAATACACTCATACATTTTACATTTTTTTTACATAATGTTATATGATAAATGTTAAATCTTTGAATAGGTGGAATTTCACGTGCTTTTTATAATTCTCTCTTTTGAATTTTTTTTTTTTTCGGTGTAATTTACAATTACTTATCTCATACATTATAATATCTACAACATATATAGGAAAAAAAAAATATTAATATAACATTTTGTTTTTTTTTTCTAGAGATTTTAATTAAAACAAATATAATTTATTGACTCTTACCACCAATTAGCTTCTCCTAATTGTATCCAAAACAGCATTAGCAATAGCAAAATAGCTGAATTTACAGAAAAACCACATTTTGAATAACACAATTTTAAAAATTTTATGGTCTTCATTTTTACAAATACATTTATATTTACGATTGTTTTTATTTATTATTTTTTTTATTATAAATAATATTAAGTATTGGAAAAAAAAACAATTTTTTTTTTTTTTTAGTTAAATAAAAATATTTTAATTAAAATCTTATTTTTAGATTAATAATTATTAATAAAAAAATCATTTTAAATTTTTATGCCACATTTGAATAAAAATTTATTTAACTCTTTTTATATTCAGTTGTTTTTTTATAATTTGATTTTAAGAAAACTTTTATAAAAACAAACATTATTATTTATGTTTATGTTTGATTTGTTATTGTTTGCTAAAATTTATTTTTTTTTGTTTATATTTTAGATATATTTTTTGTTAATTTTCGGTTTCACATTTTCTAAATTATCTTTTCAATAATTCTGTTTTTTTTTTTTTTAAAGTTTTATAATCAGAAATATCATAAATAAATAAATTTTTTTAATATTAAGTTTTAAGCTAAAATAAAAAATTATTTTAATTCAACCACATGAAAATTTTCTGCTACGAAAATGCTTTTTTTTTTTGTATGAAAATGCATTATGTGTGCAAAAAATAAGAAGAAAATAAGAAGAAAAAAAAATTACAAATTTTATAAAAAATATTTTATTAAAATTTAGTTAAAGTTTGTTATAAAAACTAAGTGAATGATTTGAAGAACATAATAAGAATCGCCGCAAGATGAAATTGTTTTTGAATAATTTTTAAGTTTCAAAGTTTGCATACCATAATTTGATGTTATACTATGAAATCTAACCGCCAGTTTCTTAATTGTTTACAAAATAAATAATAGATTTATATAAGCTAGTACAATAGACAGAATAGAGTATGAATTTTTTATTTAAATTTTAATAAAATTCTTAAAAATTTTAATTTAGAAAAATTAAATGTTAAATTTCACGTAGGTAATTAAAAGTTAAAATAAAAAAATTTTCTCGATTCTTAATAATTTTATGTAAAGAAATTTGAAAAGATTAAAAATTATTTTTCGAATTTTTTTTTTTGGATTTATTGTCAAAAAAACTTGTTCAAGAAGATATTAGATTTTTATTTAAAAATGGATATTTTTGAATTTAAAAGCCGAATAATGACAATCAGTATAAAATTTTCCATTCAGTGCAAAAAATTGGCGCCAAAACTTATGCTTTATAATATTTTTTTTAACAATAAATAAATAGTTTAACTTAACAGAAAGCATATTAATACAAACTTCATTCATGGTTTTATAAGTGAAGCAAACTACTTTTCCTTTAATAATTTTTTTTTTTCTTATTTTGTTAGTAACCGATTTTTCATCTATTATGAATAATTGAATTTTTTTTCTTCACATAAATCATAGAAAAGATACCACTATCGATTACTTAAATATTATTTATAAATAATTATTAATTCAATAACTGCATTATTATTTTTTTTTTTTATTTGATAAATTTATTTTCATAAACCCATGTTTTTTTTCTCAATTTTTTATTCAAATATCTTCCACGGTTTTTATAACAAACATGTTATCGCACTAAAATGATAAAAATGTATAAAAGAAGAATATAAGTTAACAAAAAACTTAAGATTAAAAAAAATAAATAAATTCAGCGAAAGTGTATACCGCACGTTGTATCTTACAGAATAAGTCTAAAACTGGACACAAAATAAATGGAATATACGCTTTTATTCTGTTATTAGATATTATGTTTGTTCCCATGTCGACAGAGTTCTGGTATATGAAATAATATTTTTTTCTTTTTTATATTTCAGATATTTCGTTTACGCAGCTTCAAAATAAAAAAGAAAAAAAAACATTGTTTTTAATGAACATCAAGTAAACAAACATACATATGAGACTTGCATATGCACTGTAGAAATTTCATTATTTTTTTTTTGTTAAAATACGTATAATATACAAATATGTATTAAATTTGTTAAAAATATTTGAGTAATTATAGTTTTGGATTTATTATTTATTATAAATTTACATAAGTTGTTATTGATTGTAAATATTACACTGCCCTTTAGAAATCCATAAGGATATCTTTCCAAATTGCTATGGGGCATATATTGATTTTTTTTAAGATCACTTTTGATATGAATAAAAAATTAGTACAATATTTGTATAGTTTTGAGATTTTACATAAAAAAAAATTTATTTTATAAAAAAATTAATATGATTTGATTTTTAATATTAATTAATAAATTTATAACATATGTAAATAAATTCATAATACATTCATTTATGTTTTAATATGTACCTATTATGCATTTCAATTACTTTTTTTTAGAGTGTTGTTTATTTAATACAAAGAAACTCTCGCAACCAATTCCTCTATGACTTGCTTGTGTATATTTTTATTACAAGCAATTACATTTTTTCATTAAAAGAGAGTATTTTCAACTTATATTTTCTTTCGTGAGATTGGTGATGTAAAAATATTAGGAATATCGTATATTATAAAAATGACTTAGGGTAAAATAAAAAATATAAAGAATAATAAAAAAAAATCACGAAAGAAATATTTGTAAGAAAATGTTATAAGGTAAGTTAATCAGTAAATCAGTTTACCCCAGATGGTTTATGTTTTCGTTTTTGTTTTTTATATAAATTTATTTTTTTTGTGTGAACATTTATTATTGACAAATAACGTAATTATTCTATAGGGTTTTGATTTTAGCGCATAGAAAACATTGATGAATTCATATTTTTTTTGAAGAAGTGTTAATGATATGAAAAAATTGTTTAAATTTGAGAATAGAAAAATTAAACATATGTAATACAATATACTTATGTTTAATACATACTACATTTACAAATTTATAATGTATTGAATATAAATAATGTCAATAGACATGAGTTTGATAAAAAGAATATTGCTTCTAATAACTTGACATTTTATTTGAACTTTAAATATAATTAAGTAACTGATGATCAAAAATGGATGAAATTTTATAAATTACACAACAAAAAGACCTTATGTTTGAAAAATTTTATGTTTAAATTAAATATATCAATGTCGTACGTAAACGAAAGGATTTGATTCTAAAAGCTCATTGAAGATATTCTTGGAAAAATAGAAGAAAAAAATTAGTTATAATACTTTTTTTGGAAGTTTTATGTGGTTACTCTGAGCCCTTGTTAAATCTAACTGTTAATAAGATTTATATAGCAAAAAAAGGTATCATGAATTTTTTGTGTTTACATGATTTGATTTATAGATTACAACGATATAATTTTGATTCAATTGTTAAATTGGTTCTTTTTGAATTTTCACCTAGACACCTTGAATAATGTTTGGATCGACTAATCAATTATATATTTTATTAATATAAAAAATTAGATAACAAAATTAATTAGATCTAAATCTATTAACCAGGAATTGGATAAGTTTGATCTAAAAACTTCATGTTTTTAAAATTAATTTCTTATGAAGATGCAGTTGTATTTTTTTATGAACCCGATTAGTGATTCCTAATCACATCATTAGTATATTTTTAACTTTTGAGACATTGTCGAATCAATTATAGACTTACAGATAAGGAATAGAAATAAAATATCACAAAATTTTCATAGGAATGTACGTAACGTATATATTAATAATAGCATCTAGCTAGACATAACCATATATTTTGATAGGAAGTAGTAAATTAACTTTAATAAAAGGGTGTAATAAAAAATATCCTTACACTCTATTAAGTTTTTAAAATAAAATTTTTTTTTTTTTTATTTATCAAATTGATCCTAAAGTGAGATGAATTCCTTTTTGTATTAGAAAAATAATATTTAATAAAAAAAAAGGGGAGGAAGATTATATTTGAGAAAAATAATAGTGGTTATTATTTTATTATAAAAAATTTGAAAATTTTAACAAAGAATAATAAAATATTTTATTTCAAATGCAATAATAATAAAAGCAAAAAAAAACATAAATGAATGTTTTGAATTAGAAATAAAATAGTGAATATAATTAAATGTAGGTATAGGAAAAAAAAAAAACTTCTCGATCAAAAATATCTTAGGATTACGACAATTGTGCTTACTCTGGAAATAGGTTTGAATTTTGAAACAAAAATATTATGAATAAAAGTATTCCATTGGTCTTTGGAAATAAAAATATATAAGTAATATAAAAATATATTTTTATTATCAAATTTTGAATATCACATTTTTGGGTTCTTGAAATAATTTTATTATTTTCAAAAATTAAGAAAAATTTTTAAACTATTATATTAAAATCGCTTAATTTAATATACCTATGTATGTACCTTCATATAAAAATTGTATAGAAATATAAAATAAATTATGAATGAACATTTTACAAACACAGTGCAAATTTTAACAATGTAAGAGAACGATGAAAAACTAAGAAATTAAGAGATAATGAATAACTAAAGAGTTAATTTAAGAGCCGTGCTTAAATAATCACTATACAGCTTAATCCATTTCTTTTAAAAATTTGTTACAGTTTTCTCGATTGTTTCATATCAAATATTATTGTTAAGCGGACAAAACATTTAATTGAAAGAAATAATATACCTCAATGGATAATTTAAGTATTATTGTATCAACATTATGTGCATTTGAATGTACATATACTTAAAATTTTTAACTTGACTCCACAATGATTCTTATATTGTATTTTAAACTTACAAAGATTTAGGGCGATTTCGCGCCGTTAGAAAAAATAATTAAATTTTCATGCAAATGTAAATGTACTATAAAGTAATTAGTATAATAAAAATGAATTATTGAAAAAATAAATAAAATTTTTTATTATTGTTCATTACATGATGCATTATTTTATCGTTATTTTATTTTTCTTTTTAATTTAACTTTTCTAATACAAAAGTTCATTTTAATTTCCTAAATCTCTAAAATATTAATATGCAATATATATATTTATGTATTTATACATAATACCATAGATTAAGAATACAGAAAGATTGTTAGCTTCATCATCTTTCTGTATTCTTAATCTATGATGATACGTATGTTTACGTATGGGCTCCACTCAATAGTTTTGTTGATAACATTAATTTGGTGGAAAATCAAAACATTATACTATCAAACTAACTAACTTACAAATATTTAGTTCGATTCGCGCCACTATAAAACAAATACTAATAAAAATCAGTTATTGAAAAAATGAATATAAATTTTTATTATTGCTCGTTAATATGATGCATTATTTTATCATTATTTCTATTTTTTATTAATTTAACTTTCCTAATACAAAATTTCATTTTAATTTCCTAAATCTCTAAAATATTAATAACAATATTTTTATTTAGAATATATATATAATATGTATGTTTACGTATCCATGCAATAGTTTGTGGAAAATCAAAACATTATATGTATTATAAATTTTTTAACCACAAAGTAACAAAATAATTCAAAAAAATGAACTAAATAATATAACATTAGACTGAATATTTGAATATAAAATAATTCAAATATTTATTTAAAGCAATATATATTTTTTAATTAAGGATGTTTATTTTGTGCGATTACGAAATATTTTTGTTATAGATAGCTATAGATAGATATAGGTTTAAAAATTCCTTTTGAATTTTTGCAATCAAGGATTGATGAACCATAAGTTTCTGCTTCATGAATGTCACTTCTTTATTTGCTGAAATAAGTTTTTAATTGAATCTGGACCGAAATAATCTCTTGGAATATTGGCCAATGTCCAAAGAGATTTATACAACCCATATTTAATTCATTATTTGAGACATTTTTTAATAAGAAGATAAAATAATTCCTATCTTAAACTTTCAAAAATTCTTCTATTCTATAAAACTTAAATTTGATAGCACGTTATTTTACAGTAAATTTTAGAAGCTTTGCCAACTTAGAACTTATTAGGAATATCGTATATTATAAAAAAAAAAAGAAATTTTATAGACAAATATTTTTTTTTTTTTTTTGTATATAATTAGCAATCTTATTTTTTTGTCCTTGTTCTAATTAGTGCAAAGTGAATGCGAAAATGCGGATAAACGTGGTTAAACTATTGCGATATTTTTATTTTATTTTATTATTCGTTCGTTATATTAACTTCAAGTAGGTTAATATTATTACATACTTAAAGGAAATTCAGGAAAGCAGCAAAGTAAAATCCACTTATAATTTTTTCAAGTACTCAGAACCGTGGGTATACATTTTTTAAATAAAAAAAAAATTATGATAGAAAAAAAAAATTATTAACTTAATAAAAAATATAAAAATATAAATTTCGCATATATTTTTTAATTAAATACAAATTGAAGTACGTATGTTAAGCTCCTTAGGAAGGAAGCTTATTACTATGTATTGACTGAGCATAATGATGAATATACGTATTATATATATAGTCATATACATAGGAATATATATATAATTGTCTTATTTATTTACATAGAAAATTAATTGGGGGAATTCATTTTTAAATAATGTATTTTATAAACTTGTCGACTTTAGAACCTGAATATATGAGGATCTTTTTTTGTTTTGTAGATTCAATAGGCTTTTCAAATAAGAAAATGAATGTGAAAATACTTAATTTATGCTTTTTAAAGTTCATTATTTTAACTGAGATCAAATAAAAGAATTTAGAGCTTTAATATTCTTTACAATATTATTTGTGGTTTTTTTTTTTTTAATAAGCAGTTTTATAAAAAGATATTTTATCAATGAAATGTGCAATTGAAAATATTGCATAAAATTACGATATTTTATTTTGTCTTTTAAATAATTTTTTTCTTAATTTATACTCTTAATACCTATACGCCTATACCACCAATAAAAAGTAAATAGAGTAAAAATTTGCTCTAGGAAATTCGGTAGGAAGGGATATGTCATAAAAGTAATCTACAATTATATATCACAAATTACTGATTTGGTTTAAAAAAAATACATCAACAAACAGTTAAATCGATATTTATGTAAACCAGAAAAATTAAAAAAGATTATTTTAAGTAAAACAGAAAATTCTAATTTCATTGATGTGCTTATGCGCTCAAAAAAAATAAAGATTTGCCCCAAAAAAGGTCCAAAAATTAATCCAATAAGTTTGTAAAATAGTCACGTGAGAAAGATCTTTTCAACAAGAAACTTTCTACACATAAAAATTAAATTAAATAAAAAAAAAGTTAGAGGTGAAAAAATAGGTTCCGGATGATTTTATTTTGTGTTTTTACAATTAAATCTTCCAAAGTCAGTTAAATTCCGAAATATTATATAATAAATTTAGTTCATAATATTTAAGTATCTAGAACTTTATATTTTGACTATAATGTTTTGAATCTATGTTCGAATGACAGTAATTTGGTATTATCTTCAATTTTATTTAATTTCCATATTTTTTATCAGATTCCCAATCAATTTATAGGAAAATAAATAAAATAATATTTTCTCCCTTCCTTAATGCTATTATAATTTTTTTTATAGATAATAAAAAATTTTAAATACAAAAAAAAGCATTCAAATTTTTAAATATAAAAAAATCATTAAGTAATAATAATTTTATATATACGGCAAAAGAGCACAGTTTTTATCAAAATTCCTACTTCTAAAGTACTTATGTATATTTTTAATAAAATATCGTTATTATTTTATAAATCTAATATTTTATTTAAAATACTCAATTATTAATTAGGGTTTGTTATATTTGGATTTGTTTAATTATAATTTATAAACCGTGTACTTGAAATGCTTGGAAAGGACTAGGCTTATGTACTGATACTGTTCAGTTGGGAGGATTGTGCCCATTAAATTAAGCGTTCTTTAAAAAAATAGTAAGATAATTTTTAGTGAAGACACTTATCAATAAAGTTTTCTGCATAGATTAGATTCATAAGGTTTGCTTGTGTTATTATATTATATGGTGAATATACGAAATTAATTTCTTCAGTAAATGATGTCAAATCAAATGAAGAAACATTAAAAAAAAGTTATTGCATTTTTCACTTGATGCTGTAATTAACCTATATTTAATTTTTAAACATTTTCAACTACAATTTATAATAATCTATCAAAGCAAAGTTTAGAGAAGAACAAAACATAAAAAAAACTTGTGGAAAATTATTTATGTTATCAAATACTTTTAAAAGATTTTGCAAACACAAAAAAGTTATATTCAAATTAAAAAAGGTATTTTCATTTGAATTTTTTATTTAAAAAAACAAAAAAATTATTCATTAGGCCGACTATGTTGTCTTAAAACTCCTCAAATTAAAGCTCACGATTTTTGTATTTAATATGATTTGCGTATTTAATTACTTTCGTTAACTCAAAACACAAAATAACTCAAATTAAAAAATTAAAAATTCGAATTAACAATTTTTATTTTATTCATTTATTTATAAATTTTTTTTATATTTTTTCAGCCGAAAAATTATTGCCGTTTTTATTATTATTTTTTATCCGTTCATCTTTAACATCATCGATTTTGGCAACATTTTCGTTCCTCAGAGCGGGTGTTACTGAATTGTAAATACTCATGGCTTTACCAATTAATGCAGTAACATTTCCAACATCAGCTGGTAAAATTAAGGTGTTACTATTTTTGGACAAATTACTAAATGCATTTATGTATTGTTCAGCAACGAATAAAGAAGCAGCATTTTTGCCATCCTAAAAAAATATTTACAATGAGAAATTTAAAAGGAAAAATTTTTGGATTCTTAGAACTATAAAAATTTTGACGAACCTGAACACCCAATGCTTTAGAAATCGTATTTAACTGCTTAGCTCTGGCGTCTGCTATCGCTATTAAGGCTGCCGCTTCACCACTAGCTTTATTAATTTGTTCTTGTCGATCAGCCTCTAGAAATTTGTAATGACAACAATAATAATTAAAAATTAACTGAAAAATCAAACATTATTCATATTAAATTAATTTAATTAGACATGTAAATGTGCAAAGTCTGCCCTGTTATAAGTTTAATTGATTTGTTGACCATAAGCTGATATAATAAAACATTACAACTGAACTGGTGTCCATACAGAAATTACTTTTCATCAAATTGATTAAAAATAAACCTAGTTAAGCAAATTTTAGGACAATTTAAAAACATAAAAATTTCCAAGATTTAAAATTAATAAATATTATGAACTAAACGCATGAAAGCATGATTTAACTCTGCTTACTTACATTGACAGTTCAATAAGATTGGCAATTTATAAGAAGTTTTTATGTATGGAAAATTATATGTGTTTATAAATATTTATTTTAATCCCTTCTGAGTTTTTCTCTCACCAGATGCTAAAATTCTAGATTTCCTTTTTCCTTCAGCAACATTAATATCTGCTTCACGGACACCTTCAGATTCAAGAATTGCAGCTCGTTTTCGGCGTTCAGCTTCTACTTGCATTTGCATGGCTTCGTGAACTCTGGACGGCAGCCTTATGTCTCTTATTTCGTATCTTAAACATTGAATTCCCCAAGCGAAGCTAGCATTATTTATTGATTCTACTATGCTTATATTAAGTGATTCTCTTTCTCTGAATATTTTATCTAACGACATTTTTCCTAATTCAGATCTCATTGTAGTTTGTGCCAATTGTGTGATAGCGAATTCTGGTTCTTCTACGCCATATGAAGCTAAAATGTAATTATTGCTAGTTATTTACATATAAATATAATTTTAATTTTAAATCTGTTTGTAAATAATGCAATTATTAACTCGAGCTTTTTATCTTTTTTTAGACAATCAAAATGTTCTGTATCCGGAATTATCATTGACAAGAGAGTGCAGTACAATTCTAATAAAGCTACCGATAGTCTGAATAATTGTTAATAAGATATAACAGTGCTGTTCGAAACAATTGTCAGCAATTGTTTAAAAACTAGACGATTCAAAATAGTGCAAATACATTTTTAAATATTGCTAGTTTAACAAATTACCGTAACAAGTTACTGTTCAATCTTACCTTTATATGGATCAATAATTCTTAAATATAAAACTCCATCAATGCTAAGTGTTACATTATCTGATGTGATAGCACTTTGTTTTGGAACATCAATAGCTATTTCTTTTAAACTTTGAACATATTTGACTTTATCAGCTAGAGGGATCAAAAAATTTAAACCAGGATCCAAAATACGAAAAAATTTTCCCATTCTCTCAACGATCCATGCCTAAGAGAAAATAATATTTTCCGATTTAAATATTTATTTTTCTTTTAGAAAAAAAAAATGAAAATATACCAAAAACATTCAATTTAAATTCTCGTAAGATGATTACAAAATTCTATCTTTTTTAGTAAAAAAAAAAAATTGATAAAATATATCAATGTTAAAAAAAGCTATTATAATTTAATTTTATAAAAACTATTTTTCAAGGATTAAGTTAAATGTTAAAGGCATTGTAAATTTATCTTTGGTGTTAGCTGTTTGGCAAAATATACTAAAAATTTGTTTGTACAAATTTAAAATCACCTAATTCAAGGTTAGAAAAAAAAATTAAAAATAAATTAGTGTAATTGGTGGTCGGTTTAAATAATTTTTTTTATTCAAAATTAGTTAATATTTTTTTTTTCCGATTTCCAATCTTATTATCATAGCAGCCGGTATTGGAAGATCCTTTGCTATCAAATTTAAAACAGCTTATCTATCTCGTCATAAGTAATTAGGTAATTCAAAATTACAAAAAATATTTATAAAAAAAGATAGGAAGATAGGAATATTTCAAAATTAGGTATTTAAAACTTCTTCGATTTATTTCCATAAGTGTAGAAACTAACAAGTCACATTATTCAATCAATCAAAAAAACAAAAATTCTACCTAATCAATGAAAACTTACTTCTTGTTGTGGTACAAACATTATCATTGTATTAACTGGTGTCGATACTTTATTTCTAACCGAATTGTAATTATACAAAATTTTTGTGAAATCCTTAAAAATTGAGAACAAATTTAAAATTTTTATTTTTATTTCTAATTCAAAAAATTATTAGTTACCTTAGGAATTCTTTGCTTGAATAAATTTTGCGATGTTTTCAACATATTTCTTTAGACTTCAAAATTATTAAATAATATACAAAAAATGTTTTTTTTTTTTTTATTAATTAATTAAAAAATAAAATTAATTTGTTTTTGATTGAATTAAAAAAAAAAAATTAGTAAATTATAAACTCATGCTATGCAACCAAATCAAAATCATCAACAAAAAAAAGATACGGTGTATTTTTAGGAACAAAAAAGTATGATTATTTGACAGGCAGCTTAAAAAAAGGGGAAAAATTATTGTTTTTATAAATTTTTCTTTTGTGTTTGTTTTGTGTGATGTTTTAAAGATAAGTTTCAAAACTCGTCTCTCACAGCATTGTGTATAATGCGCTATAATATTAGAAATTTAATAGTAAAAATTTTTATAATAAAATTATAGAATTTCGTTTCAAAAATGATAAATAAAAAATAATTTCACATTATTATTTAATTATTTTGACTGATTATTTTGAAACTTTTTAATTAAATTAATAATTAAATTTTCATATATTTATGTTTAATTATAGATTTAATTATAGCACTACACACTGGGGTTGTAATGTTGTCCTTCTTTGTAATCAATTATCTTAAAAGATTAAGAATATTAACACAGTTCGAAATTTGCAGATATCTCAAAAGTTGTCTTTTGATTCTTACGTACTTCTTGCTTAAATAAACTAGGTTTGGTAGTTTAGTTTAATATAAATTTGGCTACTACAAAATTAATTATTTGTTCTGCAGTTTTCTTTATTTGTAAAACCTAATGTAAAATAAAGCCTCTTTATTTGGCTATTGATTGAAATTATTTTAAGATATGGTTTTTATTTTTTTTATGACTTAAAAGACTGGACATTAAATGCGACAAATTAATTTTTTAGAAAAAAAAAGCGAACGAAAATATACTAGGTATTTCTTCTAATTATAAAACTAGTTTCCTTCTAATATGAAAACATCAGTTTCCAATGAAAATAGTTTCCAAATAATTTGTTTGGGCTGTGTCTGATGAACTTAAAAATTAAAAAAATAATTTATATTTTTGTATAAAATATTTTATTAATTTTATATATGCATTTGTTTTATTATAAATTTTTACACATATCTTTGAATTTTTCATTATAATAAAATCTATCTCAGCAAAATTTCCAATATTTTATACTCACGGTACATTTTTATCATTTATCCTCATGTAACCACAACAATCAGTTTGAAATATTATTTTAAACTAGTTAATATTGTTTTTTTTTATTATTAAATAAATATTTTGAAAAACTTCTTTTACACAATCCATATTCACAATAAGAATTATATTATTGGATTGAAAATTTTGATAAAATGTGCATTGTTAAATGATTAGAAATACCTTACTTCAAACTGATATATTATACTCCCTTCATATCACTTCCATATTACATTGTTTTTTTTTTAATTTATATAATTTATATTTATTTTATTTTATTAATAACATGCGTACATGTGATAACATTTAGAATTAAATAGAAAATTTAAATATTTTTTGAAATAGTTGCATGAAAATTAAAAGTTAGTTATAAACTATATCACAATTATGGTTGCTTTTCATATTAATGTCATTAACTATGATAGACATTATGTAATTATGCTACATGTACTTTATCATTTATTTTGATGTTCTCAAATTTTGTTCATAAATATAATATGTGTTTAACAATCAAAAAGTATGGTACATGACTTTCAGGAGATTGTATTATGTAGTATATTAGTTAATCCTAGTATATTAGAACATAGTAAGAGTGCAAACTTTTATATAAAGTAATATTTCTCATATTTGATTTTTGAATTAAAAAATGTTTGATACATACATCAAAAAACATTGTGAACTGCTATTTTTGTACATTGTGCAAGTTAGAACATTAAAATTACATTGAAATCATTTTAAATTTGTCACATTTTTTAGCATCAAATTTAAATTACTGGTTTAGTTTTGTGTTTATTTTTTAATTTTGAATATAAAAAAATTACAAATTTAATACTAGATTCAAAAATTACACTTCTGTTCTATAGAAAAGAAACCGGTAAATGGTATATATATATCGAATAAGTATTTCTGTTTTCGATATTCCATATTCTGATAAATTAATTAGATCTTATTTCATTAAAAAAAATTTTCATCTCCATATTACTATTATGTGTTTTATCTTAAAAGCTCAGCTTTTACGACAACTAATACAATTCAATATTCGAAAATTTCAGTTAGTTTGAGGAAATTGAAATTGTAATTATCTAAAATTATTCAATTGAAAGTAATATAAAATGAATACAACGAAAATGCCAACAAAATATCAGTAATCGAAACGCTTTTTCAATCGCAGCATTTCAAAATTATCTAAAGATGGTCTATCCAAGTTAATGTAACGCAGAGACGATAAGTTTGTTTGTAAAAAATCTACATCTGAACAGATGTGCTTACATCGATTCACAGATAAAAAATTTAAAAGTTTACAATTACAAATTATATAATCTATACTGTGATCGGTTAATTGAATGCAGCCACTAATATTTAGATTTTTCAAACGTTTTAAGTTAACTGCTATAATTTCAATTGCTTTATCATTTATATTATTGCAATCTGATAAATTCAAATTCTCAATAGATGGGCATGATTGAACTAAAGCTTCCAAACCCAATATTGAGATTTGTTGACAGTTTGATAGTAATAAACTACGAAGCTCTAAAAATTTCAAACCGTATTTAAGTGAAACATCCGATATTTTATGACAACCTTGGAGATTTAGGTACTCAAGTCCTTTTAGTTCCTTAATAGGCAAACCATTATTCATCTCATTATTCATATCATTATTCATCTCATAAATGTTCACAATCGCTTTCTTACGCTCAGCATCTTGAACAATTTCCTCTTCCGCTTTGCTTCGTAATGAAATTTTTATATAATTAGGATATAAATAATCTGAATTATTTGTTATCGATAATGTTGGACTTCGGTTGTTCTGTTTTTCGTCGTCTACTTTTAATTGTTGTGCTTTGAAATTTATTCCAGTTAAAGCAGCATCTGTAATCTATAAGGAAAAATTAAACAGTTTAAAAATTTGGCTAAAATAGTAAGTCATATTATATTATTTTTACTGATTCGTGTCCTAGAATAAATTTTTTAACAAGATAATTTTACAAAACAAAACTCCTTAAATTTATTTAATTTAGGACCAACATTCGTAACCATATAATTTTAGTAATGAAATACCTTTATGCATCCCTCCAAATTTAAAAATTTCAACCATCTCAGATTTTTTATGATAGCTTGGACGGAAAAATCAGTCACTCCATTAACACAATTTCCTATTGATAATACCTAAAACATTCGAATGTGATTAAATTTGATTAGATATGTATGTATAATAAATATAATATTAATTACTGTTAACGATGTTAAATTTTCCGAACATTGTACAATACAACTTTCGCATAAATCAATCGCTCCCAAATATAATTCTCTCATTTGAAAATTTTTTCCTTTAGCTATGCCATTTTTTATTCCTTCACTTGAGATTCCAGCACAAAATGAAAAATCTAACACTTTTAAAAATTTTAATTTTGAAACTGCAATTGCACTTGAATTCGTCAATTTACCGCAACGTTTCATTTTTATCACTTCTAATTTCGTCAAATTTTCTGTTAATAGTTCAAGGCATGAATCTGTTATTCCATCTGAATTTGATAAATTCAGTTCGACTAGATTCTTTTGACTTTCTGCAAGTGTATTCAGTCCTGTGAAATTTAATTGACGACAAAAATCGAATGTTATTTTCTTCAAATCTAATCCTTTGACATCTACTAATTTTGATAATGCCGGACCTCCTATTAAAGTGTGGCTTAGATCTAATTCTTTTAAAGTTGGTGCAAATTTTTCAATGACTTTTAATAAAAATTTAAATGTTAAAATTGAATTATTTGGAATTTCCTCTAGATCAGGTGGATAAAATCTTCTTTGAATTGCTGAATGATACGCAATATGACAACCACACATATCTAGTTTTTCTGCAATAATTTAAAAAATTAATTTAATTAATAATTGAAATTTCTTTATCCGCCGCCTAATGTCAGTGATTTATGCCATAGTTAATAGTACTTATTAATTGTGTAGTCGTAGTTTATCGTACGGTATCTTCGATTGTGTGAGGATTCAGAATTAGCAGTAATGTTCGTTTAATTTTCTTCAATAGAGTAAGAAAGAAATTGAATGATACCCGATTAAGGAACCATAAACGCTCACTTTAACAATTATTATACATAATGTTGTGTTTTATGCTCATCATAAAACAAATTCCTATTTAAAAAAAAATATTTCTGTGATGTGATGCCATATAATAAGATTTCCCGATTTACATGTCTTAAACAAATCTACATAAAAAATTACGTCTTTCAAATATTTTTTTCGTATTATATATATGTATAGTTTGTCGTTTATTTTTTTTATTTTATTATCCACATCAGTTGATAATCGAATTTAAGCCCTATAAAATAACATAAGTACCTAAACGTTCTATGCTCGAAGTTAATCTTAATAAAATAGCATCCGATAAATATTGGTTTATTCTTAATGATAATGAATTGATACTGGACATATTCGACGATATTGCATATTGATCAATTGGTGATTCTAAAAATTGGCCATCCATAAATAATGATGAACAATTTATTAAATTTAATTCTTTTAATTCTTTCATTTCTTTTACTATTGAACAAAATTGTTTATTTGTTACGTCAGTTGCATAAATTGTTATTGAATTTGTAAAATCTCCAATTTTTGAAATTATTTCATAATAATTCCCAAAAATAACCTCATCTAAATATATATTGGAAAATTGTCTAGTAGATTTTTTTAACATAATTCCAGCTTCTGAGATATCAGAAAAGCAAACTTTTAAAAATTTCAATTCATTTTTGGATAAAAATTCATGATACTCAGTTGCTTCTAAAATAGAAAAGAAAAAATTAAATTTAAATGTAAATAATAATTGGGTTCAATAAGTTCAAAAATTTGTTTTTTTTCTATCTATATTTGATAATTTAACATATATTTGATAATTTGTTCATGTAAATAATGATTTAGAATTTCACACATAAAATGTTTGATATTGAGATTAACTATGCATATACAAACAATCAACCCATAATAACCCCGAATGACTAATTTGATACTAAAATTTTTTTGACATGTCGCTTACTATCTTATCTTTAGTATCATGAAGGAAATTAATTACTAATCCACTTTTTCTTTTATTTAAAATCTATCTTTTTATATACTGATCTAAAATATTAATTCAATTTTGAATTTATTTCAATTAAAATAAATCAACTGTAATGTTTCAAAAAACCAACAGTATATAGTTGAAAAATAATCTCATCAGTCCACAAATATCTTTCTAATAATAAATGCAATTATCATTAATTTTTGAATTCTTAACCCAGTTTACAATATTCATGCCTTGACCTCATTAAGATTTTGACCCAAGTGGTTTTTTTTTTTTTGTGTTCTTGTATATATCCCTGCGAAATGCATTCGCTGTGTCCCAATTTCATTCATAATAACATAAAATAGTATGTATGTATAATGGCGTTGTATACAATACGTATTGCAAATATATACGAATTATATAATTTTATTTTATGATTAAAAAAATAATTTTTACCTAACCATCGACGGCATGTTAGTCCAGCTGATTGTAAATCACCAAAATTTAAATATCGAAATATCTTTAATATTATCTAAAAAATAAGTATGTAATTAAAATTTATATGAATTATTTTTTCGTAACAAGGAAAAAAATTTTTCTTCGTTAACTAATTAATATTAATTAATACACTCACTTCCATAGGTAAATTAGCAAAGTTTGGATAAGAATCTTGATATAAATCTAAAGAATTATGATTTTCCATTATAATTTGCAATTTTAATTTTTTATATTAATTTTAAATATTTTATTTATTTTATTTTTTAAATAAATGTTATTCTTTGTTCCTAGATTCTATACTAAATACTTTCTTTCTCAACCAAAAAAAAACTTGTGATTTGACTTTTTCTTTGACATTTAATATATACATTTTTTTTTTGTACATAACACTTTTTTAAATAAATATATACTGAATGTACATAATGATTTTAATTAGAGAGCTAGGCAAAATTATCTGTCGATGCGTAAGAACTCTATATATAGAGGAATTATTTAATCTATACATAGCTTTTAAATTTAAATAAGTACATATACTATAATAAATGTAAATTGGTTTATATCGACAAATATATTTTTGATTTATGTTGATAAAAATCTTTTTGCTAATAAAGCGATAAAATTTTTCTTGATTGCTCATTTTAATACTATAGTTTACATTTATTTATAATTACATTAATTTATTGTAAAAATCCAAAAAAATATTACTGAAAAATCACAACTTCTATGGATCTTTGTTTTAAAAAAAAAATTAAATTGAAAGATTACACTATCATCTTTTTCGAATCAAAATTTTCTTATCATGAAATTATATAAAAAAATTCCAAATTAAAAATAATACATTGTACATCAAACACTCATTTCATATTCTATAATTTTTTTTGTTATAGCCAATGTAATTTTTTAAACTGATAGCTCTCTGTTTAAACAATAAAAACTAAAAACAATTCTTGAATGAAAATAATTCTGGGTACAAACATGTGTACAACACTACATACATTTTGTTTTTGTACTCCTAGTAAGTTTCAATGATATCTTTCAACACAGACATTTTTAACGCTATTTGTGTAATGGTGAATTCTAAATAAACAAAAATGTACTATGTTCGAATAAGAATGTTATTTATTCTTTAACTGATATTATATTTTAAATTTACAAAATTTAAAGACATATATTTTTGCATATGTACATTTAATTTATAAGAAATAAAAACTTAAAAACCTTTTTAAGATTTTTCTGTTATAAATTAAAATGAGATCCAAGTTAACAGAGTTATTGATATCATCAACTCATTAAATTTAGGTAATTGATAAAAACTATGGTAATTGCTAAATACATGTTTTCAAAATTCTTTTTTCCGACACAAATTGACAAAATATAATTTCAATGTTATTCTTTGAGATTGATAAGATTAAAAATAAAATTCAGAGAAAATTACAATATATCCGGCTGGGGCTGATAAAATTTCTGATAGATTCTTTATATTTCACTATTGTTTTCTTTATAAAGTTCTTAATTAAACTAAATAACTACAGTGTGCAAAACAAAATCGTTTAATTATAAATCAAAGGAGTTATTATTACACGGAAAACCATTTATTTTGGAAATTATTAATAAAATGGGTTGAATGCCTTATTTAACTTTCCTTTATTATTATTTTATTATAAACATTGTAGTTATATTACGAATCATTGCATATAGTATGTTGTTCAACTATCGGTTAATCGTATATCATCACCAATTTATATACCCTAAGATTGAGTCAATAATAAATTAAAAACGAATATTTTTTGTTAATATTAAAAACTGGTGCCGTATATAATTTTGGTTATAAAATTGAATTGAAAAATTTTAAGAATATTAGCAATATGCATTACATCTATGAAAGAAAGTTAAAAATTTAAGCATGTAATTAATTAATATTTTTATACATCATGTGGTTGCACTTCAGTAATTATCAATATTGTCTTAATGTTTGGATTCGTCTTATGCCAAAACAAAAGATGAATAAAAGTACCTCACTTTTGCTTAATAATTTGTAATTTAAGAAAAATGATTTGCATAGTTTTTGAATTTTTTTTTATAATTACGTATTAAATTTCTTAGATATTTATTTCTAACAAATGCGAATTGAAATTTGTTTACTAAGAAAACGGAAGATTTGAGCATAATTAGTATATATTAAAAATATGTAGTTTAAAAGTCCGACTAACACGAGGTTTCTCAAGTAGACAAAACTTTTTGTATGTTTCTGGTATTTATGTATAAAAACTTTGTGAGGAAAAAAGTGTTTATTTATTACTTTAATAAAAATGTTTGATATTTTACAAAGAACACAGTTTTCTATATTCGCCTTTGTGTGTACATAAATATATTTGCGTGAATATAATGAATATTTAGGTGATTAAATGTAATAATTAGAAAATAAAATGCTAAAAAAAAATCTTTAAGACAACATAGCATACAATAATATTTTTTTAAGTGAAAATTAATCTTGTGAAATTAGATAGATTTTAACTTTCAAACAATTGAAACATAATATTTGAATTCGCTTTGTTTATTTATTGATTAATTTTTTCTTAACAATATTGAAACTACTTAAATAAATGATCAAATAAACATTGAAAATTGTTTTTTTTTGTTGAAATGATTCGTCTAAGTTTTTTGAAATTCGGTAAGATAAATAGTCTTTGAAGTTCATGGATAAGTTTGAAGTTTGAAAAGATAATAAATTTTAATCAATCAAAAAATTTTCAATTCTTTGGATTGGAATAATACCAATTTGGATAAAAATTCTGGCAAATAGTATTAAAATATATTAATAATGTAACATGTATAAGTTAAATGAAAAATTAAAAAAAAAAACATAATTTCAATTTAATCAAAAATATTGTGAAAATGATTTTTAAAAAAAAATGTATTTAAAAGGATGTAACAAAATTCATTATTGATCAATGAGCACTGACACCCACTATCTTATTTTTCTTTTGGTAAAATTATCCATCAAAACTTTAATTAAATGAATAGTTTTAAAGACAAAATTAAATAAATATTTGAGTGGAAAATTTGAACCAAAATTAAGTGGGATAAAAGTTCAAAATTCAGTTTCCTGTAAAATAGAAAATGAATACATTTTATGGACCTTGGCAGACATTTATAAACCAAATACAGAATTAAAATTTTTATGGAATTTTCAGTAACATTTAGTTCAACTAGATTTTTAAAAAAAAGACTTTCGTTGTGATAGTTTCTAAAAGAAGTTTTTTTTTGTATCTATTTAAAATTAAACATCATAAAGATACAAGTGTATAAAATTTGAAAGTATGCACATAAAAAAAATTAACTGTTACAAAAAAATGGATAAGGTCACCATAAAATTTTAATTGGTTTCATTTCAAAGGTTTCAAAATAGAAGAAATTTGAAAATAAACTTCAAATTATTTGATATGAAAAATTTGAAAATTATTAGTTTTCAGTCGTTGTCTAATCAGTTAATGAAATCTGGAATTACCCCCTGAATTTTCTAGGATATGAGTCCTTTGAGTAATTTATAAATTTTTTAAATTTTTGAAAAGTGTTCTATATATAAAATTTTTTGTCTTGTTGTCTAATCAGATAATGAAATCTGGAAATACTCGCCGAATTCCCGAGGATACGAGTCCTTTGAATAATTTATGATTTTTTTTAAATTTTTGAAAAGTGTTCTATATATAAAAATTGTGAACACATCTGAGAATTTTTATATTCTATTACTCTGTCCTAGCTTATATCTGTGCTATCTGGTTAATAAATAAACAATTAATTTCATAATTTTTAAAAAAAATATGATTCATCATACTATGGGGGTATAAAGTTACCTATGAGTTAAAACAATCGATAATATCTGTTGTTATATTATAAGTGTATTAAATACCTAAATAAATTTTATTTTAATCAAATTTTAATCCAATTGTTTCAATAAGAATATAAATTTATCACACCAAATTATTAAAAATAAACCTGATATGAGATTAAACTTTATTAATAATTTTAGGACTAATTCTAATATGGTTTTATTTGTTTACATTGGGTGCTACTGTGAACAGTTTGCAAATGGTAAGATTTTTGCAAAATTTGTGAAGCTTTGTTCAAAAATTTCGTTTACTTAACTTAAAAAATCGTTGTGAAAAAAAAAATTGCTTCAATACAATATTTTATTCTAGTATAGAGCTTAAAAAATTTGCCTAATTTGTTATATTTTCAGTCATCACCAGTATTGCATCCATTGCCAATGTTTAGAACAAATAAATATCATTTTATTGGCATACCATCATCAGATATGTTAAAACATCAATATTTGCAACAATTATTAAAATATAATGAACATAATCTTTTTAAGGTAATAATCAATTGATTGGACAATTAATTGAGAGTACAAAGTTAATTATGAGATACTTTTTACTTACACACAATTTGTTAAACATAGTCAGAAGTAGATATTATTTTTTCTAGCCTAATAATTTTGCAATAAGTAATGTGCAGCAGATGCCAACAATTTTAAATGAAACAAGTAAAATTCCACATTTAATTCAACAAAATCAAAATAATTTTTTTCCCAGAGGAAAAAGGCAAGAAAGTAAAAGAATTATAGCAAATCCTATGTCATATTTCTATTACCAGCACTATGGTAAACCTCAATTCAGAACTCCAGTAAAGTAAGTTGGCAAGGTTTTGTTTATTTGAAAATTGTGATGACAATAATATTAGTATTATATAATAAATTATTAAGTTAGATTCTAAATTCGTTGTTTTTTTATATAACATCTTGGTCCGTCCTAAAACTGCCCAAGATTATTTGACAGATAAATAACAGTTCTCGTAAAATAATTATAATTTTTCTTTTAATTTTATTTTACTAACCTAGGTTACATAGTATATATAATATTTATTTTGTTAATTTAATTCATATTTCAGATTTAATGACATCAGAACTACCCCATATTCTAATCAACCACTTTTTCAAGAATCACAACTATATGTTCCACCTAAATCGATACCAAAACCAATGTATAGAATAAATACAATCAATTTCATGAATCCAATAAAAACATCAATTCCTCCTTTGAATAGAAATTTAATTAAACCGGATTTTAATTTAAAACGGGCTGTAAATTTATCTTTTATCGATAATGGATTTTCTAATAAAACATTGTGTAAAACCAATATAAAAATTGAAAACTTAAATCCAGCCATTACTTTGAAACCATCAAATCTAAACTCAGTTTCTGTAGGTTTGCCTCAAAATTCTGCAAATTTCATTTATCAGAATAACGAAAATAATTGGACACCAAAAATTCAACAATACTCACCTTACTACACTGATTTAGAGTTTAAAAAAACTCAGCTCAAATCTGATATTTATGAAAAGAAGCCAATTTTAGAATATAAGACACCAGAGTCATATATTTCAGCTCATAACAGTAATCAAATTAAGTTGGTGACAAATAAGCTAAACAATGAAAATATTTCACCTGAATTAAGATCTACTGATTATAATACTCCGAAATATAGTAATGAAGAAAATAAAGTTTCAGAATATTATGAAAATTCGGTGAGTCAAACGAGGAAAAGAAATGAAAATTCTTATCAGGGAAATGAAAAACAAGAAGATTATAACAAATTTATTTTGAACCAGAATAATTTGCTAAATAACAATAACAAACATTACAACCATGAATACCAATATGGAAAATATAATGAAAACACACCTATTTTTAATTCAAATTTAGTCACGGCGGAATATAAAATAAATATTCCAGATTATGTCCCTCAGCAATACAAAGCAACCATTGATAATAATAATTCTGAAAATATTATTCATTCAAACAACTATGTGGATTTTCATCCAAACGTGTCATTTCAAAATAAATTGAAAAACACAGATTTACAAAAAAATCCCAATAATATAGAATCATCAAAAAATTATTCGGAAATCAGTGTGGAACAGCCTAATAATAATTTTTTACAGATAACTGACAATTTCTATAATAAATATTTAGATACAGCATTTAGACATCAGTCTTCTCCTTTTATAAACAATACTTATTCAAAAAATTTATTAAATTTGGAACAAATAGATTTTCAACCGATCAGTTCACATGTGGCAAATTTTGCACCAACTGTTTTATCGCCAAAAAATGAAATTTTACCAAATAATGAAAGTAATATGGAGAACTTGTTGAAAATAGAAAAAATTGAGCCAACAAAAATTCCTGATTTAAAATTTATTGAAACAACTAAAATTCCTGAGGCAAAACAACGTTTTAGATTGAAACGTTTAAATGAATTGCGGAAACCAATTATTAAATCTTCAACTGAAATGCCATTGAAAACAATAAGAAAACAGTCTGAATCAAGTATTCAAAATGTTACAATGAAGCCGAATGCAGAAAAATTATGTTATAATGTAGAATGTAATAAATTAAGAAGAAATAATACTGAAATTGGTAGAAAATTTAAACGATTGAATTTTAAAAAGTATTTAAAACCTGAAAACGTCGTGTCTTTAAATCAAAATTCCATTGAAAATGTTACATTAGTAACAGAAATTTACATTGATCCCATTACAAAACCTGAAAATTTAACTCATCCTACTAATAAAAGGAATGAGGATCTAACTAATACTTCTAATAAAAGGACAACAATTAAATTTCAAAACGGCTCTCGAAGTATTGAAAATAAATCACATCGAAATGAAAATATGGTATACAACACAGACAAAAATATAGTCGATGAAGCTCCACCAACTACAAGAACATCTCGAGAAAGAATTAGATTAAATTTTAGGGGCACTTCAAATATGACAATAAATAAATTGAAAAAAGTCACGGATCATTCGCGTGGCAGCTATAATTTTGAAAAACAATTGGAAAAGGAAACAATAGTGCAAGAACCTTCAAAAAAGAAGCGAATAAGCGCTAATAGAAATTCGACTAGAAATACACGAAAAAAAGAATCAGGTAAATGAAAAACATATTTGTAAATGTGCATTGTACATTTAGCACAATAGTCAATAATGAAGAATAATTAAAAAAAAAAAAAAATATTTGAATTTCTTTTTTTAATATCTTTCTTTACAATAATACTTATCATTTTAGAATATACAACTACTGCTCCAATAAAAATTTCAACTACTGTTTCATCATCAACAACAACAGTTAATTCTGTATTACCATTTCGAATTCCAAAGATAAATAAACAAATAAATAATAAAGATAATATAATGCCAATAGAGAATCTTTTTAACTTTGATATAACAAGTACAACTTCAATGAATCCGATTTCTAGTAAACGGTTGAGAGAAGTGACATCAACGAGTACAACGGAAAGTGCTATAATGAAAATAGACCCATCGTCGAACAGGTCTAGAAAACGAAATAGAAAATCTCAAAAAATTTCAAAAATTGAAGAAGAAAATAAAAAAAATCATAATACAGAATTAAGAAGCAATGTCATTACTTGGGAACCTATTAATAGAAGAAAACTAACCACTGACCAACCAGTGCTACCCATTGAAATTTTTTTTAAGAATTAAATTTAAAAAAAACATTAATATTAATTTCATTTGTTAAAAAAATAAGTATAATAAAAATATCAAAAAATCTTTGTAAAAAAGTTAAACTTTTGAAAAAGTAGGTACAACAAATTTGATACATTTATTGGAAAAAAATATAAGTTTAAGAAAATTTCCTTAAAGAAGTTATTACTTTCAAAATCAAGAAACACTTCTGTCATCGATTCGAAACTTATAGTAACGTTGATAATTTATTTTAAAATGATTCGAATTCATTCTCTTACGATTTCAAGAACAGTGTGGCAAAAAATTAAAGACCCAATGAAAAACTTAAACATTATATTAAGTAATTCTGGTTCTGATTCCTCATTTTCAATTGGTAATGGTAATGATAAGTACAAACGTAAAACTCTAAAACTTTTATAGAAATTACAGTAAAATTACTTAATTATTATCATAAAAACTGAATTATATTTTTCATGAATATTTCAACGAAAGAATTATAATAATTTTTTTTCATAATTATATCGTAAGAATGTTAGTTAAAAATTAACATTAGTAAAAAATTAGTATGACTATTGTTTTTAAAAAAAATACAATAATAATGTGATTTTTAAATAAAAAAAATTAAATTTGTTTGTAATATTGATGATCTTTAGTATTTCGTACAAGGACAACATTATTTTTATTCATAAGCTGTGTTGCTGGACAAGGTCCTGAATGTACTTTAATGTATTCTCTTGTATATGAACTTGTTGCCGTCCTAGATTCATCTCCTAATATAATACTTGATCTATTTGTATAAGATCGATTGTTATTCGACATTTGAAGTTCTTTATTTTGTTTATGAATAGAGCTGAAACTTTGTCGATTCTTCGTATTTGTTGACGTGTTTAAGCCATGTAAATTGGTTATACTGTTGCGTTGAATAGCAGCTGTTGAACTAAATCCCAAATTACTATATGAATTGGATTGATTCGACGCAGAAGACTCCTTTCTTACCAACAGAGAATTAACTGAATCTATATCTGAAGTTATGGCACTTTTCTTATGATGATAATTTTGTCCCAAATTGGCATTTCCATTAACTGTATGTGATGAATACTCAACGTTATTAGAAATTATATTACTTTTGGAGCTGCTTGATATTATTCTGTCATTTGTAGAAATATTTTGTTTGTTTGTTCTTTGAACCTCTAATGCTCCTGTTTGTGGTCTATCAGTATTTAATACCGTTGTCACTTTTTTAGTCTTTCTTAAGATCGATCCATTTTCTAGGCCTTGTACTGATTGAATATCAGTATGTTTTGTAGTTTTAGAATTATTTGAATCGAATCCTAGTGAAATCGATGACAATTGATTTCTGTTTCTAATAGTTGTAGAGTCTGTTTTTGAAATCAGTTCTAAAAATAATTTTAAGAAATAACATTAATAAAGATTCGAAGTAATAAATATTAATATGAAACTATGTAGCTACATAATCTCGGCAAGATTATAAAATAAATTTATTTCTCATTTTCAAGTTAAAACTAAACTGACAACAATCTAATATATAAAAATGAAAATTCTCTGTTTCTCTGTTTCTCTGTTTCTCTGTCCTCTGTCCTCAATCACGCCTAAACCGCTGGACCGATTTGGCAGAAATTTTGAACTTAAGTATCATTGGGGCCCGAGATGGTTATAGGGTACTAGAAATTTTGATCCGAGGCGGGGGGGGGGGCTACCTTAGAAGCCGGTTTTGAAATTTAGGTATATTCCAATAAAATAAAGTAGCGCTGGACCCCAACCGTTGTCCCAGGGCTCAATTTGGGGGCTATACAACAAATTTCGAAATTTTAAAATTTTGCAATTTAGGTATTTATTATAGCGTTGGACCCGAATTGACTATTAAGGAGACTGGATGTGTTAAGGCACCGGGGAAGTGGATATTTAACAAATTTTGAAATTCTGTTTTTTTTGGTGCAAAAAATGCAATTTAGGTTTATTCCGATAAAATATTATAGCGTTGGACCCGAATCGACTATTTAGAAGACTGGATGTGTTAAGGCACCGGAGAAGTAGATATTTAACAAATTTTGAAATTCTGTTTTTTTATTGCACAAAATCTGGATTAAAGTGTTTTGATATAAATATAAGTTCGGAACTACTGTGCGAAGCCGGGTATTTCGACTAGTTATAAATAAAAAATTAAATTCGTTTGTTCACCAGTTATTTTGTTTTTGAGTATAAGACTGAGAGTTGAATTTTAAATTAAAGTATACTTTTAAATATTTATGTAGCTTATTAAAAATAAAAATTTGTATTTAATTTTATGTAAAACAAAGTATGTAGGTACCTTCTTTTTGATGACTTTTCTCAGACTCTTTAATAGTAGTTTTATTTGTAATTGTCTTAGAGCCGTAGAATTCTCCTTCAGATTTTAAATTGTCCTTGGGTTTATATTGTTTAGGTTTCTCTGCTGGAATAAATTCAGATTTTTGTGGGGAATAAAATTTGCCTTCTGTTCTGAGATTATCGACGGGTTTCTTTACTTGTACTTTTTCAGCTGAAATATATTGCGTGACTTCTTTTCTGGAAAACTCGCCTTCTATTTTCAAGTTATCAGTATGCTTTATTTGATGAGGACGCTCGACCGCAGTATAAGGCTGTTTTTCTCTACCATAAAAATCGCCTTCCGGTCTTAAATTGTCTTTAGGTTTAACGACAACTGTTTTTTCAGCAGCTTTGAAGATTTTACTTTCCCTTTTCTGGAATTCGCCTTCGACTTTAAGATTATCAGAATGCCTAATTTGTTTAACTTGTTCAGTGACCTTATACTCTGGTTTTAATGGCATGTAGAAATCTCCTTCTGGACGTAGATTATCGATAGGTTTTTTTGGAATAGTTTTTTCCGTTCTAACGTATTTCTCCTTTTCATTAAATGTTCTTTTTCCTTCCAGTTTCAAATTATCATGTGGTTTTATAGCATCAGGTCTTTTTTCAGGAACAAATACTTTTTTTTCTGGAGCATAAAATTCTCCTCCAATTTTTAGATTATCCTCATGTTTTATAATTGTAACTTTATCGGCAGATCTAAATCCTACTTTTTCAACTTTATAAAACTCTCCCTCTGATTTCAAATTGTCTGTATGCTTTATTTGCTTTGGGCGGTCTGCTGGATAATATTTGCTTGAAACGGGTCTGTCAAACTCGCCTTCAGGTTTTAAATTATCAGATGGTTTGATTTGTTTCGGACGATCTGCAGGTTTGAATTCTGTTTTTTCTGGCAGATACAGTTTGCCCTCTTGCTTCAGATTATCATCGTGTTTTACAATAGTAACTTTTTCTGCGGCTATAAAATTTTTGGTCTCTTTTCTGTAAAATTCTCCTTCCGTTTTCAAGTTATCTTGGTGAATTATTTTTTCTGTTCTAATGCCTGGAATATATTGAGATTTTTCAGGTTTGTAAAATTCTCCTTCGGGTCTAAGATTATCAGTAGGTTTGATAGCTACAACTTTATCAGCAGACTCAAATGTTTTTCTTTCGGTTCTAATAAATTCACCTTCAGTTCTTAGATTATCCCTGGGTTTTGATGGCTTGGGGCGATCTGCTGGTTCAAATTCAGGTTTTTCAGGCATATAAAAGTCGCCTTCAGAACGCAAGTTATCTGTGGGTTTAATTTGTTTGGGTCGTTCCGAAGATGCGAATTCTTGTTTTAATGGCCTTTGGAAATCACCTTCAGGTCGTAAATTATCAGCATGTTTTATTAGCTTAGGGCGCTCAGCAGGAATATATTCTTCTCTTTCTCGTTGGTAAAATTCTCCTTCGGATTTGAGGTTATCATCTCTTTTTATAATTGTTACTTTATCTGCAGCTTCAAAAGTCCTTTGTTTTGTTCTGTAGAACTCACCTTCTGTTTTAAGATTGTCGATTGGTTTCACTGCCTTCTGGCGCTCTGCAGGAACATATTGTAAAGGAAAAAATTTGTTTTTATTTAATGGAAAGTTTTTATTGACTTTCTTCTTTATGGTTATTTATCTTATGATGGATCATGGGTTGGACATCTATGTTGTCCAAGACATCTAAGGCCTATTGAATTCCCTAATCCATAATGACCACTAGCATGTCATTATGGAGATCCTATTGTCTAGGCTGTATTCAGCCGTATGTCCTATTAGAGCGGGACGCGCTTCCGTTTTGGCTTAAGAGCCGGATATTCCATTTTTAGCTTGGAACAGCTTGGTATATTTGATAGGCTTACCAAGCCTTGTTATCCGTATTATATTGCTCGGAAAGCTATCTTACCTGTATTGTATAGCTCAGGGAAGCCGTTTAATAAAAGATGAGATTTCTATTTGAGATCAAATTTCAATCTGGATTTTATTCTAAAAACTTATCATATTTATACAAAATCTTATATACTAAAATTCTTAAATTCTATATACAATTTATCTACATGATAATAAATTTTTATATACAATATTATTTACTAATATCAGATTCATACCAAATTATTATTTTTATTATTTATTAATTAGTGATTGGTCACCCAATCAAATTTATTATAATTTACCGTAATCTTAATTCTATATTATTTTAGGGTTCAACAAGATTTTAATAATTTTATCAATTTAGTTTTATTTTAATTTTGGTAATGATAATATCATTACATCCTTTCCCTTTTAGAAAAAAAAATTTTATGATTTTTTAGGAAATAAGAAAATTTTTATATTTTTAAAATTTTTTTTGAATTTGAATTTGTGGTGTTTGTTACAAATAATAATTAATGTTAATGTTATTTTTTGAATTTGAATTTGTGGTGTTTGTTACAAATAATAATTAATGTTAATGTTATTTTTTGAATTTGAATTTGTGGTGTTTGTTACAAATAATAATTAATGTTAATGTTATTTTTTGAATTTGAATTTGTGGTGTTTGTTACAGACAATGATTAATGTTACGATTGAAACTTTTTTTTTTGTAATTGAATCTTATTATTTTTATTTTATTTTTATAATTGTTCTTTTAATGAATGTTCCCTTTTTTTTTTTTTTTTTTTTTGTTTAATTTGTGTATTATATCTCTGGTATATCAATTATATAACTATTCCTAGAGTTATCTATTTACTCAGGACAAGTGTCTCATGGACATATAATTCAGTGCTAATATCTCTAGTCGACTGATTTAGTTTGAATTAATCATTAATCTCAAAACTAATTAATGCGGAGAATTTCATCTATTAGAAATCTCGGCCTAAATATTCCGTCAATTGGAAATTTCATCAATTGGGAATTTATACAATAATAAAAGAGTGCCTAATGACTCTTATTGCCAATATCCTAAATTATTCATTCTTATTTTCAATAAATTTCGTAAATAGTTCATTGGTGACAGACTTATCTGTTCCAGTATCAATTATGAATTTTATTGGATAATGATGATTAACTTATACATTTGGATATAAATGTGGGCATTTAAATTTGATTTTGATCAGTGATGTTTGTTTCCTGATCTCAGAGAAAAAAATTTTTTGTGTGTAAACTATTCTTAGGGATATGCAATTTCAAATCAATCGTAATATTAAATAATTTTGTCTAAGTGAAAATATTTGATGTGTCATATTATTGTGACGTATCATTTAAAAATTTTTATAATGGATAGATAATGAGTAATTTCTTTTTGTATTTAAGAAGAAAGTTTTTTTTTTTTGTTAAAAGAATTTGATAGACAAGTGTTTTTTTTTTTTTTTTTTTTTTGTCTATTGAAAAAAAATTTAATAGGATGTTCGTAATATAATTTTATATTTGTGTTAATTCTAAAATTTTTTAGGGTGTTCTTAAGTAACATTCTTATAATTTTTTTGAAAATTTTTTGATTTAAAAATTTATTTATATATTTCATGTAAAATTTATATAACCTAATTATTTTGTAAAAATTTGTTATTTTTATAATAATATAGTAAAAAAAAATATACATTTTTTTTTTTGTAAAATTTAATATTTATATATATATAATTATCTCTTGTGAATTTCATTTATATAATTTTTTTTGTAAAATTTCATATTTATATATAATTATTTTTCTTGTGAATTTCTTTTATTTTTAATATACATTTCTTTTTTTTTTTTTATAATTTCATAGAAAAAAAAATATTTATTTTTGACAATATATCGTATTTTAAAAAATTTTTAATTTTTATTTTTTGTGTTCTCTATGCGGTTAAAATTTTTGTTGAACATTTTGTTCCATCTTTTAAAATTTATGGTTATTTTGGTTCTGTATTATATAATTTGCGGTTTGCAGGATCGCCATGTAAAGGAAAAAGTTGTTTTTATTTAATGGAAAGTTTCTATTGACTTTCTTCTTTATGGTTATTTATCTTATGATGGATCATGGGTTGGACATCTATGTTGTCCAAGACATCTAAGGCCTATTGAATTCCCTAATCCATAATGACCACTAGCATGTCATTATGGAGATCCTATTGTCTAGGCTGTATTCAGCCGTATGTCCTATTAGAGCGGGACGCGCTTCCGTTTTGGCTTAAGAGCCGGATATTCCATTTTTAGCTTGGAACAGCTTGGTATATTTGATAGGCTTACCAAGCCTTGTTATCCGTATTATATTGCTCGGAAAGCTATCTTACCTGTATTGTATAGCTCAGGGAAGCCGTTTAATAAAAGATGAGATTTCTATTTGAGATCAAATTTCAATCTGGATTTTATTCTAAAAACTTATCATATTTATACAAAATCTTATATACTAAAATTCTTAAATTCTATATACAATTTATCTACATGATAATAAATTTTTATATACAATATTATTTACTAATATCAGATTCATACCAAATTATTATTTTTATTATTTATTAATTAGTGATTGGTCACCCAATCAAATTTATTATAATTTACCGTAATCTTAATTCTATATTATTTTAGGGTTCAACAAGATTTTAATAATTTTATCAATTTAGTTTTATTTTAATTTTGGTAATGATAATATCATTACAATATGACGTTTTATCCGGAGTATAGAATTCACCTTCTGGACGCAAGTTATCATCGTGAGTAATCTTTTTTGGCTTCTCCGTAGGAATATACTTTTGTTTGACGGGCTTTTCGAACTCTCCTTCTGGTTTGAGATTATCAATCGGTCTCACCTGTTTAGGGCGCTCTGCTGGAGTGTAACTATCTTTCTCTGGAATATAAAAATCTCCCTCTGGCCGTAAATTATCAGTAGGCCTAACCTGTTCGGGTCTTCGACTAGGAACAAATTCCGTTTTAACATGTTTCTGGAAATCCCATTACAAAACCTGAAAATTTAACTCATCCTACTAATAAAAGGAATGAGGATCTAACTAATACTTCTAATAAAAGGACAACAATTAAATTTCAAAACGGCTCTCGAAGTATTGAAAATAAATCACATCGAAATGAAAATATGGTATACAACACAGACAAAAATATAGTCGATGAAGCTCCACCAACTACAAGAACATCTCGAGAAAGAATTAGATTAAATTTTAGGGGCACTTCAAATATGACAATAAATAAATTGAAAAAAGTCACGGATCATTCGCGTGGCAGCTATAATTTTGAAAAACAATTGGAAAAGGAAACAATAGTGCAAGAACCTTCAAAAAAGAAGCGAATAAGCGCTAATAGAAATTCGACTAGAAATACACGAAAAAAAGAATCAGGTAAATGAAAAACATATTTGTAAATGTGCATTGTACATTTAGCACAATAGTCAATAATGAAGAATAATTAAAAAAAAAAAAAAAATATTTGAATTTCTTTTTTTAATATCTTTCTTTACAATAATACTTATCATTTTAGAATATACAACTACTGCTCCAATAAAAATTTCAACTACTGTTTCATCATCAACAACAACAGTTAATTCTGTATTACCATTTCGAATTCCAAAGATAAATAAACAAATAAATAATAAAGATAATATAATGCCAATAGAGAATCTTTTTAACTTTGATATAACAAGTACAACTTCAATGAATCCGATTTCTAGTAAACGGTTGAGAGAAGTGACATCAACGAGTACAACGGAAAGTGCTATAATGAAAATAGACCCATCGTCGAACAGGTCTAGAAAACGAAATAGAAAATCTCAAAAAATTTCAAAAATTGAAGAAGAAAATAAAAAAAATCATAATACAGAATTAAGAAGCAATGTCATTACTTGGGAACCTATTAATAGAAGAAAACTAACCACTGACCAACCAGTGCTACCCATTGAAATTTTTTTTAAGAATTAAATTTAAAAAAAACATTAATATTAATTTCATTTGTTAAAAAAATAAGTATAATAAAAATATCAAAAAATCTTTGTAAAAAAGTTAAACTTTTGAAAAAGTAGGTACAACAAATTTGATACATTTATTGGAAAAAAATATAAGTTTAAGAAAATTTCCTTAAAGAAGTTATTACTTTCAAAATCAAGAAACACTTCTGTCATCGATTCGAAACTTATAGTAACGTTGATAATTTATTTTAAAATGATTCGAATTCATTCTCTTACGATTTCAAGAACAGTGTGGCAAAAAATTAAAGACCCAATGAAAAACTTAAACATTATATTAAGTAATTCTGGTTCTGATTCCTCATTTTCAATTGGTAATGGTAATGATAAGTACAAACGTAAAACTCTAAAACTTTTATAGAAATTACAGTAAAATTACTTAATTATTATCATAAAAACTGAATTATATTTTTCATGAATATTTCAACGAAAGAATTATAATAATTTTTTTTCATAATTATATCGTAAGAATGTTAGTTAAAAATTAACATTAGTAAAAAATTAGTATGACTATTGTTTTTAAAAAAAATACAATAATAATGTGATTTTTAAATAAAAAAAATTAAATTTGTTTGTAATATTGATGATCTTTAGTATTTCGTACAAGGACAACATTATTTTTATTCATAAGCTGTGTTGCTGGACAAGGTCCTGAATGTACTTTAATGTATTCTCTTGTATATGAACTTGTTGCCGTCCTAGATTCATCTCCTAATATAATACTTGATCTATTTGTATAAGATCGATTGTTATTCGACATTTGAAGTTCTTTATTTTGTTTATGAATAGAGCTGAAACTTTGTCGATTCTTCGTATTTGTTGACGTGTTTAAGCCATGTAAATTGGTTATACTGTTGCGTTGAATAGCAGCTGTTGAACTAAATCCCAAATTACTATATGAATTGGATTGATTCGACGCAGAAGACTCCTTTCTTACCAACAGAGAATTAACTGAATCTATATCTGAAGTTATGGCACTTTTCTTATGATGATAATTTTGTCCCAAATTGGCATTTCCATTAACTGTATGTGATGAATACTCAACGTTATTAGAAATTATATTACTTTTGGAGCTGCTTGATATTATTCTGTCATTTGTAGAAATATTTTGTTTGTTTGTTCTTTGAACCTCTAATGCTCCTGTTTGTGGTCTATCAGTATTTAATACCGTTGTCACTTTTTTAGTCTTTCTTAAGATCGATCCATTTTCTAGGCCTTGTACTGATTGAATATCAGTATGTTTTGTAGTTTTAGAATTATTTGAATCGAATCCTAGTGAAATCGATGACAATTGATTTCTGTTTCTAATAGTTGTAGAGTCTGTTTTTGAAATCAGTTCTAAAAATAATTTTAAGAAATAACATTAATAAAGATTCGAAGTAATAAATATTAATATGAAACTATGTAGCTACATAATCTCGGCAAGATTATAAAATAAATTTATTTCTCATTTTCAAGTTAAAACTAAACTGACAACAATCTAATATATAAAAATGAAAATTCTCTGTTTCTCTGTTTCTCTGTTTCTCTGTCCTCTGTCCTCAATCACGCCTAAACCGCTGGACCGATTTGGCAGAAATTTTGAACTTAAGTATCATTGGGGCCCGAGATGGTTATAGGGTACTAGAAATTTTGATCCGAGGCGGGGGGGGGGCTACCTTAGAAGCCGGTTTTGAAATTTAGGTATATTCCAATAAAATAAAGTAGCGCTGGACCCCAACCGTTGTCCCAGGGCTCAATTTGGGGGCTATACAACAAATTTCGAAATTTTAAAATTTTGCAATTTAGGTATTTATTATAGCGTTGGACCCGAATCGACTATTAAGGAGACTGGATGTGTTAAGGCACCGGGGAAGTGGATATTTAACAAATTTTGAAATTCTGTTTTTTTTGGTGCAAAAAATGCAATTTAGGTTTATTCCGATAAAATATTATAGCGTTGGACCCGAATCGACTATTTAGAAGACTGGATGTGTTAAGGCACCGGAGAAGTAGATATTTAACAAATTTTGAAATTCTGTTTTTTTATTGCACAAAATCTGGATTAAAGTGTTTTGATATAAATATAAGTTCGGAACTACTGTGCGAAGCCGGGTATTTCGACTAGTTATAAATAAAAAATTAAATTCGTTTGTTCACCAGTTATTTTGTTTTTGAGTATAAGACTGAGAGTTGAATTTTAAATTAAAGTATACTTTTAAATATTTATGTAGCTTATTAAAAATAAAAATTTGTATTTAATTTTATGTAAAACAAAGTATGTAGGTACCTTCTTTTTGATGACTTTTCTCAGACTCTTTAATAGTAGTTTTATTTGTAATTGTCTTAGAGCCGTAGAATTCTCCTTCAGATTTTAAATTGTCCTTGGGTTTATATTGTTTAGGTTTCTCTGCTGGAATAAATTCAGATTTTTGTGGGGAATAAAATTTGCCTTCTGTTCTGAGATTATCGACGGGTTTCTTTACTTGTACTTTTTCAGCTGAAATATATTGCGTGACTTCTTTTCTGGAAAACTCGCCTTCTATTTTCAAGTTATCAGTATGCTTTATTTGATGAGGACGCTCGACCGCAGTATAAGGCTGTTTTTCTCTACCATAAAAATCGCCTTCCGGTCTTAAATTGTCTTTAGGTTTAACGACAACTGTTTTTTCAGCAGCTTTGAAGATTTTACTTTCCCTTTTCTGGAATTCGCCTTCGACTTTAAGATTATCAGAATGCCTAATTTGTTTAACTTGTTCAGTGACCTTATACTCTGGTTTTAATGGCATGTAGAAATCTCCTTCTGGACGTAGATTATCGATAGGTTTTTTTGGAATAGTTTTTTCCGTTCTAACGTATTTCTCCTTTTCATTAAATGTTCTTTTTCCTTCCAGTTTCAAATTATCATGTGGTTTTATAGCATCAGGTCTTTTTTCAGGAACAAATACTTTTTTTTCTGGAGCATAAAATTCTCCTCCAATTTTTAGATTATCCTCATGTTTTATAATTGTAACTTTATCGGCAGATCTAAATCCTACTTTTTCAACTTTATAAAACTCTCCCTCTGATTTCAAATTGTCTGTATGCTTTATTTGCTTTGGGCGGTCTGCTGGATAATATTTGCTTGAAACGGGTCTGTCAAACTCGCCTTCAGGTTTTAAATTATCAGATGGTTTGATTTGTTTCGGACGATCTGCAGGTTTGAATTCTGTTTTTTCTGGCAGATACAGTTTGCCCTCTTGCTTCAGATTATCATCGTGTTTTACAATAGTAACTTTTTCTGCGGCTATAAAATTTTTGGTCTCTTTTCTGTAAAATTCTCCTTCCGTTTTCAAGTTATCTTGGTGAATTATTTTTTCTGTTCTAATGCCTGGAATATATTGAGATTTTTCAGGTTTGTAAAATTCTCCTTCGGGTCTAAGATTATCAGTAGGTTTGATAGCTACAACTTTATCAGCAGACTCAAATGTTTTTCTTTCGGTTCTAATAAATTCACCTTCAGTTCTTAGATTATCCCTGGGTTTTGATGGCTTGGGGCGATCTGCTGGTTCAAATTCAGGTTTTTCAGGCATATAAAAGTCGCCTTCAGAACGCAAGTTATCTGTGGGTTTAATTTGTTTGGGTCGTTCCGAAGATGCGAATTCTTGTTTTAATGGCCTTTGGAAATCACCTTCAGGTCGTAAATTATCAGCATGTTTTATTAGCTTAGGGCGCTCAGCAGGAATATATTCTTCTCTTTCTCGTTGGTAAAATTCTCCTTCGGATTTGAGGTTATCATCTCTTTTTATAATTGTTACTTTATCTGCAGCTTCAAAAGTCCTTTGTTTTGTTCTGTAGAACTCACCTTCTGTTTTAAGATTGTCGATTGGTTTCACTGCCTTCTGGCGCTCTGCAGGAACATATGACGTTTTATCCGGAGTATAGAATTCACCTTCTGGACGCAAGTTATCATCGTGAGTAATCTTTTTTGGCTTCTCCGTAGGAATATACTTTTGTTTGACGGGCTTTTCGAACTCTCCTTCTGGTTTGAGATTATCAATCGGTCTCACCTGTTTAGGGCGCTCTGCTGGAGTGTAACTATCTTTCTCTGGAATATAAAAATCTCCCTCTGGCCGTAAATTATCAGTAGGCCTAACCTGTTCGGGTCTTCGACTAGGAACAAATTCCGTTTTAACATGTTTCTGGAAATCACCTTCGGACTTAAGATTGTCAATAGGTTTAATTTGTTGAGGACGTTCTACTGGAGTATAACTAGGTTTTTCAGGTGTATAAAAATCTCCTTCTGGACGTAAATTGTCATTGGGTCTAACCTGATCCGGTCTTTCTGTTGGAATAAATTTGTGTTTAATCGGCTTCTGGAACTCACCTTCGGGTTTGAGATTATCTACAGGTTTTATTTGTTTTGGTCGCTCCGCTGGAGTGTAAGTTTTTTTCTCTGGAGTGTAAAAATCGCCTTCTGGATGTAAGTTATCATCAGGTTTAATCTGTTCCGGTCGTACGGTAGGTGTGAATTTCATTTTAGTTGGTTTCTCAAATTCTCCTTCTGGCTTAAGATTGTCAACCGGCCTTACTTGTTTCGGGCGATCCCCTGGAACATAATTAGTTTTATCTGGGACATAAAAGTCCCCTTCTGGACGAAGGTTATCATCTGGTTTAAATTGTTGTGGTCGCTCAGATGGCACATATTTTTGTTTCGTAGGTTTTTGAAATTCGCCTTCCGGCTTAAGATTGTCTATTGGCTTAACTTGTTTTGGTCGCTCTGCCGGAATGTATTTATCCTTCTCTGGTGTATAAAAACTACCTTCTGGTCGTAGATTATCAGTTGGTTTAACCTGCTCGGGCCTTTGGGTTGGAATGTATTCAATTTTATTTGTCTTTTGAAACTCACCTTCTGGCTTAAGATTGTCAACCGGTCTTATTTGCTTTGGTCTTTCTCCTGGAACATAATCAACCTTATCTGGAGCATAAAAATCACCTTCAGAACGCAAATTATCGCCTGGCCGTATTTGTTCCGGTCTTTCAGAAGGAACATACTTATGCTTGATCGGCTTTTGAAATTCACCTTCTGGTTTTAGATTATCAATTGGTTTAAATTGTTTAGGGCGTTCCGCTGGAGTGAAACCGGTTTTTTCAGGAGTGTAAAAATCTCCTTCCGGGCGCAAATTGTTGTCAGGTCGAATCATCTCAGGCCTCTCAGTTGGAATAAATTTAATTTTATCTGATTTTTGAAATTCACCTTCTGGTTTAAGGTTGTCAACTGGTCTCACTTGTTTCGGGCGTTCAGCTGGTAAATATATCTCTTTTTCTGGAGTATAGAAATCTCCTTCTGGTCGAAGGTTGTCATCTGGTCTAATCTGCTTAGGCCTTTCAGTTGGAATGTATGCTTGTTTATATGGTTTTTGAAATTCTCCCTCTGGCTTAAGGTTATCAACTGGTTTGACTTGCTTCGGTCTGTCCGCTGGAATAAACACTTCTTTATCGGGTAGATAGAAATCTCCTTCAGGCTTAAGATTATCATTCCGTTTTATAACTGTTACTTTTTCCGCAGCTTCAAAAGTTTTCTTCTCAACTCTATAAAAGTTGCCTTCAGTTTTTAAATTGTCCACAGGTTTAACTTGTTTTCGTCGATCTGCAGGAATAAAATCAACTTTATCAGGTGTATAGAACTTTCCTTCGGGATATAAGTTATCTTCAGGCCTAATTTGTTCAGGCCTTTCAGTTGGAACGTATTTTTCTTTCGTCGGTTTTTGGAAATCACCTTCAGGCTTGAGATTGTCAACTGGTTTAACTTGTTTTGGACGCTCTGCAGGAACATAAACAGTTTTTTCCGGTGTAAAGAAATCTCCTTCGGGCCGTAAATTATCATCAGGTCTCACTTGCTCAGGTCTTTCGGTTGGAATATATTTCTGTCGTACAGGTCTTTGGAAATCACCCTCTGGTTTCAAGTTATCAACTGGCTTAATTTGCTTGGGCCGATCAGCAGGAATAAAACCAGTTTTTTCTGGCATATAAAAATCTCCTTCTGGTTTTAAGTTGTCTCCTGGTTTTATTTGCTCTGGTCTTTGTGATGGAATGTATTCGGCTCTAGTCGGTTTTTGGAATTCACCTTCTGGTTTAAGATTATCAACTGGTCTAACTTGCTTAGGACGTTCCACTGAAATGTATCTAGGCTTTTCCGGTGAATAGAAATCTCCTTCTGGACGTAAGTTGTCATCTGGTCGAAATTGTTGTGGTCGGTCACTAGCAATATATTCGTTCTTAATAGGTCTTTCGAATTCACCTTCTGGTTTCAGATTATCAACAGGTTTGATTTGTTTTGGACGCTCTGCCGGAGTATAAGTGCCTTTTTCTGGTGTATAAAAGTCACCTTCAGGACGCAGATTATCTCCCGGTTTTATTTGATCTGGTCTTTCTGAAGGAATATACTTCTGCTTGATCGGTTTTTCGAATTCACCTTCAGGTTTAAGATTATCAACTGGTTTGATTTGTTTTGGTCTATCTGCGGGTATAAACTTAGTTTTGTCTGGAGTGTAAAAATCTCCTTCTGGGCGTAAGTTGTCATTAGGTCTTATTTGCTCAGGTCTGTCAGTTGGAACATATTTTAATTTTGTTGGTTTTGCGAATTCACCTTCTGGTTTTAGATTGTCAACTGGTTTAATTTGTTTTGGTCTATCTGCGGGTATAAACTTAGTTTTGTCTGGAGTATAGAAATCTCCTTCTGGGCGTAAGTTGTCGCCAGGCCGTATTTGCTGTGGTCTTTCGCTTGGAATATATTCAGTTTTAAGTGGTTTTGAAAACTCTCCTTCGGGCTTAAGATTATCAACTGGTTTTACCTGCTTCGGCCTTTCAGCTGGGGTGAAAACCGATTTTTCAGGAATATAAAAATCTCCTTCAGGCTTAAGATTGTCTTCTCTTTTTATAACTGTAACCTTTTCTGCAGCCTCAAAAGTTTTCTTCTCCGTTCTATAAAATTCTCCCTCGGTTTTTATATTGTCTACAGGTCTAACTTGCTTTGGCCGATCTGCAGGAATATAATCAACTTTATCAGGTATATAAAATTTGCCTTCAGGGTGTAAGTTATCCTCAGGCCTAATTTGTTCAGGCCTTTCAGTTGGGACGTATTTTTGTCTCGTCGGTTTTTGGAAATCACCTTCAGGCTTAAGATTGTCAACTGGTTTTACTTGTTTCGGACGCTCTGCAGGAACATAAACAGTTTTTTCCGGTGTAAAGAAATCTCCTTCGGGCCGTAAATTATCATCAGGTCTCACTTGCTCAGGTCTTTCGGTTGGAATATATTTCTGTCGTACAGGTCTTTGGAAATCCCCCTCTGGTTTCAAGTTATCAACTGGCTTAATTTGCTTGGGCCGATCAGCAGGAATAAAACCAGTTTTTTCTGGCGTATAAAAATCTCCTTCTGGTTTTAAGTTATCTCCCGGTCGTATCTGCTCCGGTCTATGGGATGGAATGTATTCGGCTTTAGTTGGTTTTTGGAACTCACCTTCTGGTTTAAGATTGTCAACTGGTCTAATTTGCTTAGGGCGTTCAACTGAAATATACCTAGGTTTTTCTGGAGAATAGAAATCTCCTTCTGGACGTAAATTGTCATCTGGTCGATATTGTTGTGGCCTATCAGAAGCAATATATTCGTTCTTAATAGGTCTTTCAAATTCACCTTCTGGTTTCAGATTATCAACTGGTTTGATTTGTTTTGGACGCTCTGCCGGAGTATAAGTGGCTTTCTCTGGTGTATAAAAGTCACCTTCAGGGCGCAAATTATCTTCCGGTTTTATTTGATCCGGTCTTTCTGAAGGAATATACTTCTGCTTGATGGGCTTTTCGAATTCACCTTCTGGTTTTAGATTGTCAACTGGTTTAATTTGTTTTGGTCTATCTGCGGGTATAAACTTAGTTTTGTCTGGAGTGTAGAAATCTCCTTCTGGGCGTAAGTTGTCGCCAGGCCGTATTTGCTGTGGTCTTTCGCTTGGAATATATTCAGTTTTAAGTGGTTTTGAAAACTCTCCTTCGGGCTTAAGATTATCAACTGGTTTCACCTGCTTCGGCCTATCAGCTGGGGTGAAAACCGATTTTTCAGGAATATAAAAATCTCCTTCAGGCTTAAGATTGTCTTCTCTTTTTATAACTGTAACCTTTTCTGCAGCCTCAAAAGTTTTCTTCTCTGTTCTATAGAATTCTCCTTCGGTTTTTATATTGTCTACAGGTCTAACTTGCTTTGGCCGATCTGCAGGAATATAATCAACTTTATCAGGTATATAAAATTTGCCTTCGGGGTGTAAGTTATCCTCAGGCCTAATTTGTTCAGGCCTTTCAGTTGGGACGTATTTTTGTCTCGTCGGTTTTTGGAAATCACCTTCAGGCTTAAGATTGTCAACTGGTTTAACTTGTTTCGGACGCTCTGCAGGAACATAAACAGTTTTTTCCGGTGTAAAGAAATCTCCTTCGGGCCGTAAATTATCATCAGGTCTCACTTGCTCAGGTCTTTCGGTTGGAATATATTTCTGTCGTACAGGTCTTTGGAAATCCCCCTCTGGTTTCAAGTTATCAACTGGCTTAATTTGCTTGGGCCGATCAGCAGGAATAAAACCAGTTTTTTCTGGGGTATAAAAATCTCCTTCTGGTTTTAAGTTATCTCCTGGTCGTATCTGCTCCGGTCTATGGGATGGAATGTATTCGGCTTTAGTCGGTTTTTGGAACTCACCTTCTGGTTTAAGATTGTCAACTGGTCTAATTTGCTTAGGGCGTTCAACTGAAATATACTTAGGTTTTTCTGGAGAATAGAAATCTCCTTCTGGACGTAAATTGTCATCTGGTCGATATTGTTGTGGCCTATCAGAAGCAATATATTCGTTCTTAATAGGTCTTTCAAATTCTCCTTCTGGTTTCAGATTATCAACTGGTTTGATTTGTTTTGGACGCTCTGCCGGAGTATAAGTGACTTTCTCTGGTGTATAAAAGTCACCTTCAGGGCGCAGATTATCTCCCGGTTTTATTTGATCTGGTCTTTCTGAAGGAATATACTTCTGCTTGATCGGCTTTTCGAATTCACCTTCTGGTTTTAGATTATCAACTGGTTTAATTTGTTTCGGTCGTTCTGATGGAGTGAAACCAGTCTTTTCAGGAGTGTAAAAATCTCCTTCTGGGCGCAAGTTATCATTGGGTCTTATTTGCTCAGGTCTCTCAGTTGGTATGTATTTTAATTTTGATGGTTTTTCGAATTCACCTTCTGGTTTAAGATTATCAACTGGCTTAACCTGCTTTGGTCGTTCTGCTGGAATATATCCACTTTTTTCTGGTGAGTAAAAATCACCTTCTGGTCGCAAGTTATCTTCTGGACGGATTTGCTGCGGCCTCTCAATTGATATGTATTCTTTTATAAGAGGTTTTTGGAACTCTCCTTCTGGCTTTAGATTATCTACAGGTCTAACTTGTTTCGGACGGTCAGCAGGTACAAATTGTGTTTTATCTGGTACATAAAAGTCTCCCTCTGGCTTGAGATTATCATTTCTTTTTATAACAACAACTTTTTCCGCAGCTTCGAAAACATGTTGCTCACTTCGGTAAAAGTTGCCTTCAGTTTTAATATTATCTACAGGCCTTATCTGCTTAGGGCGTTCTGACGGAACGTATTCAATTTTTTCCGGTCTATGAAAATCCCCTTCTGGTCGTAAATTATCATCCGGTCTAATTTGTTCTGGTCTCTCACATGGGATAAATCCCTGCTTAACAGGTTTCTCAAACACACCTTCAGGTCTTAGGTTATCTGTAGGTTTTACCTGTTTTGGGCGTTCAGTGGGAATATAACCTGGTTTTTCGGGAGCATAGAAATTTCCTTCTGGACGTAAGTTATCTTCCGGTCTTATTTGTCCCGGTCTTATTGTCGGAATATAATCTTGCTTTGAGGGTTTTTCGAATTCGCCCTCTGGTTTAAGATTATCTACAGGCTTTACTTGCTTCGGTCTTTCTCCAGGAATATACTCTATTTTAGTTGGTGCATAAAAATCTCCTTCTGGATATAAATTATCTTCTGGTTTTATTTGCTTTGGTCTATCACCCGGAACAAAACTGGTTTTTTGTGGAACGTGGAATTCTCCTTCTGGCTTGAGATTATCTGAAGGTCTCACAACTACAACTTTTTCAGCAGCCTTAAATGTAGTTTGGGTGCTTCTGTAGAACTCTCCCTCGGTTTTGATGTTGTCTACAGGTTTTATTTGTTTGGGACGATCTGCCGGGGTGTAGCCTACTTTTTCAGGGGTATAAAAATCACCTTCTGGTCGTAAGTTATCATACGGTCTAATTTGTTCTGGGCGTACAGTTGGTATAAAGGTGTGCTCAATTGGTCTTTCAAAATCTCCTTCTGGTTTCAAGTTATCAAATGGTTTGAATTGTTTTGGTCTAGCAACTGAAACATAAGGCTCTTTATCAGGAGCATAAAAGTCACCTTCGGGTCGTAGGTTATCTTGATGTTTTATTGGCTGAGGTCTTGAAGAAGGCTTGTAATCTTCTTTATCTGGTGTATAGAATTGACCTTCAGGTTTGAGATTGTCTTTTGGCTTTATTGGCAAAGGGCGTTCGTATTTTGGTCCTTCTTCTTCTTGTTTGGTCCAAGTATTTGATCTGGGCCTTTGTTCATAGTCATCAGTTTCTAGCGTATTATAAAATATATTAAGAAATTTAAATTTTAGCTTAAAAAAAAAATATTACCAGTTATAGTTTCCTTGGTACCACCATGAGTACAATGATGGCGCCTTTAAATAAAAAATATTGTATTATATTTTAAATTAAAATAAATAGAGTATTAATTTCTTACCCACAAGTGCAAATTTCACAAATACAAGATTCTTTAATAATTTTTTCATCTTTTTTGAAAATGCTTTTTTTATGGTCCTGAAAAATCATAGAAATCAAAAATAATGTAAATTAATTCACATTATGAATTTTATTTAGATGAATATTGTAATTACGAAGCTAAAGATTTTCGTATGTTAGGCTATGTTTCTGACTATTATAACTAATTTATTAAATTGAAGTATATAGCATGTTGGAATTCATTGTCTTATTTCATGTACTCCTGCCTGTTCGTGAAAAATATTTTTATTTATATCTACTTACTTCGTTTAATTCTGTGGTTCTACGAATAGTCGAAGATTTACTAAAGTCATCTGTCGTTCCATGATATGTGACATCGAAAACTTTACTATTAACATTTTTCTCATCTCTAATATCCTTTGAATTGAGTATTTGAACTCCTTCATCTACCATATCGAATGTTTTGTCGGTAATAACCGAGGCTGTGTCATTTTCCAAATTTTTAATATCTTCTGTTATTAAATCTCGAGAATCAATTATGTAACCGGACTCTGTATGGCCTTCAGTAATGAATGATTTTGTTCCAACATTTCTGTGTGTATCATCATATTTCTAGAAAATAGAAAAACTAAAATAGCATACTAATGCATTGTCCAGAGAACTTTAGATCAGTACTTTCATTATGAATGTTTTGTTCATGAAAAATATATTTTTCTTATCGTAAATTTTTTTTTGGTTATATAATAAAAATTGCTAATAAATAATTTGCTAATTCTGCTTATTAAGTCATTCTTATTTAAATTCTTAATTAATGGAAATTTCACAATTAGTGATAAAAATGAAATATCATTTTTATTTTTATTTTACGATCATTACTAACCCTGAAAATCGCGAAAACTACGAAAAAAACCAACGCGAGAAAACCGAAAAAACCGTATAACTTTATCATTATATAGAAACTATTTTTACTCGAATTTCGAGTAAGGGGCGGGGCGATTATTAGTTACTAATTATTCACTGAAATTTCTAAAAAAAGGTACATTTCTAATTTAAGTTTATTGTAAAAGTATTTATTAATTAATTTCACTTACTAAATCAGTTATTTTGGTGGTTTTATTCAAATAATTTTTCTCATCAGACGAAATAAATTTATTTGAATTAATTTCAATATCAGTGGTATCGTCAATATGTAAAACACCTCCTGGTTTTCCTTTACTAATTTTTTCTAAAACATCTGTCGATGTATGCTCATCAATCACCTTCCATGTATTGGTTTTGGAATCAAAAACCTGAAAATATATTTTATAGGTAAGTAAATAGGAATAATTAAAATGATAATCCAAAAAAATTTTCTTTTTTTTTTAAATATTGTTAATGGTTCAAATCTAATCTAACAAATTTTTTTTTTGTATCAATTGAGAATAAATAAAGTTTATATTCTTCATTATCCAATAATTTTTAAAACTAAATTGTGAAAAAAATAATTATTTGTCATTAAATGTAAAATAATTATTTGACGAAAAAAAAGAAGAAAAACCACATTTGAATTAAAAAGTTAAAACCAAAACTTGTGATAATCTGGAAAATGATAATCTAATCAACAAATTCTCTAAAAATTTTTATTAATTTTCTTTATAATGCATTTATGAAAAAAAAAATACATTTGCTTTCTTGTGTAATAATAAGTACAGGATAAAATTTTAGTAAACCCATAATTAAGATAGAAAAGATAAAGAAGATAAATAACAATTATTTATTAAGTATTATGATTCGATTCAGTACTACCAATAGCACATATTTAAACAATAATGTCTTAATTAACTTTAAAATCAACATTTTATTATTACGTTTTGTAAACTGTTCATAATGTACCCACAGCACATATATGTTCGTGCTAGACTGAACTCATGAAACTGGACACAACTGAAGATTTTAATTTTTTTTTAATGTACTTTGCCTAAGGTAACTATACGTATTTCTATAGTTTTTTTTAAACCAATATTTAATACTAGATAACCGATTTGACGATTTCTGTAGCCAGTGCTCACTGACTGCAAAAAAAAACCCCGGTGGAGAAACAGCAATAAAAATAACTTACAGTCTTGAATTTATTATTAAATTTATAACAACTCATCCGAATTGTATAGAAAATGAATTATATAAAAAGTTTCTACTTAAAAATAAATTATAAAAAGTATTTTTGTAAACTATGTGAGTTTCTAAAATTTTTATGTCGAATATATTTAAAAATAAAAGTAAGTACGATCTATTTTTTTTCCTATAAAAAATATCTAATCTTACTAAAGTCATCCACAAGTTCGATTTGACCTATTTCATAGCAAGGCATAAAGAGAAATATAAATTTTTTAATCTCTAAAGAACGTTTAAAATTATTGGTTTTTTTGGTCGTGAATGTATGAACGGTGTTTGCTTTTTTATTTTTGTGGAATAAATTAATCCTATAATATATGAATGTAAAACTAATTATATAAAATTATTAACAAATTTGTCATTAAATGAAAATCGTTTTTTAATCAAATAATAATCATATTTATTGATTAAATTTAATGTATTCACAAAGAATCTATTAAAAATTGTGCCTGTACTTTTAACAACTCGCAATAACCGTATCCTATTAAACGTTTCTTATAATCGTAATTATTACACAGAAAGTATGCATACATTACATTATATATTATACATTGACGTTACATTATTGCACATTATATTTTATTAATGAACACCCACGAACAAAAAATACGGAAAATTATTAAATCAATTTATGTACAACTACTATACTAATTTTTTCCATAACACAACATTCAAAACCTATTACGGTACATTATTTATATCTATCAGTCTATATGAAAAATACAATATATTTTCTATTTATATTTTTTTGTAAATAATGAATAATAAAAAATTAATTTATTTTATATTATGCAATTTTTATTTATGAATGCAAAAAAGGCCTATGCATAATAAAAGCACTATTCATTCTCAAAATATTATCTAGAAAAGGTGTCGGCAACCTATGGGTCATGGGTCACTTTATGGATAATTTCAAAGTAATTGCGCATCTAAAGTGTATATAAGAAGACTTCGATTTGCGTCATTAATTGGAACTTTTGGTAGTCTTCTTATAATTATATACTTACGCTTTATTACCAAATTATTTTAAACAAAAAATTTTGAATTTTTCCTAAAGTTTAAAAAATATCCTATACATACACAATTTTTCAACCTAATGCCACAAATTCGAATTCTTATTCAATGCATGTATCTATATAATACTATGGATACATAATTACCTATATCATATTTATTCATGATTTTTTTATTTTATATTTGTATTATTAATACAGACTGTTTCCTAATAAAAGTCACATTTTGCTTGTTTTGGTCAGGTTTGGTTCAGTGTCTTCTCAATTTATTATGTTTTGAATGAAAACGTAAAATTTCCACTTGTACTAGACATTTATATTAATTTTTTTAAGTTATGTTGTTTTCATAAAAATTATATATTGAAAATCTTAGCTAAATATTATACTTCTAAAGACTATTCTCAAAAAAAAAAAATTAAAATTTAGTTAGAAAAAATATTGGTTAGGTGCATCAGCATTACCCCATAATATTTCCATTACATTAAAGTTTTGATTTCTTTTTTGGAAATAAATTCAACTTCAATTATTAATATGTTTTTATTCTAATAGGTACTTATGAAAAAAAAATTTTTTATAATATTTAAGAAGTTAGTAATATTTTTATTTGTTACTATGAATCAATTCGTATATACAGATAAAATGTACAGATAAAATGTACAGTACTTGTAGCAAAAATGTGAAATTAAAATAAAATGTTACCTATACAATGAAATTCGAGTAGGCTTAATTATCGTTATACATACTCTTTAAAAATGTTACGTTGAATGTATTTAAAATTAAAATTCACTTTCAAATCAATGCATTCTTAAATTGAGGACATTTTGAATAAATTTAATAAATTTTCAATGAACAGAAAAATGAGTGGGCCAAGTAAATAATGTTAGATTTTTTCACAATTTTATATTATGATTCATTTCCTGATAATCTTTTTCAATTACAGTTTCATGTACCGATGTATCTTTTTTAAGTTAGAAAATTTTTATGTAACTTTTCTATTTATATAATATTCATATTTTTACACACGTATTGCTGCGTTAAGTTATACAGATGAATAATTCTTATAGAGAGAATAATATCTTACATTTTTTTTGTTTTGAATTGGCCATCCAATTTTTTTAAATATTGGATGTTGTATTTCAAGTATACCCTTATGTGTACAAAAGTGAAGAATTTTAAAACCAAATATTATATTTTTTGAGCATTAACAGCGAATTTCCAGTAGCATTTTCTCAAACAAAAAACCTCAATGCCTTAAGAGTTTGCCAATGCTCCTCAAAAACTAATTAATTTTATTTAACATTATGTTAAATTTCTCAAGAAAAAAATAATAATTATATATAACTTTATATTGAATTGCACTGTTTTACTCTTGTGGTGGGTCATTTATCAAAAATAACAAAATAAAAAGATTATTGTTAGCTTCTTTCATTAATTTAAAAAAATTCAACTATGAAATAAAATAACAAACAAAAAAATTTGACCTTCCTTAATAATAAAATTTTTAAATTTGTTAGAATTGTTAATGAAAAATATTGTCTAATTTTAATAAGCGAAAACCTTGAAATGAATAAACCATAAGTAAACTATTGAAGTAAGAAAGATTTCTGAATGATAAATTATTATTGTTATTAAAGATAATTATCATATAATAATTATAAAAAATAAAATATAAGAGGTATGCTATAGGCTTGTTTTAAAAAAAATTTTTATTTAAATAAAATCATAAAATAAATTGAATTGTTGGCCAGTATAAAAAGTTTTTGGAAAATTTTGATCCAACTTAATAATTTTAAATAGTTATGTTTTATTAGAATATATTTGAAAACGAGATCCTTTTCCTGAATGGTAATCATACATAAACGTTTACTGATGTTTTTGTGATATTGAATTTTCAATAAGGCTATCACTTCTCTCAGGGACTTTATAGAAAACTTTATTTAAAAGTCTATGTTAATGGTCAAAATAATAATGATAATAAAAAAAAACTGTCATTATCATAAAAATAATAAAAAAACATTCTCTTAATTTATTTAATTTTTTTTTAAAGCTTTTTTTATTGTTATTAAAATTAAAATTTATTAGTTTTTTTTTTTTTTTCAATTTTACTCTCGCATACAAAGGGAAAAAAATTAACAGGCAAAAAAGCTTTGACTATGAATGAATTTTTTATTTCGTATATTGAGATTTCTCCGAAAACGAGAAAATTATTAGAATTTTTATTAATAATAATTTTTTATATCTTTTTTTTTAAATTTTCTATATGGAAAAAAATAAGATGAAAATGACACATTATTTTTTTTTCTTGCCATTTTCGTTTTTATTAGATTTTTTTTTGTTTTGTTTGTGGAACTTCATGTTAATTTAATAAAAATTTATTTCAATCTTACGTGTCAAGATCATTTAAATCTGGAATTTAGTTTTTAAATTCAAACAATTTTACGAAACATTAAACTTTAAATTTTTTTTCTTCTATTTTATTTTGTTAGAAAAGCAAATAACTTTTTTGCACAAAAAAAATCGCAATTTTAGCTTGTTAAAGTCGTACCAAATCTGGCCCAAGGTTATAAAGAGATTCTAAGGCTTAAAATTAGACGGGCAAATGAAAAACTTGAAATAGAAAAAAAAATCAACTTTTAAATCCGTAAATCATATCTGAAGCTGAACTATTTAATGAAATGTTATTATAAGGGCGACGATTATAAATTTTAAGTTTATTTCTTGTATGAAAAATAAATGATTTTTTTTAAGCTTAAAAAGTAGCGTGAAATTGGTATTTTTTTTTTAATTTTTATAATCTCCATACTTATCTGTTTACTTTTTTGCTAAACAAGTCTTAAGTATATTCTCTCCTAAATTTTACTAGTTTTACATTCTAAATATAAAAAGAATTTATATAAATTATATAATTTTTTTTTAAAGATATGGTTTGCTTATTGATAACATTTTTTAAGAAAATATCACGTTCAAATAGATTTTAAGTAAATAATTTTCTTTATTTATTGTACCGTTTACATTTTTTAAGCATAAAAAAGATAAAAATAAATGTATGGAAAAAAAGATAGGACAGGTATCGGTGAAGAGATACAGATAGCTCTATTTTAATTAATTCGCTAAATTCTCAATGAAATTTAAAGAATTAAATAAAAGAAAATTATTAAATAAGTTAGTTCGAACAATAAAAAACAAATAATAAAAGTTGAAAATAAACATTTTTTTTTATGGAGATGTTAGAAATCAACAACTTAAGAACCAGTTTTTAAAACCAGCTAGTTATTTAAAAAACATTATTAGAAATGTCAACAAATAAGTCAAAATACAATTTTTTATTCGATCTTACTGTGCAAAAATAGACTTTTATTACAAGTTTAAAATATCGTACTTAAGTAAGTTTGTGATAACTTCTATCAAAATATTTCTAAATAAATAATGTTATACTAATTATACTTAACTATAAAACTATATATACCTATATTATGGTGGTTATGGATTGTTGTTAAAGGTAATTATAATTTTTAAAATTTTTTATGTTGAATTTTATTTTCATATAATTTGAAATGGTAATGAGGTCATAAATAATATATATGACATAACTATAATTCAATTGAAAAACTTTCGGCAAACATAATATTATTTTAAAATTTTGTTATTTTCTAAATGACCTCAAAACTAATTCATATAGAATACCTAATATAGTGACACAGTAATATAATTTCCAGACAAGTAAAGGCGTTAAATGTCTTTTTTTCTTAATTTTATATTCGACAAAAAAAAAATACTTAATTACAAAAAAATAAAATTATAATAATCATAGAGAAAATTTGATTACTAACCTTAGTTATTTCAGTAATTGTTGTAACATTTGCTACATCTGGTTGATCTTTTTTAATTTCATTGACAATATCATCTGGCACCTCAATTTTTTCGTCAACAAATGATTTCTCATCAACAATTTCCCATTTACCTGTTTTGGTATTGTATATACTTGTTGTGTAGGTTGTAGTTGTCATATTGGTGACATCATCGATAATTTGTGGCATTGGTTCTGTTTTTGAATCATCTGTTATAACTTTTTCATTAATAACTTTCCATTTGCCGCTAACTTTATCGAACATTTTTCTTTTATATATAGTATTTAATGAACCATCTAAATCTTGACTAACATATCGAATTAATGATGAACGATTTTTGTTTACTGATTTATTATCAACAGATTTCCAGGATTTTGTTTTCGAATCAAAAATTTCAGTTGCAATGATTTTAGAATCTTTAATATCAACATCATGGGTAGTTCCAGTAGTTGAAGTGACAGACTGATCAATTTTTGATTTATTTAATTTGGAATTACGTGATGTTGATGTTTCTTTAATTTTAGATGATGATTTTGTGTCAAGATTTTTTGTTTTTGTTGTCAAATTTGAGGTTTTCGACTGTTGATCAGTTGTTTTGGATTCTGTGATATTTGTAGTATTTCTTGAAATATTTGTCATATCTTTTGAATCCATTGTATCTGATAAAAATTTTGTATCAAACGTAGTCGATGGAATATTTGTAACTTCTTTTATTGTATTATAGTCATAAACATCAGATGGTAATTTGGAATCGGATATTTTTAATGGTGATTGTAATATTTTTGACGTTGAGGATGATTCTCTTGTTTCAGATGACGAAACAGTAGATGATTGAATCATTTTTGATGATGAAGAATGTGATTCAATATGACTGGATGACTCCATTATATTAGTTGATGAATCAGGAAAAAGAGGCGAATGTTCGAAAGTTGTTGGTGCATCAATCAATTTTGATCCTCTCAATATTTTCATTGATGATTCAGAATATTTTGATTTTTCAGTAAATCCACTCTTAAAATTATTTTCATCGCTGTCTGGAACATTCTGCACATCAACTAGTTTTGAACCTCGAGGTACTTTAGAGCTTGAAAGTGAACCATCATTAATATAAGGCACATCAACTAATTTGGAACCACGAAGCACTTTAGAGCTTGAATGTGATTCAGTTCGAGTTGATGTTTTAATAACATTGCTCTTGGACTCAGAGGAATCAGTAAGTTTTGATTTATGCTGAACTTTCATGTCTGATGGTTCTTCGGATGGACTTGATATTTTCATTACAGTTCCAGAGTCAGATGTGTTAATAAATTTAGAACCACGAAGAATTTTCGGTGCTGGCTCTGAGAAACCAGCTTTTTCTGAATCTATCAAATTAGTTGAATAACTTGAATCAGATGTGGTTGAAACATCAACAAGTTTTGATCCACGAAGAATTTTAGTACTAGAATGAGACTCGCTATAACTTGATTTCACAGCACTTTTTGATTCATATGAATCAGATGAAATTTTTGTATCTAATGACATCGGTGAATCGACAAGTTTTGATCCTCGTAATACTTTCGATGTGGTTTCATTGAAATCTGGTTTTGTTTCAAACAGCATGGCTGAAATTTTTGGATCAAAACCATTTGTTGAATCTACATGCGTAGATTGAATCAAATTGGTCGATTGAATTGTGTCAGGTTGATCAGCAGCCGTCTTAATATTATGCGTTATTTCTGACTGAATGAATTGATTTGACGATGATTGCTTTGTCATTGGCATAGTTTTTGTTTCAGAATATGTTTCAATCATGGGCATGTCGAATTCCTTAACAACTGTTTCGTTGATTTTTGACGAAAGACCGGTTTTCGAGTCATAACTTTTTGATGTATACGAAGTTGTTGACATCGACGATTTACTAACTTTGGAATTCTCCTTTTTCGTTGTCGTTGATTTTCGTTTAGACGAACTCGACATTTTAGCGCTCTAAGTTAAGTTATCCTTCAGTTTTCGTTAAATTTAATTTTTTTTTTTAATTAGCAATTTTAATTTTATTAGTCACCAAAAATTATTTGCTTGTGTTATATTTTTAAAATTCGGTTCGATTTTTTGTATAATTTTGAATTTCTTTTTATTTGTGCAAAAAATAATAAACAACTTTATTCATGAAATAAAATAAAAATAAACACTTTAACACCTTTTTTTTCACCCAGATACTATTTGATTATTGAAATTTAACAATTTTTACTTTGCAAGATATTTATATTATATTATTTTTTTTTGAAACTATTTTGTTTTTAAATTTGTGCAAAAAAATTAATTTTAGTTAAAAAAATTTTCGATATTACTTATAGTTTTAAAATTCGAAGTTCCAAAAACTTTAAATTTTTTTTTGATTTTTTTTAATTTATGTTTTTGCACACATATAATTTTTTTTTTAACATTCAATATTTAGAAAATTTATATATGTGATTTCCGCAAGTTTAGAGGACTGAAGATATGTTTTTTTTTTTAAACAAATTTTTTTACCATTATTTATATAATTATTCATTCATATATAAAAACAAACTTCAAAATTTAAAGTCACAAACAAGAAGGAAAAAATATAAAATATTAAAAAATAAAAAAAATAAAAAACTTAAAGAAAATTTTTTTTTTTTTAAAGATGATTCGAGCTTTTTATTTCGATTTAAAAAAAAATAATTTAAAAAATTATTTATCACAGCTTCTTCTTATTCACAATAAATTTATATTATAAAAACGAACATAGAGAGAATAAATTTTTTAGAGCGATCTATTACGAACAATGTCTCGGAATGAACTGAAAATATTATTTATTCAACTGAAAGCTAAAAATGATCACACGATCATAAAAAAAAAAAAAAAAATTATTTAAATTTTTTTTCATATAATTTACCTTTCTTGAGTGGGAAGTTGTGTTAAAAAAAAGCCTACATTCAACATCGGCTTAAAAAAAATTGGTTTGAGTAAACACTTGATTCATTCTCCATTTACTAATATTATTATTATTAATCATTTGCATAGAAGTGAAAATATTCTAAGAATTAAGCGATAAATCTGTGTCCACACCAAATAATATTATCTTAAAATATACTTTTAATTTTTTTAATTTATTTTCTTCAGAACTTTAAAAGCTTTAAAATTCTTTTGTATTAAAATAACTATAAACTCAAAAACCCTTCCTGGAGTATAGGTAGATCGTTAATCAGCAAAATTACATCAACATCGATAGTCTAAGACTGTTTTAAAACTTCTTGCCTAAAATTTAATGGATAGCGGACTGGCTAACCCTCAAAGCTTTCACATAATATGAATAAGCTAGAGCTTGTATATTTATTCTCAAAATCAAAGTTCTGATAATTTATGATCTGTGACTTATTAAGGAACATTTCAAAATTATTTTTTTTATCAACATTTCTAAAATTTCAATTTATTCTTGAAATAAATATGTACATAATGTTTATTCACCTATATAATGTTCATGTACTATTCGTATAACATTTATAGAGGTACTTTTATAAATTTTTTCTTGGAACCCTCAAACTTTTAAATTCTTTTTTGTATTTTTAGATTTTTTTTTAATTATTTATAACGTAATGTAAGTTACATAAGTATTAAATTTTACGATATTTTCGTATTTAGGTAACTCAATCCTAGTTTTCATTACAGAGAAAAAATTTTGGTTTAAAACTACAAAGATTTCGATGAATAAAAAAATAAAAAACTTTAACTTAAGATATTTCAATTTCAAGGTCTGACCCTTCACCTTTTTATATTTTTAGCTTTAATGAAAAAAAAAAGTTATAAAAATCATATGTTCGATAATTGTAAATAAAAAAAAAACTTTATTTTAGGTCATTTTTATGGGTACACTTTGACTTTATTAAAAAACTTAAATTTCATTTCAAAATATTAAATATTAATTAAATAAAATTTAAATTTTTACTAATAAAAAGTAAAAAAAAACAAAAAACTGAAAATAAATAAAATAAATAAAAATTTTTTTTGGTTTAAAATTTGTATGTTATTTATAATTAAATTATACTGAAACGGTTAGTGTTAAACATGTTAGTTTTGATTTATTTGTTACCATAGTTCGGCTTAAAAAGCTTTTCCTTGTGCAACACAACTACATTCAGGTTATAGGGTAAAAAAATGTATTTGACATTTAAATTTATTAAATTTTTCAACTTATAAGTGCATATTACACTCCTCAGGTAAGTTTAAGTTCGGTTTCAATTTAAACAAAAAGGAATAAATAAGTCGAACCATATTTACTGTCATAAATTATAATAAGCTGCTTCTCAAGATTTTTATACCTAAAGACTGTCTACAAAAAGAAATAAAATTTAAAATTTTAGTTCACTACTCCACTAAGTAGCATTTAGAAAAGATTGCCTGAAAAAAAATAAAAATAATTTTAAAAACAACGTTTTTATAACGGAGCAAAATAACTAAAAAATAAAATATATAATCAGATAATAATTGATAACCTCATACCGATTTCCCTGAAAATTAATTCTTACGAAAAACGTGGGGCGCGTAAAATTGAACAATATCGTTTATCACACGCGCCCCACGTTTTTCGTGAGAATTAATTTTCAGGGAAATCGGTATGAGGTTATCAATTATTATCTGTTTATATATTTTATTTTTTAGTTATTTTATTCCGTTATAAAAACGTTGTTTTTAAAATTATTTTTTTTATTTATTTATTTATTTTTTCTTTTTTAATCTTATTTGAATCGAATTAAGCCATAAATAAAAACATAAAATTTTTATATCTATTTTACGTATGCTAAAGCTATGAAATCCTAAATTTCTAAATTTGCTTTTTAGCCCCCTCCCCGGAGTCCTGGGACTTCAGATGGGGGCCCTGCGATATCTAGTCTTTAATCCAGGTATTTCGATCCAACACTATAACATTTTATCAGAATATACGTAAATTCCAAAACCGGCTTCTAAGGTAGCCCTCCCATCCGGGCTTCGGATCAAAATTTCTAATATTCTATAACCATCTCGGATCCCAATGCTACTTAAATTCAAAATTTCAGCCAAATCGGTACAGTGGCGTGATTTCGGAATCAGTGGAACCATGGATGGAACCGAGGAACCACAAAAATTTTTACATTATGTTGTATTGTCATCCATTTCTGACCTATGCTCCAATTTTCAAGCCTCTATCTCATCTAGAAGTGCCTGAAAAATTGATTACAAAATTTTCCCCGGACAACAAAGTGAACTAATAAAAACGTTTTAAAATATAAAATATATTGTTCTATGTAGGTAAAAGGACAACAATCTCAACTTTAAATGTATAACAAGAAGTATCTATCTTTAAAGTTGAACAAATTGACATTTATTTACCCATTAAGCCTATTTTTAAATAAAATTAGTTTTATATATTATGTCTACAAATATGTTGCAAGCTTTAATATTAGGTAGGTAGGTATATAAAATTAAAAAAAAAAGCTAAAACTTAAGTTTCTCACTCATTTGTAGTTTTTTTTTAACTTTTTATTTCAATGGTGTTTGTGGTTCATCGAAGTAAAAAACATAATGTCTTATGTGTGTTCTGAATATAATTTTGTTTTCTTATACATAAATATATCTCTCTGACTGACACTTGTTGCTAATTTTTCAAAAAAGCTTCTGAATTGTTATATCTTTAGTACCCACAGTGAGTGAGTATATACATGTATATAGAAAAATTCTTGTTTTGTTTTTATTATTATTTTTTTTTTGTATTGATGTTTCTTTTTGAACTCGGTTTTTAAATATGATGTCATTTTAATTTTTGAAATAATTTTTTTTAATAATGTCTCATTTTTTTTTTAAATTTACAAAGATTTTTTAGATAACCTTGAATTGCTCAAATCTAAGTTTAACTTCGCTAATTATTAAGTATAATTTGCAAAAATAAAATTAGGTAATTATACGATTTTGCCGGAATCTTTATCATTGAATATCACGTCAGTTTGTATTAAAAAAAACATAAATTTATACTTATTTATATGTATCTATATTTTAAGCTGAAGCTGAGACAAATATAAAATGCACAATACAAGTTTTTATACTATGAAATAATACATATATCAGTTGTTGATTGGCTCCATTACATAATACTACTGGAATTTTTATTTAAATTTATGAATATTTTAACTTAATAAAACATAATACTATCAATTGGAGCTAACTTATTTTCATAGTTAGAGGAAAAAATATATGAACTTATTCGTCTGCTTACATTATATTTGTCTGTGGTTTAACTTAATTATTTCTAAAGCATGCAAAAAAAAGCTTAAAACACAATAGTAACACGGTTAATTATTAATTTATATGATCGGAAGCAATTATTTTTTTTTGGTAAATTTTACTTACTGAAATTTATAAAAAAAAAATTAAAAAATTACATAATATATTGTACTTAATAAATTATGAGATTTCATATTATCATAATATAATTGACATTGAATAAGTCAAAATGTGCAAGAAAAAAAGATTTGTCTTTATTATCACATAAAAATTGTCTCTGTTAAAATTGAATCGACAACTTAAAATATCTTCGTATTCTCCGACCACAGGTTGATTGATAGGTATCTACAATGATTTGTTAAAAATAATTGAATTCATAATCCCATCTGAATTCATCTGATAAGCTAATTTAATATGCTGATTTTAATTTATTATAATATTCTAGTAATCTAGTTTAAGAATTAATATTTTTTTGAATTCCTTTTATATGTAGTTTTAGAAAAATCTACAATAATATTCATTTTGGCGTATATTTACATTAAATAGTTGTGTTGAATTAGTTTTTGAGTTGTCTTGAATTTAATGGGCAAAAAGTTATGACTAAAATTATTTCTTAGTTTTTCAAAAATACATTTTTGTACCTCATATCCCAACTTTACTTGAGTGGTTCCGTCTAACAATTGCATCTATAGCCATGTAAAGGAACATTTAGAAAAGTTTAATAGAATTTGAACTGAACTCTTCGAGATAGATGTTCGAGATAGATGTTCGAGATAGATGTTCGAGATAGATGTTCGGAGTCTCTTCTTGTACCCTGTCCGTCCTTAACTTCTTAACGTCTTTAATTTCCTCTTTCGTACAATTTCTATATTTTTCTATATTTTTCGAAAACTGTCTGCAATACAATGCCAATGGTATGATTTGAAGATTGTATAAGATTCGAAGAAACAATAATTCTTCAAACAATCAAACCAATATTTTAAAAAAGATGTAGCTAATGGGCTTAAAACTATTACATTATGCCATTATTATTCAAATCTTAATAAAACGAGATATTTTTAAATTACCAAATTTGTATGTAAAATAATACCACGACTCATTAGTGCCATATATATTCGCAAAGTTTCAATTTAATTCAAGTTATAAATACCTATACATAATGTACATGTTCAAAGGTAATGTAAAGTTACGTGAATGATTACTTGTTTAAGATTCACAGTTTAAGATTGAAATAAACCTTTTGTAACAATATTTTAATTCTTTATAGTTTTTTTTTTTATAAATTTCAAGGTAACTTTTCAAGACAAATTTTTTTTCTTCCGAATTAACAACCGAAAGAATGTCTTTTAGCCATAATCTACAAGTAATAACACTTATTATATTTACTTATATATTTTTGCATAACAAAAACAAATTCTAATGACTTGTTGAGAAGTTCTTAATCCGCACTATTATTTTTTATTATTGATTTAGAATATGTACTATTCTTAATCAACTTACTATTTTAATAAATGCGTTTACAACAATCACATTTTAAAATCAATAAAATTTTTTTACGTGGTACGCAGTCTGTTTTAATCTTGGGCGACTTTTTTATTAATAAAATTTCAATAAGTTTTTTAAATAAAATACCATAGATGTGTTTATATACCAATTATAACCTGTTTTTTGTTTTATATGAATCAATTTTACAAATGCAAAATACTTATAGTTAAATATGAATTTTTTTTTCCAATGATGCGGTTTTAGTATATAGGTACTTAGTTATTTTTTTTACCGGACTTTTTTTTCTCAAGTTTTTCCATATTAAGAACTTTTAAGAAAATACAACAGATTATTATTTAAGTGAATAAAATATTTATTTATATAACGATTATTCATTATTGAGATAAGATTTTTTTGTGATGGAAACAGTGGTATGAGCCAAATAAAGTAATGCTCAGTTTTTGTCTGTTTGTTTTTAATATTTTGGCAAACTTTCTTTTATTATTTTTTAATAAGTTTATATATTTTGTAATAAATTAAGGTTAACAGCCTTTCACTCCCACATTTGATGGAAATACAGCTTTTTAGGTTAAATAATAAAAATTTATAAATCGATATACATAATACAGCATTAATGTTAAAAAATTTGAGAATTTTTGAATCAATATATACATATATGATTCACCACGGTTGTGGTCTTTAAAATAAATGGAATAAAAATTGTCTAAAAATTTGTCCACTACATTCACAAATTGAATGGTATATTCATTCGATACGATTGGGTAAAAAGTATGTCCTTATGTAATGCAAATGACTCCTGAAGATAAACCTCTAAAATACAATAAGCGAATTAAAATAAAAAATGTTTTTATACGAACTTCTTAAACGTAAGATAATAAAAATGAGATAACGATAATTTATTTCGAATTATTTTATTTATTCTCATTATCTGAAAAAATTTTCATTATTTGGTTATTTGAATCAACGACCTGTGGTGACTAATCTCTACACTCTGCAGACTGCAATCTCATTATTAAGAAATTATTTTCCGCAATACAAATTTCAATTAAAGGTGAAGAAAATTTAAATGTAAATTTACATTTCTGTCGTCCTTGCAGAATATGATGGATAATTCACATTATGAAAATTTTTTACAAATCGCTGAAAACGTATTCAACTCTGACCTATTTTGACTAATAAAAGTAATTTTTAATTTGAAAATGTATGTCGAGATGGACAACTTATATGAAATAATGTATGAATATTGGTTATGAATTATTTTGTTTTTTACCATTCTTCAATTGCACCACAGATTTATATATTAATGTAGCATACAATATTTTTTCTTGATACTAAATAGAAACAGAACTTTAAAGTAAAATTAGAAAACAAATTTAGATTATTCAACATGGCGCCGCTAGATAAATAACAAATTATTCTAACTCATGTTTTAGATAAGATAATTGATTTTAAGTGACTATTAAAATAAGCTTTCCAGAAAACAAGGTCCAAATATTTGAAACTTATATTTTTTGGCAATTTAGATTTTTGAAAAAGTTTATTATATACAATTATACAAAGATAAAAAAGTTATATTCAAACAATTTTTTAGGAGAAACATTTCAGGGTGATGAACTTTGATGAGATAAGAAATTTGAATTAAGAATTAATATTAAGATAAATGTAATTAATTATGCATTTATTATATATTGTAAATTAAATTATTTGACAATTAATTTTGTTAATGCATTCAACATGTCAAAGAAGTGAAAATCAATAACGCCTTAAACTAATTATGCATGTATAATTATGCAATCTCTTACTGAAATCAAAAATTTTTTACTTTATTGAAATCTAGTGGGCCCATATTATAAAACAAATTACGTAATTCATCATTGCACAAATATTATTTCTGAATTCAAAATCATTTGAATTTCGTGAAAACTCTAACATGCATAATGCCTGCCCAATTTATTTTATAATGTTTGTATTATACAGTAGTTTAAAATAATTATCAATTGAATTTATTTTGGAGAAACTTAAGCTTATATTGTTTCTGAGCATTGAATTTCATTTTATATATGGAAACGAAAATACATATCTGTGGTAGTCTGGCTTTAATTAATTAATAATTAATACAATTAGTTTGGTTTGGTATTTTTAGTTTATTTTATTTCCTTTATTTCCTCCTACTTTCTGAAATCCTCCTTTTTGTAATCTCCTCTTATAGTTAGTGTTTTCGTATTATATTATTGTTTTCTAAGCACTTGCAGGGTTGCCAACTAGCAAAACCGCCACATCTCCTTTTGTTTCAAAACAAAGCTTAAGTGGACACAAAGTCTTTGATCCAATCTGGTTTACGAGTGGTTCTAATTGGTCTCTCGGTTGGTTGATCTGCCGATGGCGGATTAGTATAAGAATAATCATTGTTTCTTGATGATCGGCGAACTGACTCAGGAGTCGATGCGATGACAGGCTGAAAAGATTGATCTTCGATAATTGTGTGGTTAGGTCTAAATACTTTCTTTACATGTGATGAATTTCGATCGAATATTTTCTGATTGGCTTTACTTTGTACTGTTACATTGCTTCCGGATTTGTCTATGATTGTGAAATCTTCGTCTGTAAAAGTTGGAGCTAATTTATTATATGGATGTTGATTTTTAATTACAACAGTGTCTCCAATTTCCTTTGATGATTCAACTGCACGGCGCTTTGCGTCTTCTCTTTCCTTTCCTTTTGATTTTGAAATAGTGTCGCGATCATTATGTTCCGTCATTGTTGGAGCAATTTCTATTTCGGTGATTGAAGGTATTTTAGTTCTAATTGTTCTACCAAAAAGGAGTTCATTAGGCGTTTTACCAGTAGTACTATGTGGAGTTGAATTGTACATAATTAAATAATTTATTAAATCCTTTTTCCAATTCCGATTGTATAAATTACTAATTTTCAAACGTTTAATTAGACTTCTATTTTGACGCTCTACTTCTCCATTAGCTTGTGGCCAATAAGGGGTAGTATAATTTAAGGTAATTTTTCGGGTTTTAAAAAAATCTCTGAACTCCTTTGATATAAATTGTCGTCCGTTATCACACGTAACAGTCTGAGGATTCCCAAAATCTGCAAAAATATGTTCAAGAATTGAGATTGTGTTCAGTGCTGTAATTTGTTGCATGACTTTAACTATTTTGAATCGCGAGTAATAATCTACCACGACAAGAAGGTATTCACCACTTGGAAATGGACCGGTGAAATCCATGCACAGATCTACCCATGGTTTCATTGGCATCTGTCGTCGATGCATAGGTTCTGGTGGGTCACATTTAGAAACGAGAAGGCAGTTGCGGCATTTTCTCACATAGTCGCGAGCTTGTTTATCTATACCTGGCCACCACACTTTATCTCGTAATATCAAAGCTGTCGCTACTTCTCCCGCATGACCTTCATGTGCTATTTGTAATAAACGTTCATGAAGAATTTTTGGAATGACTAACTTACTATTTCGTACAATCCACCCATCAATCTCAGTTAGTTCATTTTTAAACGGCGCGTAGTCTTTTAATCCATCCCAACGACCATTTTCTAAAGCTCGTTTGAGTAGTTGCATTTCCATATCTTCTTTAATGGCGAGTTTTATTTCATGAACATCCACTGCCACCGATTCTATTATTGCATTGAGCCATATCTCCTCACTATCTTCTTCGAATGGTATTTCTTCATCATTTTCACTTAGTCGAGACAATGGATCTGCAATATTGCTTTTGCCCGGTCGGTATACAACACAAAAATCAAAGACTTGGATGCGAATAACCCATCGTTCAATTCGGCCTGGTGGTCTTGATGAAGTTTTAAAAATAGATTCCAATGGTCGATGATCTGTCTCAATTTCGAATCTACGACCGAGAAGATAGTACTTAAATCTTTCCATACTCCAAACAATCGCTAAAGCCTCTCTTTCTGTTTGACAGTAGCGTTTTTCAGTCGCAGTCAGTGTTTTGCTTGCATAACAAATTACGGTTGGATTGTCATCAGTTTCATCATTAAATTGCAAAAGAATTGCTCCTAGCGCTACTGGCGATGCATCAGCAACAACTCGGGTACGATAGTCATTGTTAAAATACCCCAAGATGGGTGGTGTTGCTATTTCTGTTTTAATTTTTTCTAAAATTTTATCATGCTGCGGTTCCCACAATATTTTCTTAACAATGAGCATTTTTCGCAATGGTTCAATTTTTGTTGCCAGATCTTTAATAAATCGCCCAACATATCCAATAAGTCCTAATAGACTGCGCAATTCTTCAAGTGTTTCAGGGGCTCGAATATTTTTGACAGCAGCAATTTTCTCATTTCCTGGTGCAATGCCTTTCCTGGTTAATCGATGCCCGAGAAAGTTTATTTCAGTAACTTTAAACTTACATTTCTCCAAGTTTAACAATATATTGCTTTCTTTTAATCGCGTCATCACTTCATGAAGAGCTTTGTCATGTTCACTTTCACTGGAGCCCCAAATAATGACATCGTCTTGGAAATTATTCTGGCCAGAGATTCCACTGAGTATTTGTTCTAACACTGATTGGAAAATTTCAGGAGCACTTGAGATGCCGAATGGGAGGCGTGTGAATCGAAACATTCCAATATGGGTTATGAAAGTTGTTATGTACCGCGATTTCACGTTCAACTTGCATTGCCAATAGGCTTTCTTGATGTCTAAAATCGAAAAATACTTAGCATCAGATAGTTCACTAAGAATTTCGTCAAATGTTGGAATCATGTGGTATTTACGCTTTACACCTTGATTTACAGCGCGCAAGTCGATGCAGATGCGTACTCCTCTTCCTGGACCATTAACTACCGGTACCAATGCAGACACCCATGGACTTGTTTCATTTACCTTCTCTATAATGCCTAGTTTTAACATTCTAATTAATTCATCTTCAACTTGCTGTCTTAGCGCAAGTGGAACTCTTCGAACTCTCTGAACAACCGGTGTCACTGTTGAATCCATTTCAATATAAACTTCTAATCCTTTAATAGAGGGAAATTTTTCCTTGTTGTTTTCTTCAACGTTTCGGATGGTATTTGGCATCGTATTTGGTAGTCCGATTCGTAATACTCCGAGTTTTATTGCAGTTTCCTTCCCAAGTAAATTTTGGTTTCCCCCTTTTACAACATAAAATTCACAATCAGAAGCCGGAATAGTATCAGCTACCATTAATGGAGCTTGAAAACAGCACACGATCTTTAGAATTGTTGGTTGAGCATATGCAGATAGTTTCTTAGCTGATGGTTTAATATTTTTCATTTCCGCTTTATTCTTTTGCAAGAAATTCCAGGTGCTTTCGTCAATTATGTTGTATTTCGACCCTGAATCAATCAACATTTCTATGTTAACGCCACCAACTTTGAACCAAATTGATTCATTCTGCCCATCCCCAATAGCATGGATAAAGTCTGATTCTGGTTCATCAACATTTTCTTCTTCAGAATGAACAGAATTAATTTTCTGTCTTTTGTTTTGTTTATCTGGGACAAATGAATTTTGTCTCTTTTGATACTTTTGTTGATTTGGTTGAATGTTTCTGTATCTTGACTGAGAACTACTTGAATATGGGAAACTGTGAAAATTTCGAGTGCGTGAATTAAAATTCTGTTGGTGGTATGACGGATTCTGATTTCCTTTGGAGAAGCACATTCGAGCATAGTGCCCTTCTTTGTTGCATGTCCTACAAGTAACGTTTTGTGCCGGGCATAGCTCTTTTCCCCGATGCTGATTGAAACCGCAATAATTGCAATTTTGTTTCTGGCTTAACTGATTTCTCTGTGGATGAACAAAATTTACTTCTGATTTGTTGAGGTCAATTGATTTTCCAGATTCATTAAGTTTTGAGATGTTTGTTTCTACTGAAATAAATGCATTTAAGAGCTTACTCATTTTGTCTATATTCAGTGTTCCTTCCTTTTCCAAAATTTTCTTCCTCAATCCTACTGGCGCCTGCATGAGGATTTTATCACAAACTGCTGTTTCTCGACTCTCTCTTGCAGATGTTCCAAAATTGCACCTATTAGCTGCAACTGTGGCACGAATAAGAAATTTGTCAAGTGGTTCATCTTCATTAGGGTTCATTAACCAAAAATTAAATCTTTCCATGATGTCATGCTGTTTTGGAGCAAAATAATTATCTAGTGTAACAATCATTCGTTGATAATCATCCGTTTCATCTTCATTATCATAGAATTCGTGTTCTGAATCATCATCATTTAGACTTTCCCATATCTTTTGGAGCGATCTTCCAGCTACGGAGAGAAAAATACTTTTTATCCTCTTTTGCTTGTTCTTTGAAAAAGTTTTGGACAGATATGAAAAATTTTTCTTAAAATCAATCCATTTCTGTCTAAGTTCCGTAGCGGGGATGTTTTCGCATTCGAATGCCTTAACGTTCTTTATTATCTCTTCCATTACCTAAAAAATAGATATTATTTTTAGAAATTTACATTAATACATTTTTTCCTGACGAACTATTGCATTTTGGGTGAACGTAATGGGTCAGCTAGCAGAATTGTACAGAACCCGTTTATACCTGAATAGCTAACCTATAGGCTAGGTCATCAGAGACTTTTCTTTATTTCTTTTTTTTTTTTTTTTTTTATATTCCACTATGGAATATTTTATTTCCCATTGGCTCAGCAGCAAAGATCACGGCTCACCTTTCGCAGTTCTTGCCTGAAACATCTTTGCGTGCATCTTGCCTTTAGGCTCAGTTTACACATCTTGCCTCGGGCTCAGTTAACACGTCTTGCCCTGGCTCAGTAAATACGTCTTGCCTTAGCTCAGTTAGTACGTCTTGCCTTGGCTCAGTACCACATCTTGACATTTTCCATTGGTGGTAACTTCCTATGACGCCGCTTTTTTTTTCATTCTAACCTAAAAATGGAAAAATTATCTAATTAATTTTACTTATTACTTTTTCTATATTTTCTCCTCGTCGCCACTTGTGGTAGTCTGGCTTTAATTAATTAATAATTAATACAATTAGTTTGGTTTGGTATTTTTAGTTTATTTTATTTCCTTTATTTCCTCCTACTTTCTGAAATCCTCCTTTTTGTAATCTCCTCTTATAGTTAGTGTTTTCGTATTATATTATTGTTTTCTAAGCACTTGCAGGGTTGCCAACTAGCAAAACCGCCACAATATCTAATATTTTAGGACTTTTTCAAAAAACATAATATTAATTTGCTAAGTTTTTTAAATTCTGAGGCATTACGAAGATTTTTAATAATTCATTCATAAAAGTGTAAGGTATACCGCTTTTTGCTAACATTAAACATACAAATTAACAATAAATAAAATTAAATTGATTATGTTATTATCTTTCATTCATTGAATTGTGGTAAGTATATTGCGTAATTTACACAATCAATGGTAGAGTTAAGTTTAAAAAAAATATATACATTTTAATTCAGCTTTCATTATTCACTTATTTCATTCTTCATTTCATATATTATTATAAGTAATTAAAAAAATGTATTCTGAATAATAATGCGGACTATTTAAAATAAAAAAACTACAAATATTGCGTCATATGATTAAAGATGAAAACTTATAATTTATTGGCATTTTATCAACTTATGATTTTGAAATTTTTTTATAATATGTCATTTATTTGTCTGTTGTTTAAAACCATGTGCAATAATATACGTAACAATAACAAATATGTTCAATAAATTATATAATGATAAAGTTTAAATAGGAAATTCTTATCTTTTTATAGTGAAAAAAATGTTTTATATAAATATAAATTTTGAAATTGAAGTCTGACAATAAAGAATATTTAAGAATACGTTAAACCAAGTTATTTAATATTTGAAAACCAATTTTCACTCCTCTTTTAATTTCTTTACAAATATTGTTAGGATCTTGTATTATATTTTCTTTGTGTTGTCCATTTGTTCAAATTTGAATTGAAATAAATTCACTGCGAAATGTTTTTGATAAGCTTAAGTTTATTATAAATTTAAATTTAAACATTTTTCCACAAAAGAATTTATTGTTATTTTGAATAAAATGTAGATCAATGTTAATGGCAGTTAATTCCATATATTTCATCCAAATATGGTTAAAAACGAGTTCAAAAAACTTTAAAAAACGAATACGAATTTAATTATAATTAAATTGATTAAAATTTTACCTTTTATATTCATAATATCAAATATAGACAACAATCATGTGATGTGAATTTTAGAGATTAGATGAGTAACTATAAATAAAATTAAACAATTTTTCTATTCAGTTTTATGCTCTGATTCAAATTTACTTCTTGCTAAGAAATGTAAAGCGAAAATTAAAATTCTTAAAAAATCAGAAAACAATAATGTTATTCTTATAACATTTTCTTATTTAGATTCAAATGTGGTCGACTCACTTACCAACTTACCATGTTATTGAAATTACATTATTAAGTTATATAATAAGTATTATGGTAACGTTATAACATCATCTCATTAAGCTTGAATCTCTTCAAGACAGACGTGAATTTGCAGATGTTGTTTTCATTCGTCAAATTATTATTGGTGAAATTATTTCTGCTTTTATTCTAGAGATCAACTTTCGTGTTAATACCAGAAGCCTCCGAACTTCTAACTTATTTGAAGTTGCTTACCATAGAACCGAATATGGATGCAATGATCCCATTTCTCGAATGCTTGCTTTTGCTAATAAAAACCATCATGTTTTTGACCTTAATATCTCTAAGGCATCCCTTAAAGCTAGTTTAAAGGCTAATTATTTTTTCACTAATAACATTGGAGGACTTTAACTAATATTTAAATTTTCTGTATATCCGAAGCCAAGGGAAGTGGTAGACTAAAGATAATTCTTCTAGTTATTATTTTTATTTTATTTTTTAAATTTAAATTATCGTTTCAACATACAAACCGACCCTGACGAAGTAATGTAAGACAATATATATTTCATATATTATCTGAGGCCGATAGGTCGTTGTATGCTGATTGTTTTTAATTTGAGTAATTTTTTTTTTGATTCATTTTGAATCTTCATGAAATGTCTTAGTTGACGCCGGAGGAAGTAGTAAGATATTTTCCACTAATTCTTCTTCTTATTTATATTTTTAATTTTTTTAATTTACTCTTTCTTCTAATATTTATTCTCTTTTTTTTAAATTTTTTACTAGGGAAACTATTCTTTGTGTTATGTGATATGTCACTAGGGATTTCGTTGTTTATCAGAAACGAGGCTTGTTCTTATTGTTTTATGTTTGTTTTTTCTATAATTCTTTTTTTTTCTTTTCTGATGCTTGATTTAAGCATCGTTTGGTGGTAATATTAATTTTCCATTGCATGCTTCGTACCGAGCCCTCTCCTCTCATATTAGCATGTATATGAGAGTGATGGTAAAGTTTTCATGGCAATTTATTGCCTTGAAGTGCAGTGGTGTTAGGATACACCCCCAACTCATTATATTATTATACGAATATTTTAAAAGAACTGTTTATAATTAGGAAACTTTTTCTGTTAGACAAAACACGAATTCAGAACTTTTATTTGGGAAATTCAAGTTTTGCAGAAACATTTTAAATTATATCAAATGAAACTCTAAAAGTTTGTTTACTATATAATTTAATTTTAAATATATAGATTAATTCATTTGATACAATTTCAGTAATTCTGTTTTTAAAGTTAATTAAACAATTAAAAAAATGTTAATGTTAAAATTTCTGTAAAGGTTTTAATATAATTTTATTAATATTTTTACATAATTTCAAATTCCAATAGGCTAAAATAATTAATTACTTTGAAAAATTTGATTTTAGGAACTTAAAATAATTCTGTGTTGGTTTAGTTTTTAAATAAACTTTTGAATTGACATGAATTATTAAATACTGAATTATCAAATTTAGATATTGACCAATAAAAATTATAAATAATTGTGTTTTTTAAAAGTTATTGGCAAAAACAATTTTTAATTATCGCCGCAGCATGTTGAATGAGTAGAAATTATCTACATTGAACTACATCGAACTGAAAACGAAAAAGGTAATTCCGTTTTTTTTATTTTATATCAAAAATTATCATTTTCGTTCGCTACTCCAGATATATTATCAACTTATACATAAGAACGCATTCATTATTCATTTTGCCCATAAAATGACTCTAAAGTTATTTTTGAATAATTTTCTAATTTACTATTACGTATGTGGACGTACATGTACATCATATATATTTTTATTATGCCAAGTTTGAATGAAAAAGAAAATTTAAAATAAAATTCATAAATCATTTACTGCTGGGTGTAATGCAAAAACTTTAATAAGTATATTGTGGTTTCATAATATGGCACAGTTGTGAGTTTGACTTTAACCTTTAACTTATTCTTGTTTCCGTAATCTGTACTAAAGTACATAATATATTATAATTAATATTGATATTTCTATATTATTTTTAACTTTGTTTAAATATACCGCTAGTTTTTTAGCAGATATTTTGTGGCAAAACCATAATCTAATTATTTATTTTGAACCTTTGAACAAATATGTAGTACCTTTATATACAATTTAAAGAAATTCGATCGGTTTCACTATTTTTTAAAATTATAATTCAATGCAGATGGGTAATCTGTATTAGTAGATTAATATTAAAATTTACAAACGAAAATAATAATTCATTATAAAAATAAAGAAACAAAAAAAAAATTAAAGAAAATAAAACAGCAAAATCTATTTATAATGCTTACAATACTATTATTACAAAATTATAAAAAATATATGCATATTATGGTAACAATTAAAACAAGCAATAATAGTAAATAATAGTAAATTATTTGATGTTAAATCTTACAAAATTTAATATCGAAAATAATGAAAATTTAGAAATTTTAGTTTGGCATGTTTCAAAGCCTACAAATTAGCGAACAGTAATCATTAATCAGCTCAAGATCTTAAATCAATTTAATTATGACTAATGTTAATATTTTTATTTTATGCTGTTTTTTCAAAGTAAATTGAATTAAATTAAATAAAAATTTAATTTCTGGTATATTGTAAATGTAAAACAAAAAATAACTGAATACTTAATGTGTAATAAGCACTGTAATAACTAAAAAATTAAAATAAAAATAATAAAAACTGAAATTATTATTATTATTTTTTTTCCATTTAATTTTTCTTTATCACAAAAATAAAAATAATAAAAAACTATTTTAAGATATCGAGTGTGCAATAAAATGAAAATGTGGATCGTTTAATAGTAGATCCACATAAGAAAATAAAATTTCAAAGTAATGTATTGAAGTAAATTACTTTATTACGACATCTTTATTTCTATTATTTTTAAAATACTAGCCTTGATTATAAAACTTAAACTACATTTTATTTAATCTCGCGAACCGTATTTTATTGTAACAAATTTTTTAAAATCAATCAAAAAAAAAAATATTTTGTTTAAATAAATCTTTTATTGCATTATCAGTTCTTACGTATTTTGATATTGACGGTAATGTATAATATATTGGTATTATTAACCGTGTTTAATTTCTAAATTAAAAATGTTTGTTAAAATTTTATGAAAACTGAATTTTTTATTTGAAATAATTTTTCCGTCAATTAATATTGTGCATTTTATATTTTATATTTTCAAAGCATTTTATTTTTAAGGATTAATTTTCCGATAATTATTTAATAAATTTGTTAAAAAAATTTAAATAAAAATCACGGACTACAAAGGTATATTATTTTTTGTTTTTTTTTTTCTTTATAATATAAATAAATTTTAATTAATTTTAAATACATTACACAATTAAATTATTTTTTTCATAATATATTTATTTTTGTTTTATACACACCAATTTTTTTAATTTTTAATTTAAAAAAATTGGTAGTCTTCCTTAAAATATTTTTAGACAAAAAAGAAGAGAAAAACACTATATTTACGTCTAAATTTTTTTTTCAGTTTTAATTACAATTATCGATTTTTTAAATAATTAAGAAATGCATTCGAATAGGTTTTATGTTTCTTCGCCTTCCTCATCTTCATCTGAATTATCATCTTCCTCATTATCTAAATCAAAATCGTCATCATAAAAATCGGTATCAATCTAAAAAAAACATATTCTTATTACAATTACAAATGTTACAATACTTCTTTTGTCTTATAGTATTTTCGGAAATTGGACAGGCGTAAAAAAAAGTTTTACATAAGAATGTACGAAATTTTTTTTTAAAATTCACTAAATTATGTTAAATTGTATAAACAAGAAAATACCATCCTCGAACAAGAAAGTATCTTCCAAAAAATTTTGTACTAATTTAAATTACCTGCGGTTCTTCAGAATTAGGTTTTGATTGCTTCGGTTTTAAGCAGTAATCTTCCAATGTTGTGGGAACTATAATACCCTCTTTTTCAGCTTCCAACTTTGCTGCTAACGCTTGTTTCCTGATATAAAAAATTAAAAATTTTTAATATAATTTTATTTTTCAATGGCAAAATCATTTAAATTTATTGTTAAAATTATCTAATTGTTTTTATTTCAATTATAAAAAAATATTCAGAAATGGTTGTAAAGTATCCACAAGCATTATCTTCTTGTGTTTCTTGTGTTCTTGAATTAAAATAATATTTTTTATTGTCATTATTATTTTGTTTAGGTATTGTGGAAAAAATATTAATTCTTCTACAATATATAGGTATAATATATCTACAAATAATAATATATAATAATATAAAATAAAATAAATTGATCTTTTCATTCATTAGTTATTTTAAGAGATACACAATTTGATTGGTAAAAAAAAACATATCCAATTGAATCTATCGTTCATATTTGAATGAATTCTGAACTTTCTATACAAAATTTTATTACAAGTATACAGGTAGAGTAGTCCAGGAAATTCTATATGCTCAAGAACTGTCAAACATGTTTAATATGAGTACTCGTAATTTTAATAAGTAGAGAACTACTATTGTTTTTCTAAAAAGCATTTATGTATTAATTTCATTGAAGTTGAAAACATCTTAGATTTAAAACTTAATCAATAATTAAAATAATCAAGAGATTATACTATACAAATTGTTTTAATAACTTTAAAAAAAGAATTAAGAGTAATTTAATTTGAGGAAGAACATTATTTTTGTAAGGATATTTTTTAAAACAATGCTAATTTAGGAAATTATTTTAATTTACTTTTTCCGATTTTACCATTTATTTTTTTAATAACGAATCACGATGAAAATTTATGAATACCAAACCGAAATTGAAAGTTTATGAGAATGAAATTAATTTTTATATTCTTTTTTCAATTACTCATTTTTATTTTAAAGTTTTAACGATAATAAAAAAATTACTACACGGTAAAAAAAAAAAAGGTCTTTTTTACTATTTAAGGTGTAGCCGGCGGGTACGTGGGAATTTTTTAAAATTATTAAAATTAAAGTTAATTTAAAATAGTGTAAAAAGCAAACGAAAAAAATGCACATTTGACAATATAGTTGTTAATTATTACTTCAATTTGTACAAAATTGTGCAATTATTTATTAAGAGTTACCAAAAATAGATTAGAACAGGAAAATGAAATGTGTGAAATGTGTTTTACGCTTTTTCAGTTTTAAATTAGATAAAAAAATTAGTAAAATATATATTAGTAAAATATATCTAACTTACCTTATAATATTAGGATACTCATTATCTTTACCATGAGAATCTCGCCATCTTCGGTACATAACGGAAGCATCAACGTTAGCAGGACTAAATGTGTTTGGTTCATTTAATAGAGATATTACCTTTAAGAAAAATTTGATGGAAAAGTAAAAATAAAAATTATTTTAAGACAAAAATTATTAATTTAAGACAATTTAAGCATAATCAATAATTATTCGTACAGAGAGCAAAATAGTTCGAACGTTTTGAGTTGGGTTCCATCTTTCGCATGGCAATTCACCAGATTGTGGATCATCGACGGGAGGATGTAGAATAGATATACATAAATCTCCATTCTAAAAATTATGAAAACATAAAAATTAATTAATTTCATTAGTAAATGCTAAAATTGAAAAAATACCTCATAAACATTAGGATGCCAAACTCTTGTTAGAAATCTAATTGATGGGGGAGAATATGGATAATCCGATGGAAATTTCATGTGTGCCTGAAAATGTGATAAGAATTTTGTTCAATGAAAATAAGTTTTTTCAGTTTCATTTTCCCAGTAACGGGAATATATTGAAAGTGACGGACGTGACCGTGTGCAACGATACGAAAAATATAAATATATATGTAAATGAATTGAAGGGAGCAATCTCAACGTTAAAGTTGAAGTTTACATTTATAATGTTATTTATTGATATTCTTTGCGTGACGTCCGTGTACTGAATGTGACCGGATGAAAATTCCCGAGAAAACCTCTCTAGTAATAGTTAAATAAAAACAATATCTATGTTTCGAATTGTGCAAAGATTTGCGATATTTGTTGTTGAGCAAGTATTTACAGAAACAATGTTATTTAAGTATTTTCCTTAATAGTTATCTTATGCTTAAACGAATATTTGAAAATTGAACATTAAAAATAGTTTTATTTTGGCGAAATAGAATCTAACACTATTGATCATCGTTCAATATTGTAAAATTCTCGAAAAAAAAAGTGTTTGTTTGGTTAGCCAATACTGGCTAAATGCACTTTAGTTGAATAATGTCAGATGGTATATTAGTAGGTATCAATATCTTAAATGCAAAATACTTCAGATACTCTTATCAAACGATTAAATGAAATTAAATGAAAGATACTGTTTTTTTTTACGTAAGAATAAGTAAAAATTTGTTAAGTTCATAAAAAATGGTTTAAATTTATATTTTCGGAAAAGTAAAATCAAAGAAAATTCCATAATAAATACAATAATGATTAATGTTTATGTATATATATATTAACACAAAATTGGAACAAAACAATAATGACGTTAATCTCTGTTATGGAAAATATGACATTCATTTAGTCTAACTGCGTAAATTTAATAAAAACAAAATTGAAATGAACTAATTATTTTCTTAAGAAGATTCATTTATCTATTTTTATTAAATTTCATTTAATAAAAACTATAGTAAAAAAACCCTCAGTAAATAATAATAATTATAGGTTTTCGAATAAAATGACAATTTTCAATAATTCGAGATTCTGTGTTAATCCAAACCTTGTTGTACCTATACATATACAGTAAAACTAAAATCAAGATTTTAAAATTTTCACATTCATTTATGCTATTATTTGATCTAATACATCAATACCTATAACAAGGTCTCCAATTAACTCATGATTTTCATTTAATCAACTATTATTAACATTCTCATTAATTTCTTACTAACTGATTTACACATTATTTTGATTGTAAATCTTTGTTTTTCATTTCATTTGAAAATAAAGCAAAATATTTGTTTTACACATTTATAAAAAAAAAAAACAAAAGTTCATATAAAAATAGTCTTGACCTCAATTTTATTAAATTTTTTTTTATTTTAATTCACTTATTTGGTTATAAATTTAGCTTACCTTAAAATATCCACCTTGGTAGACAGTATCTGGAGGACCAAAAATACCAACTTCCCATTCAAACAAATTATCTTCGTTTGTTAATTTTACACGAAATCCTTAAAACAAAGAATAGTTCAAAAATAAAAATTAAAACAAAGAATAAGTAGGTAGGAAGTTAACTTTTATTTTTCCTTGTTTTTTTAAATGTATTTAAATTTAACACTGCTTTTTGTTGCACTGACAGTTATTATTTTTTATCAAGATTTCATAAGTTTCGAATTCCCATCTATAGTAGGTAGGCACATTGAAAAAGAGTACAGGCCATTTAAAAAGAAAATAGTTTCGAAATGCTAGATAAAGAACAAGATGCAAGGTATATGAAGTTATGTGCCTAACACAAAATTATAATTAGCACTTGAAAAAAAAGGAGCAAAATTGAGTGTTAAAATTTTTAGGTAAGTATGTATAAGTATAATTATGATAAAATATTTGTTCTTTATTCCTATTTTGTAAATAATAACACTATTTGCTTAAAGTTCTTAATGTGTAAAATTGTCTCCTACATTAATAATCAAAATAAACTAAATAAAATCCGGAGTAACAATTAATCAATCAATTGCTAGCTTACCTACCCAAGAATTCGAGTCAGTAACGATAAGGATATTGTTTGAGAGTTGTTAGCTTGAAGAAATATCAAAATGTAACTTATTTTCGCGACGGCTAAATTATTTGAACTATTTTGACGTCAAATATAATTAATAGTTAACGGTAATCCATGAAGGTCTTAGCCTCATAATAAAAGTTTACTACCTACTTCAATAATAGTTTAACGACACTTCTCTGTTGAATCCTGAATGTGACAGAATAAAATTAATTAAAATATTTTACCTTCGACAGGTTCATCCAATAGAGATTTATATTCTAATAAAAGTGCTCGAACTGCCGAGCTATTACTATTATTTTGATTATTTGACATTTCTTCTGGTAATTGAAATCCCTAATCCTTATGAATAAATTTTAATTTTTTAGTTAATTTTAATTTTTCAATAAATTTAAAAAAAAAATTTTTTTTATTTAACTTTAAAAACACTTTCAAATTTTAAATTCTGAATTCTGATTTTAAAAAATAAATTTTAAGTTTTAAATTATTTTTCCACTGAGTTTCAAAAACTAGATTAAAAAAAAATAATAATATATATTATTAGGTGTACCAAAATATTTATTAAATTTTAAATTTAAACAATAAAAAAAATATTGAAAAAATTCTTAATCATAATAAATTATTGACAGTTCTTTATGACTGTATGAAATCAAAGATAATAAATACATGGATTACCGCCTTGATTCATTGTTAGTCTTTCATATGAAAACATTGATGTACTGTATCACAGAATCCAAGATAAAGAATTCACACTGCTTTTATAGTAATTGATATACTTCCTTTTTTTAAATATTAAAGATTTTGACGTTAAGGGCTATATCGTCTGCTCAGAAATGAAACAACGTATGACATTTATACGTCATTATTTGACAATAGCACCATTCGATTCCTCGTACTCGATTTTATAAGTACAACTACTTTGCAATATTCGTAATGTTGATTAAAATGTGTTTTTTAGATGAAAATTGTACGCTACTTGATATTTTTTCATACGTTTTTTTAAATTTTCAAATCTTTAAATTCAAATTACTCGAAACTATACTTTTCATTATACGTTGTTTCATTTCTGAGCAGGCGATATATAACCTTAAAGATTTTGTATTTAAGGATTTGGTAAAAAAGATTTTGAAACTAAGGAAATCGTTCAAGATTAAAAACTGATGTAAATAAAACCCTAAATTAAGTATAATAAGCTTTATATTGTATAACAAAAATTTTTGCCAACTTTACGTACTTTACGATATTGGTACTTAAAGATTATGCGTTTAAGGATTTTGAAAATAAAGATTTTGTTAATAAGAAAAAATAGCCAAATCATTACCATGCTGTTCAGATATTTTTAGCGTGGATCACATTCGTCGATGATTAATGCATAATAAGGAATGCTATGGATATGGGGAAAATATATCGCTCATACTTAAGGGTGAGATTGGTGAAATTCTGTTACATAGAACATAATCTCATAGAATGCCGCCAACACAAAAGATTTAGAAAATTGTGCAATCTGTCGCTCAGTTTTGCCAAAAAAAAAATTATATTAATGCCTTGAGCACAGCTAATGCCGCAAAGCAATTTTTGAAGGAATGTTCCGGAAACCTGTTCACAGCTAATTTTACCTGAAAGCAAAAAAACCAACTGCAAACAACTGCTTTTGTTTTTTTTATAATATGATTGTGACAGAAAAATGCTGAAAAACCAAATTTCGATGCAAAAGAAACGCTGTGAAAAAGAAACAAAAGAATTATTTTGTGACGAAGTTAATTCTTTCTGGAGCAAAAAAAAAAATCAGTTTTCTAATTAATTATGAAATAATTTTAAGAAATTCTTTTTACAAAAAATCAATAAAATTAATATCTTGCGTTTTTTATAATTTTTATTTAAAATAAATAAGAAATAACGCAGAAAATCGGTTTTTACGGTAGCTTAAAATTGCTTTGCGGTATTAGCTGTGCTCAAGGCATAATATTTTATAATTTTCACGCGTATTTTGCTGTTGTTTTTGACATTTGTGTAATATTTCTTTTGTTTGTTTTGTTTTTTCTCTATTTATTTTTGGCATATACGAACAACAACGATTTAATTACGAAGTGCGAGAAAACGATGTTGGTGATATTGGTATCCAATGGTTATTAAGAAAAATTAAAAAATTGATTCCCAAATTTTGTTCTAAATGATTTCTCTTTATTATATATGTACACATATAAGGCCTTCTCCCTGAAAAAAATTTAAGAATTTGAAATTCTACATTTAAAATTCCTAATGTATTTTGTTAGTGTAATTTAATGTCAAAAAAAAGTTTTCGGGAGCGAATTTTTTAACTTTTTTTTTCTAATTTTTAAAACATTTTTAAAATATCAATTTTGCCTTTTATTTTGTTTGCTTTTTTTTTTTTATTTTGACAGTAATGATATTTCAAATTCATGAATTTCAAATACACGATCTGGGCGTGTATTTGAAATTCACAACAACAACAAAAATTTACACTAACAAAATACATTAGGAATTTGAAATGCATGAATTTCAAAATTTTAAATTTGTTTCAGGGAGAAGGCGTATAGTTTATTAATATAAATATATAGTTATATAATAGTCGAGAATAACTCCAGCATTACCACCACATTAACCCAGTGAACATAATTTTTATTTCATGCTTGTGGTGATTTTATTGATTGGTTCATTTCATGGTGAACAAAAAAATAAAGGAAGTGTGAGCGTTTTTTTTTTATCAAAAAGAAATAGAAGAGGATTTTTTTTCGAAGAAGAAGCCGCTTTTTAAAAGGTACCTAAAAACTTTTCTATTTTACATTAATATTTAAATTTTAAGAAAATTATTTTATTATTTCAGAATATTAAAATATTAAAAAAAAAAAAAAACAAATTAAGAAAAAAAAAAAAAACTAAAACATTAAAAAAAAAAAGAGAAAATTTTTTGAAAAAAAAAAAAGTTAACACGTGGAACAGAATTTTTAAGGAAAAAAAAGGAAAATTTTAAGGTTAATTTTTTTCTCAAGTTTTTTTTTTTTTTTGCTTTTCTTTTTGTAATTTTTAAACACGCAGCACGCTTCATATTTTCTGCCATTTGCGATACCAAAAAAAGAAAAAAAAAATCTGGTTTTGGTTTTGAAGCTTTATTGAAAATTTTCACAATTATGCAAAAAAAATAATTTTTATTAAATATGTTGAATAAAATTCGGTGTCATCATTATGGATGGCACACTGAGAAAAAAAATATTATAATCATCTATTGTTGCTGCTTTTAGAAGAATAGCAAGCAATTCTGAGTACTGAGCAAAAAAAAAAAAAGAAGGTTTTTGCTTACTAAAATGGCAAAAATTGGTTTTTTTTTAGGTTTAACCATGATTATTCAAAGATTGGACGATTGATTTTTTTTTCCGCATCTGCCAAATTTTTTTTTGATGATGTTGTATAGAAAATTTGCCGCTTAAACATTTTTTTGCTGACTAAATTAATATTTCAATTCATTTTTTTTTTTTTTTTTTTTTATTAAATGGCGCCCCTTTGAATATATTTTTTTTTATTGTTCAAAAAGAACCACTAACTTTTTCAATATTCCCTGAGCGAATAAAGCAGAGAAAGTCATCACAGGTCGCCTTGTATGTTGTATCTCGCGCCGGCCTAGTAGGTAAATCATTGATCTTGGTTCTGAAGTTTTACGCTTTACGTTTTTTATTCATCATCCGGTTGATTTAAAAATTTTATATTGATTACTATTCACAATGACAAACCGGATTTTATAATAAAAATGTGCTAGTTGGTATAGATATACAAATACAACATGCAGCAGAGAAAAAAAAAATCCATTGTTGAATCCCCTTGAATATACAATTTAAAATATAAATTTGGTTCAACAATATAAAATTATCATAACCTTAGGAATTTCGGTACCTACCTACTTATATCTAGTTAGCTATTTAGGTAGGTTAGTAGGCAGGTACCTACAATTAATTTTTAAATGAAATAGGAATCTTTTTTTATACAATAAAATTTGTTGGTGCTAATACCTATTATACCTATGTGGAACAATGTATTTATTAATTATCTAATTCATATTCAACTGCTTATTTAAGATTAAACAACGTAAAGCTTCAAACTGTGAATATACCTGTATAATCATTTTATATCACTTAGATAGTTAATAGGTGCACGAGAACCTGGTCAAATTTAACATTAATGAATAAAGAAAACACTAGAAATAGAATGGCACTGTAGCGCTAGTTAAATAAAAATTTAAAAAATACGTCTACACACTTGTAAGAAGAACCCGAACGTTGTGTTTGAATTCATTTTAAGCTAAATAGATGATTTCCTAAGGTATCCTGGTGTTTCATATGGTAATTGTCCTAATCGGAAATGACCGTTTTAGAATTAAACCTCTTCACTTAAATTATAGAGAATATGCCTAGAACTAATATAAGTTGAAAAAAAAAATCCAAAAGTGAAGGTAATAGGTAAATAAGAATTTATAGAAATAGATTTTACAGTAAAGTAGGTATGTATATTAAAACTTATACAAATTCAAACTTGAATAAAAAAAAAATTATACCTATTGCTACAGCACCAACCAATGAGGTACATGTTTGAAAAAAATTTAGCAAACATCAAGACAAAAATTGACAAAATCTTCAAAATTTTAAAGTTTGAATGAAGACGTTAATTTTATAGGCAGAATCTACCTATCAAAGGAAAACACATCAAATTATATAATTAAATTAACAAAATAAAAATTAAATTTCATTTGGATTAGATAGGCACCCATATACATATATGATCTATATAAAAGCAATAATTTTTCTAATATTTCTTGAAAATCTAGGCGACTTACGTACTAGTAGAGATGATAAATCATGAAAATGTCGCATTGCGTACTAAAAAAGTTTCAAATTTTGTATGAAAAGAAATCGATGTACACTCATTTAATTTTTTACCTATAAAATTACATCTGTAAACTAATTTGGTCCAAGGGCCGCCATTAAATATACAATTTTTTTTTGTAAATAAAATATCAAGGATTATTGAATCCTTGAATAAATGTTTGGCATTTCGGTGAACGTTCATAAAAAAAACAAAAAAATTAATATCCAATGGATCTTCTCATAGATACATTAATATCTTTCTTTTTAAAGTGAAATTTTTAGAAACTTATTTAAATCGTTATGAAGTGCTTTCAAATCCATACAACTTGTCCTCCACTTTGCTTTAAAAAGTTTACAAAAAGACCACCCAAGCCTCGACCCAAGCAGATAACCTGAACCTAATTGGTTCCCAAACATTTATAACAAAATCATAGGGAAACTGGTTTTTTTTTTATAGGATAGGCACCTATTATAAAATTTATCTCATTATTATTGTGCTCTTTTTTTTGTGCAAATTTTATTGATTCTTAAAAGAAACAAAAATCATCAAGCATATGTAGCACATGTATTCTGATAAAAATCTACGATAATTTTATTCGTAAATGAATATTATATTAAACTTATTTCTATGTGCTCTACAACCTACATTTTTTTCTTTATTTTCTTAGATAAACTATTCCCAAACTTTTTTATCCAATTTTAAATTTTTTTTTTTTAAAACTTTGCTTGACATTTAGTTAATCACCAATACCGTTTTAAACTTTCAGTCTTAAAGTATGTACTTACCTTACCTTATAAATTTTAATTTTTTTATGCCTTAAACCATGGGTGCACAAGTTTTTTAAGTGACGAGCCAAATTAAAATAAAACTATTTTACTGCGGGCCACAAGGAAAAAAATATTTTTTATTGTTTTTTATATATACATATTAAATTTTACTTTTTTTTAATAATTTTGGAAATATTTGGAACTTATTGTGTTGTAGCCAGTCCGTTATACGAGATCGTAGCTTGCTTTTATTTATATTCATAATTGTGAAGATTTGTTCACATATATACGTTGAACCAAACAAAGATGCGTAACGTCCCGCCGTATCATATAAATTTGGGTACTTGTCCTTATCCAAACATAGATAAAAATTTTCTTTGTCGCCGTCATTAAATTTTTGTTTTGATATTTCGCAGGATTGCAAGAATTCCAATTGTAGATGAGGACTAGCTTCTTCTGGATTTATTGAAAAAGGATTCGAAAATAATGTAAAATCGAATTTATATTTTTTAAAATCCTCGAATCATTTCTCAAAAATTTCTATTAATTTTCCAATCTTAATAGCATAAAGTCGACTATATATTTTATTTTTAATAAAACTTTGGGAAATGAAAAGATTGACCTTTCTTCTTTTCAAAGTAATAAAAAATATGGTATGAGCTGCGGGCCGCAAAATGCATCATAGAGGGCCGTACTTTGTGCACCCATGCCTTAAACGATATTCTTGAAAACAACTTATATTTAAAATGAGACGTAGCCATAACTACAACACGATCAAACCATAAAAATTATTAGTTTATGACGCTATTTCATTAAACAGAGACTGAGAAACGATAAAAAAAAACCGAAGATTTCTTGGTTTATTCGGCATTATTAGTTACAATAACTTAGGTAACTTCTCAATTTTTAATAATTTTTCTAAACAATGAGATTGAAACAATGTAAGTGCATATTTTACTAGGGCGTTTATTTTTCTATCAAGACAGCAGAAGTGACTAATATGGTAAATAAGACTTTCCAGTTTTCGACTTTCTGTGCGGTTAAATTATTTTTGTTTAACAGTGTTCTGTTTTTATCATGAATTTTTTTAAAATTTTTTTTAACATAGTTGAAGATTAAATTTTCATTAAGAGTTTTTTGCATTTCCATATAAATGCGTGAAAAAAACCTAAGTTTGCAAAAAATAAATTGCTTATCGTATATTTTTTTTTTGCTGACAGAATAAAAAACCAATATTATTATACCTATTTATAAAATAATAAATCTCAGAATATTGAATGTTGATTATCAAATAAGCATAGAAGCTGAAATCAAGTAAATTAATTTATTATTTTTTTTGTATTTTTAGATGTCTTCTAATACTTGTTATAAGTGTCACCGTCCAGGACATTTTGCTCGTGAGTGCCGTTCAGGAGGTGGAGGTGGAGACAGTAAGTTTAATTGAACATTTATAAAAACATTTTGAATTTTTTTTTAACTGGAATAACCATTCATTGGGATATTTATTCTTACCAACAGACAATATATATTTTTAATTAATTTATTAGTGAAAGTTTATTTCATAAAAATTTACAATACATAATATAATATCAAAGCAACGTAAACTCCTAGCAGCGCTGTACATTATTGACATAAATTTTTATCCGTCTTGCCTAACAAATCATATCAAAAAAAAATTTGTATGAAAATACCAACTATGTACTGAAAAATTGAAAATTTATTTGTAAAAAGGAATTAAATTTTACACGGCCATCTTTAAATGAATCACTTGTTGCTTTTGAGATTTTGAGGATTTTTACACAAAAATTGTGTTACTTATAGCATTTAATAATTATTTTACGTATATTTTGCTTGAAAACTGACAGTCAATACAACTAGTAAATATATTTCTGTTTCCTACTCAGTATTGAATCAGGCTGAATGTAGTTTTCAAGAACGAAGAATTTAATTTTAAATATGCTTGTCTCACTTTAACATGAATTACTAACTAGTACCTATTCACTATTGATTTACCGAAGTAAAAGTATTTCTATTTTTGAAATTGGCGTTTGAACAATTAGTGAACAAATATTAAAAGTATGTGCTAATAATTACAAGCAGCTGATGTCTTATTAACATTATGCTAAGGATGTACGATGCCGATCTCTCTTTACGAAATTTCTTAATTTATTTTCCATAATTTGGGGCTTTTACGACGATACCTACGGCGCCGCAATCTGGAAATAAATCCTTATACAATTCGTCGAAATAAGACGAAAAGATAAAATAAAAATTTTGTGTATCGCTGATTTTATAATAAATATTAAATAAAAACTTTGGATTACCACAAGTAAGTATTTTATTCTTAATTCATTTTTATTTTTAAAATTTTTTTAATTTTTTTTTAAGTTTGTAAATACAGAATTTTTAATTTAAAAAAAGGGATATTTTGATATGTACTTTAAAAACAGCACTGCGAGAAGTTTACGTTGCTTTGATAATTTACATAATATATAAAATAAAAAAGTTATTTAATTATTTTTATTAGAAGAAGTATACTTACAAGTATTATTTTACAATAATGAAAAACATCTATGATAACAACCCTAAACCTCATTTATTAACAATGAAGGCTGATATTAAGCCATAATTTTGTTAGATTGTACATTAATTTTTATTCATATTTCATCAAAGCGAGTCTAGGTATTCAAATCTAGTCCACAAATTAAACCGTAGGTACTTTCTAAAAAAAAAACTGATCGCATATAGAAATGTGCATAAAACTCAATAAAATGTTCGTAAAAAAATTATTTTATAGTATTGTATTCACAGCATACTATGAGAAAAGGCCATTTCATACATTTTTTTAATTGTAATTTTTTGGGAACGAAAATTTAATTACAGGAACTGTTTTTTAATAAATGTGTACCATCAACGAACCCTGACTAAAAGTGAATTTTCGGAATTTAGCATATTCCAATTATATTCGTTTATTGCGAATAGGCTATAAAACCATAATTTATTCTTTAACAAGCTTTGAACTACCTGATAATTTAAGTTAGTAATAAAAATTAAAAAAAATTATGGAGTATTGAAGTGAGATAAATTCTCATCGTGAGGTACAATATATTTTTCAGTCTTGCTCATTGATAATTTATTTGTAATTCGTTTCAAGGTACAAATCAATCACTTAAAACAAACATTTTTTGAAGTTTATACTTCTTTAGGCGCGTTGTATGATATAATTGAGTAATTCTGTAGGGGGTAAAAATTATTGTACTCATTCGAATTTCGAGTTCGAAAAAAAAGCGACATGTTGTACCGTTTGAATACTCAAAAAAATGAGTCCACTCAATAATCATTTGTTATTTATAAAAACAAAATAATTTGGCGCGACAAATTTAAATTCAAATTATTTTTTAAAAATCTTTCGTTTACAAATTATTTAAAACTAAATTTTTTTTTTTCAAATTAGGTAGTTCAATAATTATTTGTCACTTATAAAAACAAAATAATTTGGCGCGAAAAATTTAAATTCAAATTATTTTTTAAAAATCTTTCGTTACAAATTATTTAAAAACTAAAATTTATTTTTCAAAATAGGTAGGTCCGGTGAAATAAAGATTACCTGCCGCAAAATTTTTGGGCAGGGAGCTAAGGTTAGGTCGTGCCGGCTCAAAATATACAAAATAAATTATTTTCAAAATAGGTAGCTCCGGTGAAATAAAGATTACCTGCCGAAAAATTTTTGAGCAGGGAGCTACGGTTAGGTCGTACCGGCTCAAAATATGTTAAAAAAAATGTTTTCCAAAATAGGTAGCTCCGGTGAAATAATTAGATTACCTGACCAAAAATTTTGGGTACGGAGCTACAGTTAGGGTTTCCCGGCTCAAAATATACCGAAAAAAATTTTTTGCAAAATAGGTAGCTCGGGTGAAATATCCATTATTTGTAGCCATTGTTATTTCTTAGTTTAAAACTTTTAAGTATAAACTTCTTTCGGCAGTTCCTATGACTGCTTCGTGTGTTTTTTTATTATTTTTATGCACTACTAGACAATTGACGAACACGACACCATGATGTGATGCGCGTACTAACGTTTTACATTAAAATTTCGATTAAATTATTACTTTTATTTCAGTTCTATTTTTTAGGCATTTTACTCTTAAATAATAGTTTATTTTTAATTGAATGAATCGATTAATTTTTTCAGGTCGTCGTGGTGGTGGTGGTGGAGGAGAACGCGGAGGAAGAGAAGGAGGTGGTCGAGAAGGAGGTGGTGGTGGAGGTGGCGGTGGTGGTGGAAACCGTGAAAAATGTTACAAATGTAATCAATACGGACATTTCGCCAGGATGTGTAAAGAAGATTCTGAGAGATGCTACAGATGCAATGGTAAAATTTAATATTTAATTTTATATCTTAGACGTGCCTGCTTTTTATGTCCTTATGAATATGTACTTTATATGAAAAAAGACCCAACCACTTAGATAGGATAACAAAAAAGTATATATTTGTCTATATAAGACAAATCACTTAGAGCAAAATGCGAATCGAGGTTCAAATTGACGATCAAGCGAAAGGCTTATTCAAACTTCCAAATTCTAGAATTCGCTTTTGACTATTTTATAATGTGAATAGTGTAAATATAACGAAATTTTTAGACAATTTTTTATTTTTATCATATGATCATTAAAGTAAGTTTAATTTGAATAAGCCACAAACTTAAAGCTAAAACAATATATGTATATTGTTTTTCAACGGCTTGAAACTAAATAGCGGCAAGACAAAAAATGATATGAGTGTACTATGGACTAATAATACAATCTAACCATTATATACAATTTATAAACATTTTATCATTTTTAGGCGTTGGTCATATTTCAAGAGATTGTACTCAATCTCCAGATGAAGCTACTTGTTACAATTGTAATAAGACTGGTCATTTAGCTCGCAATTGTCCAGATGAAAGAAGTAATGATAATAATCGTTCTTTATCATGTTATAATTGTAGTAAAAGCGGGCATATTTCACGTAATTGCCCGGATCCAGTTAAATCATGCTATCAATGTGGCAAAAGTGGTCACATAAGTCGTGAATGTAATCAAAATGGCAGAAATTAAAAATTTCCTCAACCATCCAACAAAATAATATGAAGTGTTTTTCTTTAAAATAAACATACGTTGAATAAAAATTGTTTTTAACAATTTTTATAAATATTCATAAGACTTGTCTTATTGTATTTGTAATTTATATATAAAAAATAATTGAACATTCGAAAGTTGTTTTCCCATTAATTAAAAAAAAAACTAAAATTATATATATTATAAATTTAAAAAATATCAAAGAAGAATTGAAGAGAGAAAAAATTTTCAACAAATATAAAACTCTGGGTTAACAATTAAATATGATACTATGGGACGATATCAAAATCCTCTGATTGACAAATTTTAATTTTTGTATCGATTCCAAAAATTGAACAATTCCTAAAGCTATCTTATTAAGATGAGACGAAACAAAAATTTTTTTAAGTTAAATAATTTTCATGAAGACATGTTTAATTGGTAATCTTGAGTTCTGTATTCGGAATAACAAATGACATAATTTAAAAAACAAAAAATATTTGAGACAAACAAAAATTCTTAAAAATTCTATTTTTTAAGATTTTGCTTCACAAATATTTGCAACAAATTATTAAAATAATTATTGTATCTTTTTAAGAAGTAATTTTTATTTTATTATGTTAAAAGGAATTGGTTTTAAATTTAGTAAATTTTATAATGTGAAAAATTATGTATTACAATAACAAAAAAGGACAAAATAGCGAAAGAGAGAGAGAGAGAAATGAAATTCTTACTACCTCGATAAAAAACTGCCAAAATATTTTCTGGTTTAAACTGAAAACGATTTAATACGCTTACAAAACTTATCTTTAAAATACAGTATGATTTCTTTCGCATAGTTTTCTTATTATGTAGCTCGTGCATATATTTTTGTACTTAATGATGAATGTTTTAATTGCAAAGTTTGCTTCTGTAATGCAAAATGTGTGATTACTTTTTGGAAGAAAATAATGCAATTCAAGGAAATATTCATCATTATCATAATATATATTTTTTCAAATACATTCCCTGTTAAGTTTTTCGAATTAACATAATTTACGTCGCTTAGTAAAAAAAAGAGTACGTACTATTACAACCAACCTCAACATTAGTCAATCTTTATTTTTATTATATCATGCATTTTAATTTTTATTATTTTTCAATGTATAACACATTTTTCCTTTTTAAGACTATATATTAAAAATCTTCATTTTGTCAGTTTATGCTTTTAGAAATCTACCGGTTTGTTGCCTAAAGCTCTAAAAAATGCAAGAATTATGTTAAAGTTTATTTTTAAAATCTTACTATATATAAAAAGTTTTAACACAAATGTCCATAATTGTCTGTGATTTAATAGCTAAGTCTGTAAGCATTTATTTCTGTTAAAAAAGATAATTTACTTTTTTTTTAAATACCGAAGAATTTATTAATTATCATGACGTAAAAATTTTTGTAGAGAAAGAAGTTTAGTTTTGAAGTTATTTTTTATAAAAAGAACTTCGTCAAAGTATTATTAATTACAAATTTTTATAAAGGAATGACAACAACAGTAACTGCTTGAGTTTTAATAAAAACTAATAAATTTTATTATTTAATTAAAAAATTTATAATAAGTGAAAAATTAGGCTTAATAATAAAAGATTAAAGTTTATTGCAGCGGAAATTTGAATTTTAGATCTTAAATTTTTTTTTCTTTGTTCAAAAATCAATTAAGTCATTTTATTCTCTACTTCAAGAAAATTTTATTTTAATTTTAATTTAATCTTTTTTGATTTTAATATTGACTAAATTTACTTCCAGTCGTATTCAATATTTTTTGTCTTTTTTTGTTCCCGTGTTTAGAATTTTTCTATCGAATATAAATTTCTTACTGTTTTATAGTTTTTGTTGTAATGCAAATTAAATTTAAATTTGAATATTTTGATCTGATTTTTGTTTTGAGTACAATTTTTCACTTAAGAAAATAGTAATAAATTAAACAAAAAGAAATTCGAGAAAGCCAATAATTTCCTATGAAATAAAAATTATTTTTTATTTTATTCAACAGTGGCAAACCGCTTTGAAATCGATTTTAAGTTTTTTTAGTAACAAAATAAAAACTTTTTTTATATGTAAAACTTTTTAAGTGATAATGGCATGAAGAAGAAGCAGAAAAAACATGTGATCCTCTTAAAATATTCCTCTATATATAAAATGCGCTAATATTTCAATTAAATAAATAAAAAATCTCAATTCTTATACAATTTGTTTTACTAGATTTTAACTCTGAAAGTTATTATAAAGTACGATCAACGTTCTATTCAATTTCATATTTTGGTTGACATAAATTTATGATGCTGTTTTATTGGGTAGTTTATTTGCTTTCAAGAGTAATTACCCACAACTTTAAAAAGTTGAAAAACATTTTATAATAATCGTAAGTGAAATTAAGCATCTACAAATATATTAGACTAATACTGATTAAACAAAAAAAACAACTAAACTTGTTCGTGGTATGAAATTTAAGTTTTGAACAGCGTTTGGACGGAGAATTTTTTAGAATTGTTTAGATCAGCGGTTCCCAAACTTTCTTTATTGTGCCAACAATACTTTTCTTTAATATACCACCCACTGAATAAAAACCAATTTTTTAAAATAATAAGCTGATTTTTATTATTATTACTGTTATTTAGATATAATAGTTATCTATTGAGAAAAAAATATAGAGAAAGTGAAGGATGAAGTTCTTTGTTCTCCATTAACATTAGGTTCAATTTTAATTAAGTTTAAAAAGATTTAAACGAGTTTTGTACTTATTTTTTATACACAGCCAAAAATCTGATTTCACATAAAAATCGTCGTCGTTGAAATCAAAAATAAAAATGAAGCTGTTTAAATTCAAGTTTTAAAAGATACAAGACGCATCCATGGGCGCCGCCAGGATTTTTTATAAGGTATATGTAAAAATTATTTTGATTTTACCAAATCTTTGACATATTGCGGGTTCATCACTAAGTTACAATTTCCAACAATTTTAATTAAAATTAAATGTTGCAAAACAATATTTTGAATTCACGACAAAATTCATCTCAGTATGCTGATGCGATGCTCAGAACTTTTTAAGATTATCTCTCACCAGGGCTGCCAGATGAAATAAATGAAATTTCCTCTAATTTTTAAGAAATTTCCCCAAAACTAACACTTTTTTAAAAAACTTCCTCAAATTATTTTTTTTATATTTTTGTGTACTAATTTTTTTTTGTCCTAAATTAGAAAAAAAAAATTGTTCTACTCACTGCAGTTTTTCGCCAAAAACAGCTTATTTTTGCAAGATTTCCTCAAATTTTTAATGTGTTTAGATTTTATGCGGTACTTATATGTTATAAATCAAAAAGTTTAGTTTCAACAATGGATTTTGAGTTCAACGTACGTAGAAGAATATCGTAATGATATCAATTTCTTAAAATCATTAGGGTAAAAAAAATTTACGAGTCTGAAATTTTAAATATTGTTGACTGCCAACGTTAGCACAATATATATGAATTTCTTCAAATTTTTCCCCACGTTTTTTTTAACCGAAGTTATTTCAAAGTTCGCAGAGAAGCCACGTAGGTTACAATTATTATTTAATAAAAAGTCTGAATAAAAAAAAATTATATTGTTTTAATTTTGAATCCTTTTGTTAAAATTAACAATTTTATCAAAATTTTAATAGCATTTTTATCACACAAAGGTGGTGCAGTTGCACCACCTTGCACCATACTGCCGGCGCCCACGGACGCATCCAAAATTTTGTTAGAAAGAGAAAATCGATGACAAATCCAACCAGAGAATATGAGCGAAATCTGTTGATGAGCACATTACAATGCTCTTCAATGTCTCATCAACTCTTTGTAACAGAAAGTTAATCACTGCTACGGTCATTTATAAAAAAGTTAAGAAATTCAAGCAGAAAATATTAATAAATACATAATGTCTGAGTGTGCCGCTCGCCTCAGCTTAATATACCACTAGTCAACTAGTTGTATGCGTACCACAGTTTGGGAAGCATTGTTTTAGATCAGGTAGGTATATTATTATATATGAATAGATTCCTTGAATTCAACGGACGACAAGTAATTACTGCTTGCAGTTTCTCATAGGTTAAAAATTTTCAAAATATTTTTATACGAAAATTTCTGATCATTTATAATTAAAAATCTCATTAAAAAAATTCAAAAGAATCCAATTGCAATAGAAACACTACTTATCAATCACAATTTTACTTTACAAAAAAGTAGAATCAGTTTAATGCACGTTTAATGAGGCTGAGAAAATTGAAAAACATAAACTATGTCTATAAGCATAAGATTTTACAAAAAAAAACTAAAAATACAAATAGTACGAAGACGAAAACATAATTTGATTAGTGACCATTTATTATCAGGAACAAATTCCGAAGACCAACATAAATAAAGTGACATCAAAATTCGTTAGGAGCTTGAACTATTGAAAGAATCCTTGACTGAACATATGAGATTCTAATCATGATTTTTCATCTTAAATTGAGCATTTAAAAAATTGGAAGAGTTCTCTTTAATTTGGTTATCATAAATAATATTTGTAATTTACTTATTTGTATTTTATGTGAAAACCTATTTAATTTATTTAAAATAAAAGGAAATTTAGACATATCTTGTAGAAACATTTGATAACAACTTTAAGCATGAATGTGACAATACGATATGATACGCACCTTATCTCTGATTTCAATTTAACGGACAATCTTTGAAAACTTTGTTGCAAGTATCTATGCAAGGAAGCTGATTGATGTAGATTGTTGGGCCGGGCCGTATCTCGTTCAGAATTCGGTATAATTGTGATCCATGTTCAATCGTATGTAAAAAGTGTTTAAAGATAGTTGAGATGTATCCAAATATCTGGTAGTTATTTTATTTGGCTCTTTTCTTGTTTTTGAGGAAATTTATAAATTTATTGTTACCGCGTTTATATGTTGATTTTAATTTAAAACGTTTTACTTTTTAATATTAAAAAACATGAAACAATGTTTTGATGAAAATTCTAACGATGTTGTACGATTGTATATTTATATTTGTAGATATAAAGACAATTTCTTACTCTAACAGATCACTATAGTCAAATTTACGCCGTTTAGATCTCCTACGAAAGCCAAAATTTTAAGTGATGAACGTAGTTGTAATTTTTTTATGGTTCGACACGTTTAAAAATATTTGAAATTAAATCTCATTCAACACAATAAGTTTTCGCTAAAGCGGATGCCTTTTTTTAGAATCAGACGCTACCTAAAAAATGTGTAAGTCTTTTTGGTGCATTTACATATCAATGAAGCTAATTCAAAAATCCAACTTTCAAATACTTGTCAAAAGCTCAAAAAATATATTACGTTCCTTTTATTAATTAAAATAAAAATAATTATAATTAATTTTTAATTGAATTAAAAATACATGACTTCTATATTTTTGGTTTTTACTAAATTTTATTAAACAAAAATAATTAATAACAGACAAATAAATATAAAACACCACATGAATTTATTTGTATTTATTTTCAAATTAGGTTTTTTTTTTTCTAGGAAGTTGCAGGAATCGTCGTCGTCAAAGTATATTGCTTAAATAGATTTTTTTTTATATTTTTTTTATATATTTTTATCTTAAAATTTACTCATATTGATCATCACAGATAGCAGAGCTTTTAGGGCAAATTTTAACTATATAACAATATATATTTTAATAATTTTTGATAATTGTTTTTTTGTTTTATTATAATAATTATAATTAATAATTTTAAGCTATGGTGTGCTTCCCTCAAAAAGAGCACGAAATTCGCCACTTTTTGGTCTAGGAAGTCCTTTCTTAATAGTCTGAATGTTCTCAATGATGTGTTTTTGTGATTCTTCATCCAGTGAATCATCATCTTTATCTTTATCATCATCATCGTCATCATCATCGCTGAAAACAAAAAAAATATTTATCATTATGTTAATATCAAGATTATCAACGCGTTAAATATGCAGTTAAGGGTTTTTAAATATTTTACTAATTAAAATTAAAAAAACTTGATATCAGCATAATTAACATCTCGAAAAAAAAAGGATATTTTATTTTAAAATGGGTAGTTAAGAATCAAACAACTTCTGTACGATATTATTTTTTCGAAAACACACTAGGGATTTATTTACAAAAATAAATACTATATTTCCATTTTTTAACTATGTACATATAATTGAGTATATTATGCACACTATTTCAAAAGCCATTGAAAGGTCTTAATGGATATTTATATTAATAATTATATAGTATTATAGTTATAGATAAAAAAAAATTTTTTGGGACAGGTGTTTATCTTGTGAATGAAAAAAAAGAAGCGAATAGTAATTTACGAAATCATAATTCTGGAAATGTATTCAATTCATATTTTTGACATGTTTTGACATAAGCTTCAGCAATATTTATATTATACTTCATAAGTGATCGAAATTTATTGCGCTAACAATAAAAATTGTTGAACCTTCAAAAAATTATTTAAAGTAAATATATTGTTCAAATTGAACAAATTTAAAATACCATTATTTTAAGATTAAAATTAGTCTTTTATTATCTATTTATAATTAAAAATAATAAAAATTTCTAAAATAAAATAAATATAATTATGTGTAATATTTGTAATAATATATTTATATACATATAATAATAATAAAATTTAATGATTAATATAATAGGCTAATGAGTTTTAAAAATATGCTTAGTAAAACAAAATAAAACAAAATAAAAATTAAATTACAACTGGTATATATTTAAAATAAATTATATTAATAATTAATAACAACTAAATAAAATTATAACTCTAATCTTTACAAATTATATAATTAATAGTGATGATGTTGACGGTTTGAACTAAAAAAATGTTAAGCTACAATATGGATTTGATAATAGACTCACTCTTTGCATTCATCAGCTTCAGCGGCTAATGCATTAACAACAGCTGTTATTGTGGTTGTATCTGGATTACTAAGATGTTCATCTTTTTGTTGCATTATATTTGGATTTTTTCCAATTTTATTTAAGCGTTCAGCAGCTACAGTTTCCATTGTTTTACGCATTAATGGATATTGATCAAGAACACAATTAAAATGATCTACACTGAGTGAAAATAAATTGCAATAAGTTTCTGCGCGTACACTTGCTACCCTTCTAGCATTTGTTAATAAGCAAATTTCACCAAAATAAGAGCCATCCGATAGAGAAGTAGCCACCTACATATATAATAAACAAATTCATATGCTTATTAATCACATAAATTAATAATAAATTTAAATTACCTCCCCGTTTGCCATTACTATATCAACAACACCTTCTTGAATAAAGTACATTTTCGTCCCTATTGTACCTTCCTTAATAATAATATCACCTGAAAAAAAAATTTAAGAAAAACTATAAGAATTCCATATTATAAATGATGCACAACAAAATGCAAACGCTCACAGTCTGGATTAGAATAAAATTAGTCCAATTTATTAAAACCAAAATTTATGCTCATGAATTTTCAGTTTTTAATTATGAAACCATTTACGGTATCAAAAATATTTTATAATGTTACTAACCTGGTTGAAATACCTCATATTTAAGTTTAGTTACAACATCAGAAACAAAATTCGAGTCCGCATTCGCAAAAAAAGGCACTGAGGCAACAAGAGATCTAAAATTTTTAATAAAAATAATTACAATGTTAATAAAACTATGTACAAAATATTTTAAAATAATAATGTAACATACCTGCAATTGTAGTTTATAACATCTTCACGTAATTTTTCGCTAAGTTCTCCTAAAATACACTCTTCATCGAAGAATTTACCTTGATATCTATGTTCGAAATACTCAGTAATTCTTTGCCTCATATCACGTGGAAGTTTTCGATATGCCATATATTCCTCAACTTGCTTAACTTTCTCTCTGTATTGTCTGCGACTTGAGTCTAAACTCTGAATTAAATTAGTAGCATGACCCAAGAACAATGCATAACATGTTGCACCTGATATCATTGATAACATAGTTAACCACATATCGGTTAAAGATTGTGGTGGGAATCTGTATATGAATATTATGTACAGTGTATACAAATTTATTTTTATAATTTGTTAAAATTAATATACGAACCTTCCATAACCAATGCAAAGCATGTGAGACATTGCTTTAAATAAAGCCCAAGAATACTGCTCTAACCAGTAGGCTTCCTAAAAAATTTATAGAAAATATTTAGTATATTAGTGTAGTATAATATTTCTTACAGAAGTTTAAATATACAAATTTAATGAAAATATAAAAATACAGATTATTAGGATTTTAGTTTTTTAGGGATTTTCAGCGGTGAAAAAAATTAAAGATATGAAATATAAAAAATAAATATTAATTTATTTAAATTTTTTCACCGCTGGAAATCTCTGAAACAATTAAAATTCTAAAAAAATACAGAAAGTATCTATTAATGGTATATGAAACTGCTATATATGTATTGAGAACACATTTAACTTTCTTTTTATTGGCTTTTGACTGTCTACATTCTTTTAAAGGATAAATATACTGTAACTTTTTTTTTATTTTCCAACGATATAAAATGTGTTATTTATTATAAGTGTGATTATTTGTTATTATACTTTTTTGTATCTAAGTATACACATAATAAAATATCAAAACTCACTTGTAGCTCATTAATTGACACCCATGAATTTGATGGAAATCCTTGCAGCATAGGGACAAGAAATTGTAAACAACCGCTCCAATGACCGATTAAAAGCATCATACAAATGAGATTAAATATTCTCATAAATACGGAAGCCATATTGAGGAACTATTAATGAAATATTCATAGAAATAATTATTAAAAAAAAAAAATCTTAATTTAAATGCACAAAAAAAAAAAAAAGAATGAGTTTTAAAAATATGTATAACTTTTGTGTTTTATCAATAAAAATTCTACTCAAAATTTAAAAATAAAATCTTATTAGCTTTATAGTTTATATCTAAAGCTAAATATTATCCGTACATGAAATTACTATATTATATGTAATCAATTATTCTATGTCTATGTTGTTTTTCGAAATGTATATATAATGATTCCCATGCTGTGGTCAAATTAATTTTAGTGATTTCTAAAATACATTTACGTGTTTCGTATTATTCCTTATTTAATTAATTCAATTTAAAATTTCATTTAGTTATATAAGTTCAAAAGTTTAGTTCAATATCTAAATGATTTAGAGATCAAATGAATGAAATTATATATACCAAAAGGAATGTAAAATATGTATAAAAATATTGATACAAATTTTGGAATGCCGAATACGCAACAAATGTATGACAAAAATATTAAATATTAGCAAAAATGGCTTAAAGGTTTATGTGGTATATTTTCCTCTCCCCGTATATTTCCTCTTTTACTTTATTATAGAAATTTGTTTATTAAAAGATAAAATATTTAGGAGTATAAAATAAAGCTTTATGAATTTTTATAATTATTTGATTTAAGAAATTTTCAAATACAACGATTTAACGATAAATTATATTTGAAACGAAAGTGATGCACAAGATTCACGAAAATTTTAAAAATTTTATAATTATAGAAATTAATTTAAAATTGCAACGAACTTTTTGGTGAGTTTGAAAAAAATAATTGAAAAAAAAGTTAAATGTAAAACTAATAATAATTCTAACGGTGTGAACTTAAATGAAAAATTATTTTGAATTTTGTGCACAAATCTGTTTTTTTTTCAAATAATTGGTATAATCAGGGTATTATTTAAAGACAAAATTTCGACCTAGATAAATTAGCGTCATTACTTATTTTATTATTTAGTGATTTTTAGAAAATTTGCTTATGAATTTTATCAAACTCCAAATTTGATTTTTATTACTTGGTAATTATGTTATTTCCTTTTTTAAATCTGATTAAACTATACACTTTTTAAATGTATGTATTTATATAACAAGAAGAATCTTTATTGTTTACGCTAAAATAAAATAGTTCACTATTTAACTAAAACGTTCTAAAAACTACATTCCTTTAAAAAATAAATTTTAAAGTTGCAAAATTTTAGGGCAAAAAAAAAATTTACATTCATCAAAAATCAAATTAATAACTTACAATATTACAATAAATATATTAAAATTCTTAATTTTGTAATTTTCAATTCAATTATAAATTTTAGCAATATTGAAAATAAAATTTAAAAAAAAATTTTATTTTTATTTAATAAAATTCTCACAAAATGATTTTCATGATTTTAATGGTATTACATGAGATCATTTTAAAGAAAGAATATATTAAAAAGTAATTGCTGCGAATTTTTTTTTTTTTAATAAAAAGTAATTATTAAATAGGTATAATACATATTATACAAACATTGTATATAATTTTTTGTAACTAATCCTAAAAACATAAATAAAAAATAAGATAAACATAAAATGCGCAACATAGCGTTATAAATGTTTCACTTCATGATACAATAATTGTTAAATTATTTATATCATAAGTTTTTCAAAATGTTATTGAAATTGTATAAAACCCAAAAAAAAAAAGGCATACAATTTTAAATTTATTGTGCTTCACTTTTAATGTAATATAAGTAAAAAATATATTCTAATTTATTTAATTAAAAGCTTTCGAAATTCACTGCAATTATTTAAGTCCAATGTTCTGCAAAAGCTATATATTAACTATTATTGTGAATAATTTTATTGAAGAACAATTCCGTGGAGATTAAATAAAAAAGTTTATTTTATTATTAACTTGCAAATTTTATTCGAATGTTTTGAAAACTTCCTTGATAACGAGAAATCAACAAAAAATCAACATTCTAACTATAGCTCTTATTTTACGTATGCACGTAATGAACTTACATATAATGTTAATTCTCTCTGCTTATTATTTTTTGCAATTAACCAATAACAAAATGTTTGAACTGGTGAGGTGAGAATATTGTTTTATATTATATTATATTATATATTATTATTTGTCAAATTTTGAGATTTACATAGATAGAACTGAATACAATATTTAATTTAAAATTTTCCAATTATGATAATTATTTTTTCAATTCAATTACGATTAAAGAATAAAATTTTATCACTTGACTTTCAAATTAAAGAATTTTAAATTTATGTTTTTTTCTTAAATTTTTTTTTCTTGGAACTGTAAGGTAATAATCAAAGTTGATTTATTTGATAAAAAAATATTCATCAGGTCTTGTGCGTGTTATTTATTGTAAATTAATCTTAGAATTTTCGTACAAAACAATATTTTTGATAAGATGAAATATTATGATGTGCCAATTTGTGAAATCTACCTCAATCGTCAAATATTTTCGATCCTAAATGAGCTGTGAAGCAAAGCATAACAATGCCTAACAGATGCAATTTTTTAAATATTACATAAATTTCCAAATAATATAACAAATAGGCATTCCAACAGCCAATTAAAATGAATGGATAATAACATCAACTTATAATTTCGACAGTAAACAACGTCCGATTAAAAATAAATGTGCCACAATTTAATATTCGTTTTTGTTTTTTCAAATATTAAAACCTTCTTCTTTTCTTGCATAAAATTTCTTATTATTCACAATTATGTAAATGTAACATATAACACAATGTATGTAACATAATAGTATGGTATATCCTCATTGATGTTAACATTATGTTATAATGTAAATTATAAAATAAGTTTAGTTTTTTTTAATTATTCGCGCTACCTGTTTTTTATACAGATTTTGATATTATATGTAATTATGTTCACTTCAGTATAAATACAGTATTAAATATGTAAAGTTTTTCCATTTTGAAGTGTAAAAAATTCTAACTAAATTATTTTTTTAAGTACTTACCTATTATAAAAATAATTTTGAATGTAAGATTGACGAATTAACTCTTTTGCTTCGTTTCGGAAATAATTTTGGAAAAGAAAATATCTTCTAAAATATTGTAATTGTTAAATGAAAATGTTGAACAAAGAAGTTAATTGATTTCCTATATTAAAATTTTATTTACGTTCACACGATTTTATCGAATTAAAAATATTGGTAATCCTTTAGTTATATGTATAACGATTATTGAACTGATTATTTTCATTAAATGTAAAATACAACAAAAATGTTGCATGATTTCAGCTTTTTCATTAACAAACTTGTTTAAAGTTAAATTTTTGGCTAATATGAAAAAAAGTATAATTTAGTATTTTTGTTTCTATTATTATAGTCTTGCACAGTTGGATTGTAAATAGATTTAAAAGTTATACCAAAATGAATTATTACTTAAAAAATGTATGTTTGCCTTTTATGTGGCATTTTTTTTTGTATAAGGAATTAGAAAACTGAATGACTTGGATTTGTTTTTGTGTACATTTCCATGTATTCCCAGTTCGATTTAAATAAAATCTAAAAATTGATAAACAATTAATTAATTATCTGCAATTTCAGGCAAATAGTGCAAAAGCTTCTATGTTTTTTTTTAAGTAAAATTAATTAACAAAATTAATTATCAATTTTTTTTTTTTGTTTTCAAAATCTGTATAAAAATATCTGATAGATATTTTAAATAATATTAAACAATAATAGGATAGTATAACAATATAATAATAATATTTAATTATAAACAAACAATAAAAAATAATTAAAAAAAATTCAACAACAAAAAAATTTGGAAAAACAATTTAATTTATTTTATTTTATATAAAATTTTAACTTTTAATGTTATTAACAATTTTCAAAAGGTTACATATATATAAATTTGTATAAATTATGGTTTTCATAATTAATGATAACGCTGTGCGCTCGAAAATTCAAGGAGTTTGTCATATAAAAGTTTAAAAAAAAAAGCTAAACTTTTTCCCAAGAATTTAAGAATTTTTAACTACAATTACTATTATTTTCAACGTCCAATAAATCAGGATAACGATCTCGAAAATCAATAAAATATGAAATTATATTTTTTGCTCGAATGGCAAAGGGATTAGAATTTTCATTGCTATATTCACGATTGAATCGTTATATACATAATGATAACCCCCGATTGCAATATTAAACAAAAAATATAGAATAAATGAGATTCGTTTTACTAAAAAAAATCTATATCTAAAAACTAAAATTAAATATTTACACGAATCAATTTGGAATCCAAAAAAAAAATCATATTGATTTTTCTTTCGGGGTTTCCCTACGCTGAATCTAACAGAAACATACAGAGGGTATATTTTAACTAATTGCGTTAAGTGTCGCGATGAAGAAGCTAGAGAACAAAGTATTTTAACTAACATTGAAAACAAAGTACATTAATTGTTTCTTATGCTCTAATCACTCGGTTCTAATAAATATAGATAATTTTATTGAAGAAACATTTTTTTTTTTGGAATTTGCAATTTATTCTAAAATCAAAAAGGCAAATAAATAGTAACATTTTAAGGAAAAAGTTATTGATATTAAATAGAAAGTTTTGAAATAATTATCTTCATAAAACAATATATTTAGTTATTATATTCTTCAATAGTTTGATTTACTGAATTATGAAGTTAAAAGATACTTGAATTTGACAGAAACATTAATCTACATTTATGCCAAATGCACTATAAAATCACTATATTTGAAAATTCTAAAGATTTACTTTTACAACTTCATACTTTTGGGTGCTTCCTACCTTATATTTATTTACAAACAAATATGTACATATATTATTTGAGACTCAAATAACTCTTGAATGATATATTTAAAAAAAAAAATTTCTCAATAATATTTTTTGAGGGATAAAATTTCTACAAAATATATAGCTGAATTAAATGGTGCAATAGAAACCTACAAAAAGTTCAAGAATGAAATTATCCCGCTTATTGTGTTATTATAAAATAAAAAGAAATATTACTTAATAAACATTTTATTAATACCAGTCAAAAAAATTTAAAAATTAACAAAAAAAAAAACCACAAAAAAAATATTTCATTTTTCTGTTTTGCATATCCAAAAACCATAATTACAATGCTGAATAACAAAGCAAAAAATTTGAATTATATAAAGTGAGCAAAAATTTTCAAAAGCGGCTTTTTAACAATTGTGAAATATTTTATTTAAATAATGTATAAATTGTTTGAATTAATGAAAAATTTTGATTTTATAAAACTTGTTTTGTTATATTGATTAAGTTTTGATCATATTTTTTTTTTAGAGTAGTTAATTTTACCTTCAATATGAGGTTGCTCTTCGTCGAAGGACCACTTTTATCATCTTTATCTTTTCTCAATCTTCCTCTTCGATCAGCACTTTTTTTTTGTAGATTCTGCAGAATCTATAAAACCATAATTCAATACGCTCAAATGAGCATATTATTTATGCTAATATTTTTGCTTTTTTTTTGTTTTTTTATTTATATTAATAGTACTTTTAAAATTTAAATATTATTTTAATTTTTAATTTAAAAATTTTAAGTTATTGAAAAAATAAATTAATCAAATTAAAACAAATTTTAGTAAAAAAAATAAATAAATAAATGGTAAAAGTAAGGCGTTTTTTGTTTTTTGACGCGAGTATCAAATCTCTAAGTTTCTTGTTAAAAAAAGTTATGATATTTTACAAGATCGTAAATCTAATTATATCAGAGAATAAAAAATTTAAATAAATTTTAAACCAATAAATTGTTTTTTGTAGGTATTTTAGTTCTCCTATAAATTATTATTTTCACTACTTTGATTTGATCCGTCATTAATTTGTTATTAAAATATTACGTTTGAAAATAAAAATTAAAGAAATAACAAATATCGATATTTTTTATATGTTTTTAATTGTGATTTCAATCGTGCCGAAAATTAATATTGTTTAAATGTCTATCCAAAAAAAATTTCGAAGAAAAGAAAATTGCGATTGGATTACTCGAACTAATAAAATATATACATAAATTTTTTCTTTTCGAATTTCTTCATTTAGTTATTTAACCCTTATATACTCCAGTGATTTAAGTTGTTTTGGTGAGGCTGTGGTAAGTTATTTTAGTCAAGATAAACGGTTTAAAAGAACTAATAAAATTAATGTTTGCATTGATTCATGTTTCGTAATAAATAATATTTAGAATATAAATTTTCTACTCGATTTAATAAATTTAGAAAATATTTTTATATCACCATAAAAAAAGCGTAAACATTAAAATTAAAAACTTTTATAAGACAAAAAACTTATGAATATTTAATTTTATGTGGTTTAATATACCAACACATTATGTGTTCAAAATATATTTTTAAAGGGAGCCTCGAATGTTTGTAATGTTAAGCTAAAGAGGGAGATTATATAAAGATTCCTGTTGTACATGAAACAGAAATATTTCAACAAATTGTATACTAATACAGGTCTAAAATATGAGTTCTCCTGTTGACATTAGTATATTAGAAAAAAATAAAGATCCTTCGTTAGAAATACTGCCAGTGCCATGAACCACAAAAGTTAATTTATAATGAATTGACAATGAGTTTATTATATCCAAAATCTAATGGGGTGGTATATCTATTATGAACACAACTTAACTTACTCAGCCAATTTGAATTTATATATTAATATTAATCGATTTTTATATAATTAATTCATAATTTAAATATTTAGATGTACGATTAATATAGCATAAGCAGATATTTGTGATGTTGAATAATATTCGAAAAAAAAAAGATATTTTAAAATTTAATTTAAATGTGACATGTGACATGACATAATTGCTGCGTGTCCTTCCTGGCAACATGTTTGTGAAATAGAAGCTTTTATATTAATTTTAAAAGTTTAGCATTAGCATGGAAGCGTCAACTCAACAAAAAAAACCAAAATCCTTAAAGATCATCAAAGGACCTTGAAAAATGATGTCAGAAAATATATATTATAATTTAAATCTGGAACATTTTTTTGCGTTCAATTAACGAAAATCAAAAATAAATTTTTAGATAGAAATCTTTAAATTTATTCACTAAACCGATTTCAAACTAAAGATGTGTTTTGTGTTTAATTTTAGTCCGAGATAGTGGGATGATTTTTTTTATCTTTTAATTCAACAAGTCAAATTTGTCATGAACTGTTGGTCTGTTTTTGTGTAAAATATTTTAGTATCGCTTGATTTTGGCTATTTTGAAAAGTTAATGTTTTGGATCAATTGACAGAAAAGTAACCGATAATTTGTTAATTTTTCACTTAAATTCGTATGTGAGGTGCTAATGCACTTTTAAAGACTAATACAGAAGCTTATTCTGAATATATTTAAGATTCACCCTACCTTTCCAATATTTTTGTATAAATATTAAAATAAAATTATTTGACAAGAAAAAGAACTTTGAATATTTTTATTGGTTAAATATATATAGTAATATTTATTATTTATTGATAGATATAATAAATATAAAATTATGCTAAAAGCTTTTAAAAATCACTGGAGCATATTTTCTACTTATTAAAAAAATATTAAATAAAAATATTATTATTATTATAATATAATTAAACAAAATATATAATATAATATATATTCAATGAATAAGAGCTTTGTGAAAAATAATAAAAGTACATATTTTATAATGAAGAGAAGTGATAAAACACTGTTCAAAAGTAACCTTAGTAATAAAATTTTTTTTTATTGATAATAATAAGAAATGAATATAAGTGATTATTATATAATATCATTATAAAATAAAGTTGATAAAAATTATTATTATTATTAAATGCAAAAAGTGTGTATAGAATTATTTTTATTATTGCAGCAATTTTATTACTAAATTGTTAACATTTTTGATCACGTATTTTATTTCTCTTTTGCAATAAATAAGCTAAAAAAAAAGTTATAAAATGAAATTTAAAAAAAAAATTGCAATTTTTGCAACTAAAACAAATTGAGTATTTTATTGCAAATTATTAATATATTTGTTCAAAAAACGAAATCATAAAATAATATTTCTTTCTTTTAAAATGATCTGTTTTACCTGAATTATAATAGATAGTACGTTATTATTAATATATAAAAATGAAATAATATGATAAAAAGTCAATTGTATAAGATAAGCAGTATTATTTTTCTTTTTGATTAAAGATTTTTTCTTTGTTGAAATTTTATATGTAATTAATTTAAAAGATTTTTAAGAAATGTATTAAATAAATTGTTGCAAGTTTAATATTTATGTAGGTTTTTGTCAATATTATTTGTATTATTTGAACATGGGTTGATAAAAAGTGAAAATAAAAAAAAAAATATGTGATATATAAAAAAAAATAATTAATAAAACATTTTTTTATTCTTCTTTCGATCCTGAATAGTTAGTAGTATTGCATATAATAATAAAATAAATAAAAATTAAAAAAAAAAAAACAATTATTTAAATTTACGATTCTAGAAATATCGTTTCTCTTAATTTTGTGTATACTTATTTGAACGTCAAATCGAAAATACATATTTTGTATTTTCTAGAAATTATGCTTTAAATTTATTTGCTTAAGAGTTTGTAAGCGCAGTCTTCTAGTTCTATTTTATAGAATCGAATGTTCTTGTTGATGATTTAACGACTTAACATTATGATGCTATGCTTATAATAAATTTAATTTTCTTAAATTTAGATTTGCATACAGCAATGTTGTGTTTAAATTTAAGAAAATTAAATTAAATAATCCTAACTCAGTATTGCGACTTGATGAAGCTTTAAATAAATTTAAAAAAAGTGCCATAATTATTTTAATAAAATAATTAGAAAATTTAAATTAACAATTTTCATCTTACAGTTAGTACTTTTCACCTAATTCTATCATCTTTGTTTGAACAAAGGCAATGGTATGGATTATATCGAACTAAATTTTCACAAAAAAGTATACATATTATAACATGACATTGTCCAGAAGAAAACTTATTGATAGGTAAATTAATTTGCCCAAATTTAGAAGATTCTGATCAATATATAATTATATATAATTGAAGTTAACTTAATAGCTCCAAAAAATTTCTTATTAACATGAAGAAATTTGCAAACAGTTTTGTTCAATAGTTTTAGTTTTTCGGGAATATCTATATTGTGTTCTTTATACCTTGAATTGAATTCCGTCAGTTCATGATTTATGGTTCAAAAATGCGCCATAATGCAAATTTTATTTTATTTTAAACTTTATAAATAAAATGAGTTAATACTATTTACCTACCTACATATATTTTATATTATTTCAATTAATTAATAATAATTAATACCAATATATATAAATTTTATAACCTTTTGAAAATGGTTAACGTAATTGATTAAATAATTAGTTTTTAAATTATATTTTTTTAAATTTATAAACTAAATTTTATGTTATTTATATATAGTATATATATTTTTTTCAATTTTTCATGTTAAGAGCTATTATTTATGATTTTAATATTATTTTTATACTAAATTTATATTTGATAAAAAAAGGAAGGAAATTAAGCTTTTAAGATTAGGATAGGTTGGTAAAGTTTAAGTCAAATTATAAAAAAGAAATAATAATTAATCGTTGTATATTTTTTAGCCTTGTAGTTAAATCATATAATATTTTTGTTGAAAAATAAACAATAAAACTATGATATTTAAATTTATAACTCAGGAACATCAAACATTTAATCAAATGTTGGTTTTTATGTAATTTATACACATTCTACCCCGAATAATTATAATGTTCAAATTTTAAATTGAAAACATTTTCTTCTTCGTTTTCGTTTTTTTTTTTTTTTTTTTTTTTTTTTTAAGAAAAACATAAAATTAAATTTTTGAATATTATAATAGATGATAATATATATATAATAAATAAGTATGATAGAACTTAATAAAAATAATAAATAAATTTATAAGAAGCTATGAAATATAAAAATTATATTGTTAAAGTATAATTTTAAGAGTTAAAAAAAAACTAGACGAAAATTTTTTTTTAATATACATCTATAAATAAAATTTAAAAAAACAAATCTCTTACATAAACTTCCTCCCATTGAGATACATAACGGACCAGTCTTGATAAACGTAATAATCTCACTAATGATAACAATTTTGCTAGCCTTAGAATACGTAATGCTCGCCCAGCATGCAAAATTTGAAATGAATCAGAAAAATCCTGCAATTTCATAATCTTTTTTAACAGTAGTAACGTAATTCTTTTTAATTATATAGAAGCTCCATCGAAATTTGAATAGCACATTCATATTTTCACAATTTTAGTAAAAGAATTTTATAGTTTTAGCCCGTTTTCCATCAAAAATGCAAAAAACCGACTATGTATATGTTTTCATTAAATGTTCATATGATCGCCCGTCCGTCACTAAAATGCTACTGTTCTATTCAAATTTCGATTAATATTTTAAAATAATTTTGATCTTACTTGATTAAAAATTAAAAATATATAATCGAGAGGTATCGATGAAATTAAATCCAAAAAGAACCATGTTCTAAGATAATGTCGAGCTATTAATTTCGGATCCAATATAACTTGTTCGGCATTATCTTGTTGCATTATTCCTAAAAAATAATAGAATAATGTAATTGAGATTCATATTAAAGTAAGTTATAATTATGCTGAAAAAATCTCATTTAACATTGTACATATACATAATATAATATTATAATTTTAATTGTTTTTAATTTCTTGATTTATTCTTCCATATTTTGGTAGATCTTTTAGAATTTGACTTTCAGTAGTTGCATAATATAATAAGCCACCAGTAGTCAGACAATATTACAATGATGTAAGTATAGTTTGAATGAGATAATTTTTTTTCATTAAAATTTAAATGTACAATAACTTGAAAAAGTTTATTTTAAAAAAAAAAAACATAGTTATAAAAATTTATAATTGGAAAAGCTAAAAACTAAATATAGAATAATTATAAGAAAATTTTGAAAGTAAATGAGGATAAAATTTATATATAGAATGTAAGTAAAGTGCCAAATACGCAAAAGTTAATTAAAAACAAAAATAAGCTTCATTAATGTAGAATACAATGTATAAGTTTTGTAATTGTAACGTAATACTTTTAGTTTAAATTAATATTTATTTTTAATGTTTTCCTTTTTTTCTATAATTCAAATTGCAGTTACATTATTATTGCAGGCAGTTATTGCTATAATATACATTCAGTATATGTTTTTAAAATCAACAGCAAATAATTTTGAAATTTGTTTTTTTTTTTTAAGACCAATTTATTTTAGTTACAGTTTAATTGAGATAATACTCTTTATTTATTTATGATGCATGTATATACTGACTGTATATCTATATTATTGTAATCTTACCTGTTCTAAAATTAACAACGATATCTATTAAAAATATTGTATCACTTAGGCAGTTGAAGGCAATCCATCTCGTACTTAAATCGTCATTAAAGAAAGATATAGCAACAGGTAAAATAATTAAATTAGCAACAAGCAGCAAAAGCATACAAAGATCCCAGTAAAACCTGAAAAAAAAATAAATCAAATGTAAACATTATTATTAAAATGAAAAATAAGATTTTATATTTGTGGTGGCATAAAAATTTTTAAATTCACTTTGAATTTTTTTTTTCTTTCAGGAAAGTTGTCCGTTGAGACGTGAGAAGAAAAACTTTAAATTCCATAATAATTATAATTTAAAATTTAATATGGATAATATTTTCTTACCTAAATGAACTGCACGGATGAATAACCCAATGACCAGATGTTTTTTGCCTTATACGTTCCTTAACCAACGCCTTCCGACTTCCAAAGAGTTTCATGGCCAATCGATTGTCCGTTGGTTGAAACCATGATTGCAGCTGTGTTTTTAAGAAATTCGCCGATATTTTTTCAGTGGGTAGAGGAATTTGAGGCATTGGTTCTTCCTTGGGAGTGCCATAGAGCGATATATCATCAAAGTGCACCTATTTTAAGAAATTTTAGAAAAAAGAGAATTTTTACTATTTTGCAAAATAAATAAAAACTAATTATTTCCTATTGTACTATAAATTCCAAATAATCGCGTTCTATCTATTAAAAAAATGTATAAAATGTGTATTATAAAAGCCTAACACTATCGATTATTTTTATAAAAAAAAATTGCAAAATTTTTACTTCAATAGTTAGAGCAATTTTGGAGAAACTTTGAAGAAGCTTTTTTTATCGTGATTTTCGAACAAATTTAATTCTAAATTTATTTAATCAATTTAGCGCAGTGCAGTGCTTGTTAAAAGTTTTTGTAGTTTTATAAAAAAAAGTTTAATCAATTAGAAATATTTTAAACTATTTAATAAATTAGTATCGATCACTGTCCTGTTTTGTGCGAACAAAAAAATATTATGATTTAATAAAAAGAAATCTTTTATGAGTTAACTACGAAAGAGTTGGAAAAAATAGATATGTTTTCATTTAGCTTCTTTTCCTCCAAATTTGCTCAATGACATTTGTTGGAGAAAACAATGTTTTCTATCAAGTGCTAATTATATGAACTATACAATTTATTATTTTCAGTTGTACGTGAATTTAATTCAAAAATGTAAATTTATGTATATGTAATTATTCCATATATATATATATGTACATAAGAAAATTATATGTAAGAATTCAAAAAGTAAGTTAAAAGACTGTTCAATTACAAACCCTACAGATCATTCGTATTTTATTAAATATTACAATAGAGCAAGAGCATTCGAGTAAATTCATCGAAATAAATTGAAGTATAATAACTGTTAAGATAATAATGAGAGTCACAACACCATATAAAAATAAAATAGCATAACTAGCTTTCTATTTTTTTTTTCGATTAATTAGAACTTCAATCGTCCAGCCACGTCGAGCGCCCAAAAAAATGACAATTAAAAAATAACTTTCTTTTTAAAGGAAAGTTGAAGTTATAAGCATAATCATAACTTGAAATATTTTAGATTTATATATTGAGCGTATGTGATTTAATTATTATTATACCAACATCATGCTATTTCGTGTTGCGAAATTTAATATTTATTGAAAATTCCTCTTTTGCAGATTCAATAACAAGTGGTGTTAAATACTTTTATGTATAAATGCTATTTAATCCAATAAAAGCCAATAAAGCTATTCTAAAAACAGTCTTTTAATTCAAAAATATTTTAAACCGATATAAATAAAACTAAATTTGACTGCGCTTAAATTTGTACTCCAGGAATTAATTTTATAGAAATAATACAGATATCTTATTAATATAATTTCTATAAAAAGTTATATATATGTACAGTAATTTAGAAAATATGGGTTTGTGGTTTCATCTGAAGGCTACTAACTGTTCTTACTAACTAAATATTATATATTTTATTGAAAAAAAAGCAGTCGATTTTAGATATTAAAAATTATTGGGTCGATGTAGATCTAATTTCACAATAGTCCAACTAACTAAAAACTAGTCATACTAAATAAATGGATTAAATTTCGTCTTATCACAGACAAATATAACGTACATAGACGAATAAGTCAATTGTCAATTGTGAAAAATAATTAGTTCCATTTGATTTACTATAAAAAGGATCTAATTGATAGTGTTATCTTGCATAATAAAAAACTTGTCTGGACTTACTTATTCAACTGGGTATATTATATTTTGCTGTGGTCTTGCATACTGCGCGGAAATCATAAGCAAACACAGTCGTATAACAATAACAAAATTACAAAATAAAAAAACTTACCTTACTGAAAACCTAGTCATAAAATAAGGGAAATCGAAACTAAAAAAAATCTAAACTTTTAACGGACTGTATAATTAATAATGTTTAAACTATAGCTGATTTTTATATTATATGTAAAATAATTCTTATTTATTTTTAAATAAATTTATTCATCTTATTGTACTAAAATTTCATGGTTTATTCATTCAGAAAATTACATTTAATTTTTTTTATATATATATTTTTTTTAATCAATAATTGGGATTAATATATATGTAAAAAAAGAATTTATTACACAGACAGTTGATTTGCTTTTTATGAATTAAAATTTATATTCAGTAAATGCACAATTGGACATATACTGTCATCGATGTACTAGATGCACCAAATAGGAAAAAAAACACTAAAATTACTCAAATAAAATCCATAAAATTCTCAACATTTTTTCACAATCTCATGGTTTAATGTTTAATTTGATATAATAATGCATAATTATAATATACATGTCTATATAATCATTTGCAAGATTTGAGGATAAATGATTTTAATAGTGGAAAACTTAATTTAATATTATTTTGTGTTATAAAAATTTCAAATTCTTACCAGAGGAAAATAATTGCCTGAAGTTTCTTCTTTTTTTGTTTTTTTTTTTTTTTTCAATATAAAATTATATAGCGAGTTTATTATAGAAGTATTATGCATAATATATAAAAGAAACTGCAAGAAAAAAAATGTATAAGAAAATTTATGACTATTTTTCATCGTCAGTTTTCATAAAAGCTTTCCTTCAGAGTTAAAATTGAATAATTTTTATAATTAGACATTTGTGTTTTATTATTATTATTATATATTCCTGGAGCACAATTATTATTTTCTTGGTGTGTGTATAAGTATATTATTTGTAAGAAAGAATCAAAAAATACAAATTTTTATGTACAAAATTTATCATAAAAATAAAAAAGTTAAAAAAAAAAAAAACAAATGAATGAAAAAAAATTTTAATAAAATAGAAAAATTATTTTTTGTAAAATAATGTAAAATCAAAACTAATTCTAATTCAATCGCTCACTTTTGAATAGCTTGTGTTAGACATCCTATACACTTATAGAAATTTATTTAGATTCAATCTTTAATTTTTAATTTTTTTTTTATTCTTTTAATTTGTATTTAATTTTAAAAAATTATATAAGTAAAATATGTAAATATTTTTGTTTTTGTTTTTTTTTTTTTCAAAGTTTTTAATATAAGCGGAATTTAATTTTAATGTTTGTTTTTAATTTTTAAATTTTTGTTTTTGTTTATAATTAATAAACCTTTGTTCTTGCCATTTCGTTTCCAGCGTCACATATTAATAAAGCTTCATCATCAATAGCTGTTACTAGGGAATCAGTGCAAGTATTTTCTACGGATATTCTCAAATCACTTTCATTAAAGGCTGAACAATAAGAACACCGAATTGATTCTGAGCTTGCAGCATTCAATAATCTGTAAATAGAATGAATATATACATACAGTCAAATATTAAAATTTAAATCTCAATTTGGAAATAGAATAAAAATTTGAGTGTTTTCTCATTGATTTCTGGATTAGGGGATTCTCAGTTTTTTTAATGTTGATTTTTTAAGCCAAAATTATAGCCAAAGAATTTTACCAAATTCTGACATAAGTCTTAACAAATTTTAAATTTTGTAGCAATAATGAAAAGCCCAACAAAATATACTTTATTTTGTGAAAACTATATGGCATACCGGGTGTTTTTAAACTTGCCTACTACTAATCCTATATAATATTTAAAATAAAAGGATAAGCGACATTTGGCCCATGTTCCTTGAGAATAGAATATGTAAGCCAATTTTTTATTAAAATAAATTTATTAATTCGATTATAAGTTGTGTTGTCTTTGATTTTTTTACAAAGCTTAGCAATGAAAGTAATCTTTTTGATTCTGTGAAGTTAATAACTTTTGCTTGTAATTATATGAAAATTTTATGTTGCCAATTTTAAGCTCAAGAATTTAATGATTTTTGATTTGGTTTTTTGTACTTGTGGCATTCTTTTTCACTTTTAACATTGTCACCGCTGACTGCTGTAGAATTTTGACGTCTTCTTCTTGTCTGCTGATTACAATTACATGTCACATTATTTTCTTGTTTTTGAGTGTTATTAAAAATATTCAATTCTTGTTCTTCTCTTGAGATGTCTTTAGTGATATCGTTATATGATGGTGGATTTTCCATTGGAACCATTTTATTAATATCTAATTACAAATCATAAAATTGTAAACCTATTTAACATAATATCATCAGTATAATATTTAATTTTTCACTTCGATAAAATGTTCAATGCTAATGCAATAAAAACTTTTTATCGAATTTATTTCTTGTTTTCATTTTCTAACAAACAGTAAAAATAAAGTAGATAAATTTTTTATATCTTATTTTTATGGTTATGTTTTTCCCCTATATACACAAAAATTGACTGAATGAATTTGAGTGCAAAATTGTTTACTGATTTGATGATAATGTCAATAGACAGGCCTTACGAACTTTGTTTTAATCATAGATTAAACATTAGGTTTCCTTTTTTACTTTATTTTTACTGTGAGATCTAACTAAAATGCTGCCTTTAAAAAAAAGTTTAATTTATCATTGGATTTTAAAGGCAGTGTTTGACCCAGTAAAGTTAACCCACGGTAACTTTACGGTATAAATTTTCTTTAATCTATTTTAATCACATGGTACAATTTTTTTCCCCAAGTTTTAATAACTAATATTTCAGTTTCAATAAATTTTAAAATTAAGAATACCAAAATGAATACAAGCGTCAATTTCAATCTATATCAATACTATAAATATCACTATTGTGTTATAAGACACAGCTGAGATTTTTTGTTTTTATCGACTTACGAATACTGAACTCAAAATTATGTTTGTAAATTTGTTCCTCATTTTCATTTAATTGATAAAAAAATAAATTTTCTTTTTCATGCATATCAAAAGATATAAATAAATTTTCCAATTAAATAATTTTAGAAAAATTATTTGAAAATAACTCACGTACAAAATAATTATGATCTGCATGAAATAATATTGAATAAATAAAAATATTTTTGCCAATTAGGTGTTTTTGTTATAGGTAAAATAATATTGTGAATTTCGTACATAGCTTCTTAATGGGTTCACACTGTGCCTAATAGATAGGGTAAATTTAATGTTAAGGGACCTTTGCAACAACAATCAACTCATATATATATTCTTTTAAATTTTTTATTTAAATAATAAACAATTTTTTTTTTTCTTTCTCATAAAATTTTAATATCTGTTTTACTAATTGTATTGACTTATAATTGGCAGAATTTTAATTTTTGTTTCTACCTCAAATATTACGAAAATATTTCATTAAAATTAATGAAAATTCTGAATGCATTTTAAATTAAAAAAAAAAAAAAAGTAATATTAAAACAAACAATGTAAATTTAATCCATTTCTTTCTAGCGTAAAAGATTAAGTATTATGTTTATTTAAGAATTTAAAAAGTTAAAGTAAACAGGAAATTAATTTTTCTTTTTTTTTATTTTTTACTGAAAAGCTTACAAACTGCCAAAATATTTTTACTTTTAAAATTAAACAACTGAAATATAAAATTCCCATCATATTCTTTAAAATGTTAAATATAAATTTTGTATTTCGTAAGGGGCTCCTCTATATATGCGAACTGGAATATGAAAATCAATGAAATGGAATAAAAAAATTGAATTTTTAGGTTTTTGGCCACAAATATTTGTAATAACAAGACAAGACATTGTTACGGTCATATTATGTAAGTGGCATTTTAATTTGGAACTTTTTGCAGAATTACATTTGTGCCACAACTAAATAAAAATCGACCTAAAAAATGTTGCTACCTATAACAAAATTTCAAAAAGTGAGTGAAAGTAACTATAAATGTAGAATTCCAAACCTGACAAACTGGAATATAAAAGTGGAATATACAAATTCCGGAATATTTTTTATATGAAAAATCCAGTTCATATTCCTGAAATATTCCGGAAAACAGCATATTCCACAAATATTCTCCTAATGCGAACAGCATATTACCGACAATTGGGATAGTGATTTCATATAGACCGACATATGGAATGAATTTCTGTTATCTTCTGTTATCTGACCGTATTAAATTATGAATATGTATTATTTAAGTCAAGCGTCGGCAAGACTTCAGTTGATGAAAGTCTTGCCGACGCTTGGCCAGATGCAGATTTTTCAATTTTTTTGTGGGATTAATTCTTTCATTTACTTAATTTACAATTCGATCAATATTTAGCAGAAAACAATATTTTTAATGGAACATTTATTGAATAATGCAAAAAGTTGTTGTAATAGAATTTTATTAAAAGCTGAATTATATAAATATGAGGTTCTGAATGGAATTTTTGATAGTTTTAATTTTTTTTGCTGTAAAAAATTAAAAAATTATAAAAAGGCCTAGAAGAATAAATCAGGCCGAATAACAAGGCGGCAATAAAAATCTTGGAGGGCCAAAAAAGAACACCGAATGGACCGTATCTGGCCCGCGGGCCGTATGTTGCCGACCCTTGATTTAAATAATTATAGCATTAACAATTAAAGATAATTTAAGAAAAACAGAATTAATTAAATTTTCTTTGAAACAATTAAATAATATTAAGAAAAGGAAATCAAAAGAAAATGAGAAATATGTATTATTATCCTTATTCTGGCATTGAGATTTTGCTTTTTTTTTTTTTCTATTTTCCTCATATAAAATTATGAATTTTTTTTGTAGTATTTTGTCTATGATTTCAATGTGAATTATTATATACTTTCTTAGATTTTTTTCAATGAAAAAAAAAAAAAAAAAAAATTGTTTTTTTATGATTATATTGTCACATTATCTTATTTTGTACAAAAAAAAAAAATATATTTTTAATTCAATTTATAACTTTTTTTTTTTGTTCAATTCTTTATAGAAATTGCAGCTTCCTATAAAAAAAAAAATATGCGACTATAAATATTAACCTTGAATCTTCCTCAAGTGACAATCTAATAAAATCAGCTAAATACTGAAATTTTTTTTTCTGTAAATTAAAAAAAAAAATAAAAATAAACAAACTTGTATATTTTTTTTATATGAATTTCTAAAGAAAATGATGTACCTTTTTTTTTGCTATATAATTTTTAAATTAGTTTTATATTTATATACAAAAAATAAATAAAATTGTAATAATTTAAATTAGACACTTGAACTTAAAATAAATTTTTTTTTTGTAAATATTATTCTGGCGATAATTCGTTTCTTCTTTTTTTTTCACTTAAAACAAAATAATTTATTAAAATATTTTATTTCAATAAAAGTTGCTAAGGCCTATTAATTATTGTAGTTGGATATGTGTTAAGTTTACCTATGAAAAGTAATGTGAATATGTCAAGAAAAAGGATAAATGAAAATATTATTTCAACAGCTTTGTATTTAAAATTCTTCTATCAACTATATTTTAAATGAGATAACAATGTTTTTCTAATAATTTTTTTTACTTATTTGCTTGTATTTTTATTTATAAAATTTATTGAGAACTGATTTCTTAAATTATACAGACATTTCGAAAGATCAAATGTTGGTCCTATATTTTTCAATTTCAAAATGTCTCAAAAAAATAAGGACGATTCCAAATCGTTTCACTCTATTCTGTATTCTAAAATTACTATTTACTTAAAATTTAAAAAAATTATTTTATTTCGTTATCATTAAAAATGAATGGATTGTTTATTTAGCGCTAATCCAAAAAAAAATATTCTTCTTAAATTTAGGTCAAAATATTTTTGAATATACATGAGATAATATTCTTGAGAAAATAGACTTCCGTCAGCTAAGTTTATTTGATTATTATTCTTAAGATTCTTAAGCCACAGAAATCTCTCTATATATTATATGCACATTCCAGAATGATTTTCTTTTTAAATTTTTACCCGGTAATAAAAATATAAAACCTTCATAAAAATAATAATAATAATAATAATATTAAACTCTTCACTTCAAGAACTTGTGTTTCTTTCTAAACAATTTAGGTGTATATTAATTCTTTAATTTAAAGGTAGCTTTGTTTATTAAAATTGAAAACAATATTATATAAAATAAAAATTAAACTTAATAAAAACTTACAAAAATTAAATAAATCACTTAATAAAATATTATTATTTTTTTTTTGTTTTTAATTATTATTCTAATACGAATCTTCTAAATTAACTGAATCTTCTAAATCAACTGAATGAAGATTATTTTGAATTTTACTATACAGATAAGAAGTATAATCAATTCACTTTGAATAACTAAATAAGTTTAAAGAATATTTATTTTTGTTTTCATTGTAAAAGACAATTATTATTATTATTTTTAATATGGTCAAAAAAAAAATTGTTTTTTTTGGCATAAACAATAGGGTAGGTAATAAATAAATTATTATCGAAAAATTAAAAATTTTTAATATGGTAACCCAAAGAAAAATTAATTACCTGGATATCAAAGATTAACACCAGAAGAGTGTTATTATGTAGGAAGAATTTATTGAATATCCGGCAATATTTTAGATGTTAAGTGCAACTTGTTTTAGTCCTCAATTACAAAAAGAAAATTTTTATAATGAAATTATAGAGATATCATCTCAAAAACTAAAAAAGGCAATCATATGTGTTTTGAGCTAATAATATTATCAATTTATTTTATTTTCATCATCACATCTTGGAAAAAATTCGGATTTCAAATGCTGTAACGCTGTAAAAAACTTGTATCACAAAATGTGGTACATACCAATTTTATAGAGAAGACAGAATATGTGTTGTACCCATATATTTAATACGAACTTTATAAAAAATTTCGATTTTTAAAAAAAAATTAATTTCAAATTATTCTATTAGATTTGGCAGATAATAAATTTTCTTTGTTTTTATAGCTTACACTTCTATCCACTAACTTTCTATCCGTACAGAAAATATTAAGACAGAAAATAATGCACATAGGACATAGCAACAATTATACACTTTATTGAAGAATATAATGTTTAAGCAAAGAGAAATTTGTAAATTTTCTTTTAAATTAGTTTAAAGTAGACAAAACCAACATTTTATTGAAATAATTAGATATCTATATCAGATGATTTTTTTTAAATAAAACTCGTAAATTCTTTATAGTTTTAAATAAATAACATTAAGTGTGAAGATAAAAATATTTATTTCATTTCAACTATGCAGAATTTATATTATACATGTACGTGTTTTTTTTTTCAAATAAAACATATCAATTTCAATTAATTCCATATGTCATTTATATTTTTATGTTTTACAATTAAATTTGTGATGTTACCCCATTTATTTGAAAATAACTTGACGAAATCTTGTGAATTTCATTAAAACTAGTTATTTAAATTTAATTACCATTTAAAACATGTGGTTTAAAAATTGTTTATTTTCTTTTTATTATTTAAATAAGTTTGGGTTTATAGTTTTTTTTTAACAAAATAAAAGACGTCAGAAATACTTCAAAAATTATTTTAATAATCAATTTAAAATCTCCACACCTTGTTTCCTATATTTATTTTTCATATTTCTAAAATTGGTAGGATTATGATTTTAATGATTTTTGTTTCGTTAATTATTTAATGGTTTGATTTAACATTGTTTTACCCTTGAAGAAAATACACGTAGGTATATATAATATTTAAAAATCGGAAATACTTTATTTTTTTAAGTGATAATTATTATTATTATTATTTTTTTTAAATTCGTTTGAGCTGGAAGTCTGTATATAACTTATAGTATATATATATATATAAATATATATAAATTATAAGTACCAATAACTTGACATAATAATCTAAAATCATGTACATTACAATACAATTTTTATTATCAAAAATCAGAAAATATACAAATAATAATATGCATTAAAATCACTGGCATGAAAGAAAGAATCGGTCTGCACAACATTTGATACGATAACCTTATTAGTATAAATATAATTTTTATTTATTACTATTGGATTTTGAAAATGATATTTGAAAAGCCCCACAAATTTTTAACTGTAATAAAATTATTCAGCCAATTCGAAAATGTTTACCTTATTTATAGTATTATCATTAAAAATTAATTAAAATAATCTTTGCCTTTAATTCTTAGAAATTCAATGAAAAGAAAAGTCCTTTTTTTTGTATATAATAATAATAATAATAATAATAATAATAATAGTGGCATAAAAATCTCAACAAAATGAGTAATGAAAAAAACCCCGAAAATATTTTATTAATATTTTATAGCATCTTGTAAAATATAAAAAATAAAGGTTACGTTTAAAATTCCATTTAAATCTGCGAAATTTCTTTTTAATTATGATTCTTAGAACTAAAACAAGTATAAGCGTTCGTTCATAAAACTCTTACATAAGAACTGACTTTGATAATAATTTTCACTTCGCTATGATGTAATACCTAAATAATTCGTTTATCCATGTACATAATATGTTGTGGGCAATAAAATTTTTTATTACTTAAAAAAACGTTTTATTTATCATGATTTCATTTTTATTCCCTTTTAAATTAATTCATCTAATTATCTTTATAATGAGAAATCTTGTTATTTAAATTAGATATTGAATAATTGTAATCCTATGCATATAATTTTGTAAAAATATTATTTTTTTAATGTAAAATGATGCATTCAATTGGCAAGAGATCAATTATGGAATACATATATGAATAAAAAATAATAAAAATTTCTTTTATCCTATATAATTGTTATCATTTTTAATTTCAATTCAAAAATAAATTTTTAATATCCTTGATGTTCATAGAGAAATAAAAATATATCAAGCAAGACATTCAGAATATTTTGTAAAAGCTATTAAAACAAAAGGATTAACTATGTATGTATATGTATAATAATAATAAAGTCAATAAATATATAAACAGTATACATTTTTGATTTTTTAGCTAACTTTCATTGATGTTATGAACATAAGTTACATAACTATATGCACAATATACACATCAATAACTTCAAGTACATTTATTAGTATGTACTTGACATAATTTTCATTCTAGTAAAACAGGTAAAATAAATTTGGTTATTTTTTGCAAAAAAAAAAAAAATACATATAATAAAATAATTGAATTCACTATAGGTATTTTAAAAAAAATAAAATTTTAAGTAAGATTTTTATGTGAACAAAAAAGAGAAATGGTTTACTAAAGTACATAGATATAGCAAAAGCTGTGACTAATTGCAACCAATTTATATTCTTTTAATTTAATTGTTGAGTATAATTAATAAATATTATATAGTTTTAGAGCTTTCTTCTAAATTATCTATTTAATGATTATCTCGTAAATAATTTTTACGAAATAAAAGTTTTTTAAAACTAATTTACTACGACAATTTGTATGTTATATAATCACAAAAAATTCTATTTAATTATTTATTAATTTCTTTATTTTTTATAAGTTGACTGATATTCAGGTGTATCATTAATTCATTCATTCATAAGTATGCATATATATTTTAAAGTGTTTTGATTCAATCGCAATAATTAAAGGGAAAATAAATTAATAGAATTTTTTTTTTTAATGATTTATATTTATCAAAGTTATTATGTTTCATAAAGCATAATTCAATTCAAATATTATATCAAAATTCTTCCAAAATTATATATGAAATTGAAAGCTTTTTCATACAAAAATTCTTCTTATGGTTTTCTAGGCGTTTAATTGACTGCCCGGTATTTATTTCAAACAGCTTAATAGCTACAAAACTTAATTATTTACAAGAATGTACAAGCATATTTATATTACAAATATAAAAATACACTAAAGACTAAACTATAAAAAATATATTATATCACAATTTTAATTTACCTTATTAACTACGTATATAAAATGAGAAGCTATTTCATAGATTTATATTGTATAATATCATGTCAATTACTAATTTACATTATTGTAATTGGAATAAAAATTTATTTTCAAAACTAAGTCCCCAAAGAAATGCAATTCAGTCAGACTGTTAAAATTGTTATAGAATACAGACATTTTCTTGAGAGCTGTGTTAGAACTATAATTTGTACGCGAAAATACAATATTCATAAAATTTAAATTTCGTAGCTAAAGACTAAGCGGATTAAAATATACTTTGCTTACTTTAAAGTGTAAGCATTCATTTGTCCAATTATCAATTATTGCATGAAACAAAACAGTAAAAAATCTTTTCTTGAATCAAGAGTATAGGCAAATCTAACAGTCACCATAAGCTGATAAATTAATTGTTTACCTACGCAATGCAAATCTTAGAAAAATAATATCCACACTTCCTATTCTTTTTATATGTACATGGATATTCAAGTATTCAAAGATTGGTCACTTAAAACAAGAGACTGTCTTTTAGTAAAACCAAGCATTCTGTTCGCCTTATTCGAAATTAATAAATTGAAGTATGTGAGAATTAAAGTATAATTCTTGTCTAAGTGATTTTTGTTTTTAAAACAAATATTTAACTTTAATTATAAAAAAAAAAATTAATTGAATGTTATTTTAAAAATATTATAAAAATTATAAAATTACCTGAATCCAGAGTTAAAATTTAAAAAAACTCAATAATCACAAAATAAATCAAAAATATAAATTTAATGTTTAAATTAAAAAACAAAAACAATTATTTTTTGCGATATTAATTAAAATAATATTTTTTTTTTGTTATTAAAGTTAACACAAACTTTTAATACTGTATAAATAATATACAAATATGGTAAATTTTTTTTATTTTAAAAATAAATCATAATTATTTATGAATGAATTAGTCTTCTAGACAGCTGATATGCCAATAAAATGAAATTATTTTAAAAATGCAACTTTTTTTGTATTTTTTGCGTTAATAAATTAACACCTTTTTGTTTCACTTTCAATTTTGTCTTTTTAATTTAATTTAATTTCGTAAAATAAAATATTATGTCAAAATAAAAATTTGTGTACAAAACAAAAAAATTTCTCAATGAGAAATAAATATTTGCAATTTTTTTTATTTTTTGGTAATAATTTATGAACCTATCACAAATTCAATCTAAATTAAAATTTTAATCGATTGATGATTTTAATTAGAATTTATATAGAATTGTATTTTTTTTTTCTGCTTCTTCTTCTCTCATCAATAAAATACAATTTTATTTATTTAATTTTTTTTTTTTTTTTATTTCTTAAGTGGAGTTATTTTATATACACATCGATCGTTCACTATCGCACAAGAATATTTAAAATACTTGATCTTAATAAATTTTTTAAGCAGAAAAAAAAAGTTTTATTTATTTTTTTTTTTATTTTTTTGCGGCTGCTTGTTGATTGCTTTTTATTTTGTTTAAATATATATGTACAAAATATATGTATATAAAACATTTAATATTTTTGTTTTTTTTTTTTTATTTTAACCGAATAACGAGCAAATTATAAACTGAAAGCTTTTTTATTTCTAATATACTTTTTGTAAGGATTATAAATTTTATATGTATCTATAGTGTGCAATAGCTGCAGCGCACTATAACTTTTCATACAGTTTAAAAACATGAAAACGTTTTTAAACTACTGGAAAGTTTGATGATCCCAACATTTGGTCTGTACATAAAGTTCGGTTATCAATTTAATTGTAAAAGTGGTTCTACCGAAAACTTTCTTAATGAAAATATTCTTTAATTAAATGTCAAAAATATTTCGAGTTTAATATTTTTATTCAAGAAACAAAAAAAATTTTTCGGCAGAACGTCCAAAGTGTTTTGTTTGCAAAAATTTTAGTTCATGGATTCTCTATTACAATAAGAAGAGTTATTCCATTTCGGTTTCGCACTCGGCTTCTAATTTAAATATTTAACTCTACTGTATGTAATGTGCAAACTGACATGTTTACTCGCAAACTTAGATGCAAAAAAAATTTAAAAAGAGAGACCCCGAAGCTAACCTACCAAAGGAACAAGTGTTAAAGACCAATGAAAACCTCAGAATTATATTGAACAAGTTTTTGATGTGAGATTTTTTAAAAAGAGAAAAATAAAAATGATGTGCCCAGTAATTTTGTAATCTTAAATTATTTAACTATATAAAAATTAATTATAAAATATAAATATTTATTATGTAAGTTAATTTGCCATATTTCTGGGATGTCCAACTTTTTTTGGCAACTTTTTATACCATACTAAATTTCTAACAAAATGTTAAACGTCAAACTATTTAAAATCTTGTTATAGTTATATTTTATATGAATTATGAATAACTACTGTTCTACAATTATTGAACTGAATTTGGTGACACTAGATTTTATTTACTAAAAACTAATATAGAATACATGTTTTGCGTAAATTCGGCTCAGTAAAATAATACACTTCGGTGTAAAACGGACAGGCTTTTAAACATCTGCTGAATTTTAGTTTTTTTTTTTTAATTAGAGATGATGCGTACTACTAACAATAAAGAAAATTTATACATATTTCTTTCTTAATTATGATGAAAGTTAAAATACGATAAAATCTTAACTAAGTTTTAAATTAAAATTAAATAGTGGAGAATATATATTTAGTTTTATTTGGAATGTTAAAATTGTTGAATAATCAGATATTTAAAAACAAATAAATTATATTTACTATGCTACGCTAGAGATAATACACTTTATTTTCTTACATTTATAAAATTGAAAGGAAATCCGAGGGAGAGAAGATTTTATTTTTGCAAATAACTATTTTTTCAGGGAGGGAAAATTTAATCCCCTCCGCGATATTTCTCTATGAATAAAAGCTTACATAAAGTGGGCTCTTTAACAATGTCTGTGATATTATAAAATTTTGACTTTAATGATATTTTATTAACACAATTTCTTGGATATATTTTCTTAAATAATATCAAAAAATTGTTATTCGGTTTCAAAAATTTTATTTTTCATGCATAAATGATATTTTAAAAAGAAAAATATATGAACTGTATCAAAAAATAAAAAAAAATAAACCATAATCAATGTTTTATATAAATATATACTATATTTAATTAAAATGATTCAAAATATTTTGTTTACTTTTTTTTTTTTCTTCTCCATTATAGATTTTATGAAAGCAAATTGATATAATGATTAATTATGGTTTATTCAAAATGTTTATATTAATATAATAGTAAAAATTATATATTAATATTAATATAAAATATGTATGTGATAATACTGATAATTTTAAGATATAAAAATATAAAGTAGCATATTAAAAAAAAAACAAAATTAATATATATAAAAGTACATATATGTACAACAATTATAGATATAAACATGAGTACAAACATAATATAATAATAATAAAATTTATTTAAGGCAAATTTTTTTTTTTTTATAAATTACTAATAAATTAACAAGGTAAAGACTCTTTTTTTTTTATGTATGAACTTATTTAATTTTTTATTTATTTTTTTTTTTTTGAATTTAATATTAATGAAGGTCAATGTTTATATAAAAAAAAAAATAAAATAAATATTTTGGCTGGGTATTAATTGAAACCTGTGACTTTAATAATAATGATTTTGTCAAAAAACCATCAAGAAAATTATAAATTATGAAAAATCATATATAATTAATGTTTATGTCACAAAATTCCATCACTCTTACAATTTCGCATAATAGTGTATAATTTATTTTTTTAAGGGTAGATTATATTGTAAATTGTTAGTTAAATTCATTCAATATATTTATAGATACATTTTAGTTAGTTTTAAAAATTTAAAGATTTTTTCATTCTGTAAAATTTTAAATTCATAATAATAAACCAACTTTAATTATGATGAATTTAAAAAGAAATAAAGAGTTTTCTTTCTTATTGCTGTCACTGATGATGTTAAATTTTCTAAGGGACTTAATTTTATTTGTTTTTAATTGTTTGACAAGTTTTTCTTAACAAAAAACAATTTTTTGGATTTAATGAAAGTTTTAAATTTGTATACAGAATTACAGACCTTCCGGTCCGAATATATTTTAAATCCGAAACATAAATAAGATTATTAGAAAATATTTTTATTATATAGATAAATAAATGCATACTTCTTGCATCATAAAATTTACTTTCAGCTAATTATAATGCAAATATTTTACTTGAATTAGTTTCCGTAACTAACAATTTTTGGCATAGCAAAATTGAAATAATTTTAATTATTTGGATTCATTAATTTAATTATGAAAAAAAAATTATAGAATTATTTGCGGCACTTTAGTGTTTTATTCAAATGAATATTTGAATCGCTTCCGCAATAATACTTTTCAATTATTTAAATGAAATTTTTGTATCTTAAACAACATCTGTCCTTATACTATAAGACTTATAATACAATTAATAGGGGATATTATAATTAAGTAACCTTTAACTTTTGTTTATTAAAAGTAAAGTTTTATTTATTGTTTACCAAATTTCGGTATGTTTTGCTTTTGAGTAGCCGACTCTTAGATTTAATCGTTTTTTAAGACTAATAATAAGCCTTTTGTAGTTTTGGCTTGAATAGTTCCATTTAAAAACAATGTTTACAAGGATGGTAATGAAATTAAGTCTAAATAAATAAATAAAGCAAGTGTTTTTTTTTTTTTTGAAGAAGAAGAAAATTCCTTCTGGAAATGGGTATATTTTTCTAAAAAGGAGCATTAATGGTTCTGAAAGCATTCTATTTTAAAATGAGTTTTGTGTTATTTTTATTTAACAAAAAATTATCCTTGGATAGCGGAAAGTTTATCAACATTTATGTTTTTAAAGCTTTTCAAATATTTTGCCATTATGTTTAAACTGTTTTGGTAACTTTAATGTTGAAAAAGTTCTTTTTTTTTCATCTAAAATTAATATATATATATATATATATATATAGAAGAAATTTTCTCTTAGTCACGCACAAAATTATTATGTGCATGTGCTCATATATCTGATACACGTTATATTTTGTTTACATTTTATTATTAAAATAAAACATTTTTAATTAACATTATTGATTAATTCGCGAATTAAATTTTATTATATTTAATCAAGCTTAAATAATAATATTGTCAATATTGAGATAAATATTATAAGTATATATTATATATGCAAGTTCGTATATATGTACATAATATTTATTATATTTAATTCAAACGGAAAATTGCCATAATAAAATTTGCATTTATTTATTTCTTAATAAATTTAATAAATTTCAGTTTTAATTATATTTAAAACTACATGTGTACTTATATAAAACATAAATTTTATTTAAACTCATTTATGTACTATATGGTTTTATAAATGAATAAAATATAATAATAGAGTTATTTTATTCAATGCTGATTTTTTTTTTCTTGCTAAATTTTGTGAACTTAATTTGTAAAATGTATGATCTAACATAAAACATAAAACCACTTTTTTTAGAAAATACATTTTATTATATTATTTTTTTCATTATTCTACCTTAATTTTACAATTAACAAACTAATTTGCATGCACGTCAAAGCTATAAATTATCATTCAAATTAGTTGTATACATTTATACTTCATAAATGGAAAAAGAAAATATGTTATATGTTATATTTATATTAAAAACATATACACTTTAAGCTGTCAATATCAGAGAAATTTTAATAATAATTATTATATAAGCATCATATAATAGTATTCCCATTATAAAACTTTATTAGATATTAAGAATACAAAAAAAAAACTGTTGGAAAATTCTGTAAAATGTATATAATCTGATATGGCTCTGTTTTATGAACAATTCAACTATAAATATGGCACAAGATTTCTTAAAATATAATTTCTATTATACAAGTTCTAAAATATATGTATATCTCCCGTACTAAAATTAAAAAAAATTAATTTTTGTTAACCAAGCACCGTTTTACATATTAAGAAAATATTTTGTTAAAACAACCTTTACAGCTTACAGCGATTTATATGGTTATATCTAACAACAAGGACAGAAATCAATGTATTTGAATTATTCGAAGGATCGACGAAATAAATGTAAATTTTTTTTTCGTACAAACCACAACTTGTAGACAATTGTGAATTGTGAAAAATTTGTATTTTATACACATCCATATGAGTTAAATAATTTAATAAGTAAAAAAAACTATTTTTCTACTCATTAATATCAAAACGTAAGATTCTTAGTGAATTGTCAAAAAGTACAGCAGATGTTAAACTCGAACCAGAAACTCAACCCAAAATAGGAGCCAAGTGATTTTTTATTATCAATTTGATTTTATAATATATTTGCAATAATATTTTGCTTTTTAAATAATAAATTTTAATAAATAAAAACAATTCTAATGTCCTTTAAGGATCTTAAACTCATCTTTAAGTTATTTATACACATTTCAAATGTATAATACAATAATAATAATATTGTATTTATAGGTATATATTATATATTTTTGATATAAAATTTCCTTAGGCAATCAATTTATTTGCAAATTTAAAAATGTTAAAAAAAAAAATTTTTGAAAAGAAACAATAAGAAAAAGAACAATATAAATTAATTATTTTGAATTTATGTTCAATATTTTATAGATTTATTTTAATTTAGTTTCAATTTTAACTTAACAAAAGATTTAATTTTAGTTACGTTCCAAAAAAATTAAGATCAACTAACATCTTAAAACTAATGACAATGGGAAACTAATTGGAAGAAATTCTTTGACTTTTAGGCTTTGAATTACCACTTACTTAGTTATAAATTTCACGTTATCAAGGTATTAATTTAATATGGAAATAAATTTAAGTTATCAAACAAAATATGAATATTAATTTTGTTTTAAGAAACATACACACATACATAAATACATATATTTACCTTTCACTTATTAAACAATTATTATGTTTATATAAGTTTGGACGGTTCAAACTGTTCGTATTATAAAAACAACAACTAGATAAATGTTTCTCCGAGCCAGATGTATTTTGATTTATTTGATTATATAAATATTTAGTCGGACTATAATTGCTAATATTTTGTTTATTTTGATTTGTTGTTGTATTTGTTCTTGATCTCTCTGAATCAATTGGTGCACTTAATTGCCGATTAAATTCTTGACGATAACGCTTATTAATATCTGTAATACTATTTATTTTTAATCCATTGTTAGATAATGATTTTTTTTGTAAATTACATGAACCACCACCGCTAGATGATGTTGTTGAATTATTAGCCGTTATATTGGAATTATTATTTGGATTCGAATTATTTACTTTTGTATATTTATGTTTATTTCTTTGTTGTTGATCATTTTTTGTTACTGGTTTTGTAGTTGATGTTGATGTTATTGTATTTGTATTTGTTGTTGTACCGCATATTGTTGAAGGATATGTTTTACCATTTATTTTATATTGTTGCTGTTGTTGTTTTTCATCTAAATATAAACTTAAATGATGATGGTTTGGATTTAATGAATTATCCGATACTGTATTTGATTTTGATAACAATAATTGTGATTTATGTTTTTTAGCGGTCTCACCAGAACCATTACTCGAACGTGAACGTAATGAAAAATTTCTTAATTTTAATTTTGAACGATCTTTTATTATTTTACTTGTTGTACTTAATGGACTATGTTGTTTTAATTGTTTTAATGTATTGCTTGTCTTATTAACAATATTATGTAATTTACCACTTTGATAACCTGAAAATGTGAAAATGAAAGAAAAAATTAAATTATTTGAATAAAATCAAGAATTTTATAATTTATTTTTAAAAAATATGAGTTTCTATGTGTAAAATTTCTAGCCCCTTTTCCACAAAAAATTGGAACACAAACTCCAAATAGACGCTAAAATTGGTATTCGATGAAAATTTGTATGCATACATATCGATTGTGCAACGATTGTACGTAGTAATCGAAGAGAAAATTTTAAAAATGCGAAAGTGACACGCCAAAAGGGTGCCTGTCTATACTCTAATTAATTTTTTGTTTTTATAATTTTGTATCAGTTGTTGTCGACTATTCGAATATATGTGTCTCATATAGTAAAATATTTTTTAATTGATGGGATTTTTAGATAAAACAAAATTTAAAAGCATTAAAGAAAATCCTCTACATAGTCTCTAGGCTATAAGGGTTCGTTTTTGAACTAACATTCCTTTCAATTTAAGCATTACGTATATTTTTAAGATGTTTTAAAAGAAAATAAAATCGTAAATGTAATCCAATAACAACGGTATATTATAGTGATTATGATATTTATATATAGTGAAAAACTTTTTGGACCAAAATAAATTTAAACAAAAAGGTTATTGGCAATATTTAATTTTTGGATATTTTAAAATACGCAGATTGTAAAATATATTACTATTTGTTTTCTATATAAGGTTTTTCTTATTTGGATGAATCATTGTTAAAACATTAAAATGTCAAAAATCTAACCCGAAATAAATATTTTAATAATCTGACTTCAAAAATTTATTGTACATATAAAAAAATAAAAACAATAATCCAATATTATTAGAATACTACTGTCATAATTTTTAATTAAATAATGATAATAAAAGTTATGTAAAAAAAGTTTGAATCCAAAAAGTTCATCGACATCATTTAAAATTCTATCTAAAATAGTCATATAAAGTCAATTATGTTAATTTATAAAATTCATTTCTATACTATTTTTTTTTTTTTTAAGTAAAATTAATAAATTTTTCAATTTACTATTTTTCAATTTCTGATTGTTTCGTTCTCAATTATAATTCATGTATAATTAATTTACTATATATTTTGCTTTTCTTTCTATATAAATTTGTAAAATGTGCATCATATTATATATGGTGTATTGCACATATATTTATTTATGGAATGTAAACACTAATCAGATTATAATTACATACATAGGCTTTTGATTCATATTTTAGATATATAATTATTATTTAATAATAAATAATAAAAAATATAGTATATATGTATTATAAATGTAACTATTATATTTAATATCATTTAAATTGATAAGTTAATTTATTAATGCACATTGAGAATTATTTATTGTTACATTTTATAACATGTATTTTGTAAATAAATGTAATATGTGTACATTGTGTGTATTGTGTACCTAATACTATAATGTACACAATAAGAGTAAAAAGTAAAAACTTTAGCATCCGGATTTTTTTTTTGTAAATCAGATTTTTTTTTCATAGAGTTTCAAAGGTAAGTTAAATATTTTAGAAATATAATCATTAACTCTTAATATATTTCCTAAATCCAGTGCCGCAGAATGAATATATTTCCGCCCGATGCATTTACAGAAATAGTGCAATCATCTAGGCAAAATAATTCTGTAAGAATGAGAGTTTTGATTGTTAATTATCGCAGGTTTAATTTAAAAAAAATTAAATCTATATTTTTGTCTAACCACAATAATCCAAAAATCATCATTGAATCAACATAATGAATTTTACCAGGAACCTTGACATTATTCTTTATTTTATTAACTTAATTTAAAAAAAAAAAGATTTAGATCCGTATGCAGAAATCTGCGCCTTGTTTTTGAACATATTAATTTTTGTGCTGGCAAAAAGGTTAAAATTTGTTGAATAAAGATTGATTCATACCTTATTCATAAATTTAGAAGAAATTTAAGATTAGATATCTAAACGAAAAGTATATATTGAGATTTTTGATGACATATATTTATTACAAAAATTTCAAAATTTTTTCTCTGTATTTTAAAACGCTACTTAGGTTCAGTTTCATTTATCCAAACAAAATTATTATTAAATTATTGCAAAAAGTGTAAAAATTAAATTGCACATCGTAATGGATTTTTTTTCGGAGGTCAAATAATTAAAATTAATAAAATTTAGTGAGGTATTACAATTTATTGCAATTAAGCATTTTTAATTTCAAAAATATAATAATTGTTTGATTTTTTAATTAAAAAAATTAATTTGATTATTATAACAGGGTTTAAAGCTGTTTAAAATGGAGCTTAAAGAGTTTCAGAACTAAATACAAAATCCATATATCTCAGAACTAAAATCAATTTTCAGTGTCAAGTCACAAATCTTTTAAATACAGGAAATATATCTACAAATATATTTTTGCTAACCGGTCTTTATGAATTATATTTTTTTCTGCTTTTTACTTTTTCTATCCTTTCACTTTTTTTTTGTGTTGATTTTAATCAATTTCTAATGCTGATTGAATAAGTCCGAAATGTGAATAAAATCGCAAATCTTTTTATATCTTACCTACTTAGTTATAACAATCTTAAATTGACATCAAAAATTGTTTTTTGTTTTTTTTTTTTTTCAATTTATTAAAAAAAATCTATATATAAGTTATAGTATAGATTGATTTTTTTTATGTTATGATTTTGGTGCATATGTACCACGCTGTTACATAAGTTTTCTCATTATTCAGATAGTGGCGTTCTTTTTCTCATGTAAACTCACAAAAAAAACTATTTTTCTTGTCGATATAATAAAAATTAAAATTATTGCGGTAAAAATGAACATTAAAAGTTTTTTTTTAGAAAAATCATTTTCTTATATGGCTAAAGGTAATTAAATTTTATGCTTTTAAAAATTAATTTTTAAAATATTTGTGTAAAAATAATAATATAATAATATTGGAGAAAAAACAAATTCAATAAGTTAACAAAAAGTTACAAAACGCGCCAAATAAAAAACGTCATCACAAGTTAAAAACTTCCCGATAACTAAAATGCTTTCATTTCTATAAGTTAGAATAATAATATATATAATATACCTAAACGTAATATTAAAATAAAAAAAAAAAAATTGCTCCTAACAAATTTTATTTTCACGACATTTCCATCTTAAACGATATACCTAATAATACAGTTCAAAGTTCATTATTTTATTAAAAATAAGCACATCATTCTAACAAGTTTATTACTTTTTTTACCTACGCAAGTCCATAATATTTTTAAATTTGAATAAATTTCATCAACCTCCACTTCTTACTGCGATCAAACAGGTTTAAATAATTACTCTAAATTAAATATATATCCCGCTAGACTTGGAAATATTTAATTCAAATAAAGAACGATTGTTCAATAATATTTGTATCATTGGAAATTGGATTAAATAAATTGAATTTTTTTACTCAAATAGAAGTTCCTTACTTAGTCATTTATTCCGTGTCTAAACTTCTAGTCTTTGAAAACATCAATTTTTAGAAATATGAACTTTTCAGTCTCTTCATTATAAAGTTTAATTAAGTTTCCTTTCACATAACTTGTCAATTTTTTTTTCAATCATCTCAATTACATGCAAAGATGAGAATTTTATGATTTTATGCAGCTGTTTGAGCCTGAGGGCAAAATTTTTGTGATCAATCCTTATTATTCATCAAAATGACTTTATCAAATTTCCAAAAGAATTTTAATATAGATTGGTCGTTATTATGATGACAGAAGAAATTTTTTGGTAAAATAAAACTCTAACATATATGTATGTAAATGTATATATGTATTATATATACGTTACATATATTATAAATCTACATAATTACGTAATTGCAAATTTAAGGAAAAATCCAATGGGACTATAAATTCCAGATGGTTGAAAGTCATTTTGACACATTAAGTTATTTTTGTTCTAAAAAGAAATTCAAATTATAATATTTTAATGGCAAATAATATTTAAAAAAATTATGTGAAATATTAAGGTTTGATTTTTTGATGGATTAAATTTATGTACATGTACCCTTCCTTACAGAGAGTCCTTCTATTTGACAGTTTGTTTTATTTTTTGATGTCTAGTTAAATGATTTGTTTAAGTAAATATATAAACATCTTTAGATTCTATTCTTTGATAAAACACAATAATTGTAAATGAAAATTACAAATGATTGATTCCTATGTTTTAACACAGCTTAATTTTGAACTGCTCAAGCGTTTGGGAATTATTTTATGACAGAAAAGTTGTACAGGTACATAATATATAAATTTATAAATAATAAATTTGAATTCTAATCTTTTGCAAAATGTAACATTCAAATTGTTTGTCTTATAATTATGACTCGACTCATATAAATAAAAAATTCAAGTTTTGCTTAAGTAAATGTATTTAATTTTCTTTTATCCAATTTGTTGTTTCTATCAAAGAACAGAATTCAATTCAGATTCATTAATTTAAGATTTTGTGATAATCATTGTTATTAGTTACCTGAGTGCAAATTATTACCTTTGAACGAATTGAAATTGTTTCATTAAACATAATTGATTCTTAATCAAAATGCTTGTTTTTTTTTACTTTGGATGAAAATACTATAATAAAAGGCATAAAGCATAATAAATATAATACTTGATAATTAACTATAAAAAATTAAAAGCTTGTGAATAAATTCTAAATATTATAATAATATATGGAGCTAATAAATAATATTTTGTTATTGGAAGAAGAAGAAGATGAAATTCATTATGATTTTTAAAAAGTTATAAATAAAACAGGAATACATAAAGAGTATGAAAACAAAATTAATTTACAAAATTAAAAGATGATCTGAATTATGATAATAATTCTTGGTTTACTGAGCTTGAAGCATAATTGAATGATATTAAATAAGGCACATTACAAGCTCAATTCACTATTTTTTTATAATTATTTAATTGAATTTTTAGAAGTTTTAAGACAATCATAATTTTCAAAATATAATTTAATTTAAACAAAATTATTAAAAGTATGTTATTAAAACTTCATTTTTGAAATCAAATAATGTTATTCACGTATACCAGATATTAAATTCACACTTTTCTATAATATAATTTATTAAATGTCCTTCGCAACATAATCTTAGATCTACACATGTATTTAAATGAATTATAATGAAACTGTAATTAAATAAAAAAGAATGTATTGGATCTTTGACACGGTTATATTAATTTACAATTAATCATCTTCTATTCTAGAAAACTACATTCCTACAACCTACAATATATAGATTTTATAAAAACAAATGAAATTAAAATATAATAAAAAAAAAGGTAAATGATTCTTCACTATATTTCAATGTTTCGCCTCAATTATTTTATATTGTTATATTAATTAAACAATGAAATCATGAAAAAATTTACGTAAAAGTTTTATTCTTGCTGAGAAAGCGCATAGAACCAGAGACATTTTATACAAAAAATGTTTTAACAAAAAAAAAAAATAAATTCTACGAAAATTATATTTAACAAAGTTGTTTAAATATTTATAGTTAAATTTTATTACGGTATGGCGTAAATTTATATATGCACACATGTCAAATGTGGCCTTTTAATTAAAGAATTTTTTTTACCCCAATAACACTGAGTCAATAACTTTTAATGATCCATTTACCGGTATCGTCAAAATTTTATTTTGCTAAAAAAAAAATAACATTTTTGCAATTTGATTGAGTGGATTTATGACAAAAAAAAAAAGAATTTGGGATAAATATTACAAAGCTTTGAGATAAAAAATCTAGGAAGCTTTTCGATGAATTTTTTTGTTCGAAGAAAAAAAAATTTGGAATAAATAAATATACATACAACATTATTCAATTTATTTACCAGAGCTGTCCAATGTGAACAAAAATAAAAACAGGAACATAATGTACGTAACTATCTACCGTTCATGTGGTAGAGGAAGAATTACATAATTTATAACTAATGGTTTTTGAGAGGTATATGTTATGTAGGTGTGAAAATTGAAATTAAAATTATGTCTTTTAATTGCAAAAAGAGTGATGAAGGAATAGTTTTAAGAGTATCAGTAATTTTTTTAATTTAATAAAATCAGACTTCAGTCTAAAATAATCTTTTTAGAATAAATTAAGTCAGTTTAATTTTTGAAGATTGCGGGGGAATGTGTATGTATAGTATATATAATGTTGTGAAATTTAGTTAAATTATAAATTTTTTAATTTTTTTATTAATTATTTTCAATTTACCTGTACTATTTGATTTTGTATAAATATTACAATCACTTAAATGTGATTTTAATGGGAATTGCTGTTGTTGATCATTTATAAAACCATAACGTGTTATTGGATCTGAGTAACTTAATATATGATTATTTCTTTTACAATATAACAAATTATTATCTGGATAATTTAAATTATAAAAGTAACCACCGCCCCCACCATCACCATCACCATTATTATTTGAATATTGTGTATCATACAACAATAATGGTTCATCAAAATTATTATATGACGAACTATCTGAATCACGTTGATATTGTTGTTGTTGCTGTTGATATTTTGATTTTTTTGCTGTTGTTGATGGAGTCGATGATGATCGATTTTGTAATGATTGTTGTATTGTTAAATCATTATTTTTATTAAAATTATTTATGTCATTATTAAAATCAGAATTTGTTGAAATATACAATAAATTATCGTCACCACTATTATATTTTAATGTTGATTCATCTCTGCTGTCATCTTTTAAACAAATTTTATTTAATTTAATTTCTTTAAATGATTCACAACTGCATGAAGTTGATTTCAATAAATTATAATTATTACTACTACCAGTTGCTGTGCCTCCTTGATTTGTCGTTGTGCCACTCGTGCCACTATTATTATAACTAGTAGTTAAATTAATCAAAGACTGTCGAAATAAATGATGACTCAATCGATGTTGAAAATCACTAGTATTTTCCCCGCTAAAAATGTATGAACAAGAAAACAAAAAAAAAAGAAAATTTCTTTTAGTATAATTATTTAAAAAGTAGGTATATAATAAAATTTAAATTTTCTATAAAAATTTAATGTAGGTATATTATATAAAATTTATTGCAAATTTATATATATATTCGTAATTATTGTGCAAATTTTTTTTAATGAAGAATATTAGCAAAATGGAAAGAGTGGTTTCACATATTAATGAGCTATACAAATCATTTGACAAACATAAATGGTATACTCATCGAGATTTGGGAGGACATAAATTCAATTAGACGTTTTTAATGCGCATAAAAAGGAAAAAGGGCCCAAATTCTGTAAACTTTTCTTAGAGGTAAGTATAGGGTTTATATTTCGTTGCTTCAATATTCTAAAAAAATATTTTCAATTAATTTATCTAATTCAAGTTTTGCTGAATTGACATTTTTGCAAATTGGTCGCATATGAACATAAAATTTATTAAGATAATACGAAAATTTTGACGTTTTTATACAATGCATAAAAATTTAAAATCTGAATTTTTGTATATTAAATCTCGAAATGAAGCAAACCTTCTTAAAATGCCTGATGACCTAAAAAACTTGTGTTTTTTTTCATTCCATTTGGAACAGACTTCAATCAGATTTCAGAATTTAAAGAATATGAACAATTTTGCATAACTATCACCAGAAGTAGATCTCCATCATATAATCAGTATATAGTGCAATAATTTTACGCTTTAAAATTTATATTAATGTAAGTTGTTGAACTTCAAAGGTATAATTTTTCAAGCAATATATTATTAATTTACTGAACATGTGAAAACACCCCTTAAAACATAAAAATAATAAATAAAGTTGCATTATTGTTATTATTTAAAATTATGAGAAAATTTATTGAGAGAGAAAAAAAATTCTATGATTCAAAATTTAATATTATTATTTATTAATTTCTAAATAGTCGAGCAAATTAGATTATGAAGCTTAAGATTTTTTATGCATATTATAAATTTTTTTTTTTTTTGGAAATGTTTAAGCGATGTATATTTCTACCAATAGAAGGGTATTAATATTCAATACAAAGAGGAAAAAGGACTAAATATATGTGTAAATTTGTGTAATACAATATTTGACAGATTTGTTTTTTCGTATAAAACTTAAAACTTACTTTCCGTAATAGTTCAGCTAAGACCAGACAATAACTTTAATTTACAAAATTCTTGTTAAAAATAAATTATTGAAAATTTTATTAGAATTGTTCAATTATGACAACAAAATTAAAATATATCTTAAATGAAATGAAAGCTTTAAAGGGCTCCCTTAAACATCCTTTATACAACCTTTCACTATAATAACTATATTAGTGTAGAATGTAAGTGAAATGTATATATGTCAAATAAAGTGTTGAATATAAGCTAATTTGGCATCGTGATATCGAATTTTTCGTAGCAACATGACTCGGTATTTCAATTAAAATAGCATTTCAAACCTTTAACTTGTTAAAATATTATTCTGGATAAAGATTTCTCAAAAATCCGATACCCATTTTGAAATTATAATTTCTTTTAAAATCAATTGAAACATATAAACAGACGAAGAAGATAATAAATAACAATGAATTATTATTTTTAAGTCTATTTGTATAATTTTAAATGATATTATTAATAATAAATAAAAATATAATTTCTTTATTTAAAAAAAAAAAATTATCGCTCTATTTAAAAGATAAACGATGGCAGTAATAGTTTCATAAATTTTTAATATGAAAATTATGTTCATTTTTTAATTTTTATGCATAGTTATACAAGTATAGAGCATTTAATTGAAAACCGAATAAAATTACATAATTCTTTTCGAAATCTTCTTTTCGAACTCAAAGATTCAGTTGGATGGATCTGCAAACAAAAAATTTCTGCCGAAAAATATTCAATTATTTATTATTTGCGAAGTGAATTCAAGAGTCAAGCTAATTGGCATAAAAATAAAATTACATAAATTAATTTATTTTGCAGTTTTATTGAATTCTATCTATTTTCCAAGAAAAACCTCAACATTATAGAAAATATTAAAATTAGAAAATAAAATCAGAAAAAAAAACCTCAATTAGAAATTAAAATTAATGAACTGTGTTTATTCGGTAAGATTATAAATGTTTTTAATAATAAATACAAAAAATTTTGATAATTTATATACCAAGGTATACTAATAGTTGTTATTTCTTATCGAATTTTTGGTTAAAATTTTTTACCAAAATTGGTAAAAATATAATAATCAATGTATTCAATTACAAATTTGACAAAAATTGTGATGAAAATATTGATTTCTTATTTTAACTAATTTTATTAAGTAAGTAAGACTTTTTTCTTTCAATCTAAAAATTTCCCTATAACTTAAAAATAAAACTATATATATGTGCCTTCTCAGAATGTAGATTAATGTAGATTGTCGCATCATTTTTTTATATTTGACTTTAAAAAAATTATGTAAAACACTCTGTGTAATTGAAAAATATGTGTTCGTAAAAACTATGTGCCTTAAGTGTATTTCATGTGTTAAATCGCATTGGTAAACATTAAAGTTCAAGTTTGCTTAGAACTTTATATTATCGAAGAAAACAAAAAACAATTTTTTTTTTTGTTTGAATTAAAATAAATAAAAAGTTTCTTTTTTTTATTTAATTTTGGAATGTTTTTCTTTTATTTTTATATTTTGTTTATTATTTTTGTATTGCTTATAGATCAGAGAATTTTATTTATTAATTTTCTTCTTGTAAAAATTTATTGTAGATTTTAAATTTGAAAAAATATTATACGTTTATTTTCAGCTAAAATAAAACTATGTGTTTATATTATCTATGTATATACATTATGTATTATGTATCTTGTTATTATATTATATAGAAGAAAATTTATTACACATAACTTATGATTGGAAAATGAAATGTATTGTGCATGCAATATTATAGTCGAATTATTGTCGAATTATAAAACAAAATTTTATTTTTAAGATAGAATAGGAATTTAAAAAAAAAAAATATTTCGCGGTTATATTCTATAAAATTTATTTCTAAAACAAAATAATTTTTAAATGGCATTAATATGTACATAATGAAAATTTAGGAAAAGCGATAAACTTTTGTTACACAAAAATATCGTATATTGCATTCCAGGCGGTGCATGTATTTAGGTATACAAAATACAAAAACAAAAAAAAAATTGTGGAAATCTATTTTAAGGCTTTTAATATTTTTTTCTTAGACAAAATAGATAAAGATTGACATTATTCTCTTACACTTAGTTGCCTAACCCTGATGTTGAGATCTCCAAATATTTCTTTACTGAATTTTTATACGTAAATTCTAAATAAATAATATGTCAAAATAATCTCTCGTTTTTGCTGATTGGAATAATGAATTTTTCCTTTTTATGATATCACAAATGAGTCATTAAACTCTAATTTTTAAAGCGATTTATTTTCAATCTGGAATATAAAGATTTTTTTTTTCAAAATAATTTTGAATAAACCTATACATTATGAAATATGAATTCTAAAAAATTTTGTATTTGAGTATAATATTTCATTTAAAATTTTGAAAATTGAAAGTTACATCGCGAGAATAAATTGAATTATTTTTTTTTAGTCAAACAATGCCTAAAACGATCGAAAATTTCAAATATCATTTAAAAATAAAGAGTTTCCAAATTTGACTTTTTATTTAATATTTATCTTTAACTTACAAACAATGTAGTTTTCGAAAAGTTTTTTTTTTAAATATTACAGACTAGAGCTATAAATTTCGAATGTCTTACATTATAATATTATACGTACGTATCTTATGAACGTTACGTAGGTCATATATTAGATTCCTTATTAGTTGCTTTCTTAACTGCATATGTTTTTAAATGTAAATCTACCTACAATACGGGTAATTATGGTTCATACGAAATTTTTCATATACGAATGTTATGTCCAATTATTATTCAAGTTATTGAAATAATTTTTTACTAAATGTATTTCTTAGAATCAAAATAATTGAATTAAATATTTTTTAATTTTTTGAGAGCCTAGAAGTCCATCTGTCTATTTCGGTTCGGTAATTTTTTGTTAATTATTATTTAATTCATTAAAATTGTTTTCACAAAGTATGTACAAACAATAAATATTTACATATTTTGTGCAATAACAACTTATATTTATATTAACTTTACCTAATTTGTCTTATCTTTTCTTTTTAGTGCTGGCGGCGTGATAAATATAATTTGTAGTGATTTTATTTTTTGATATTGGTTTTAAACGTTAAAAAAAAAATTTGAAGAAAAATTAGCTAAAATAAATTTTAAAAATATTTTCTTTACATTTTATTAATAAAATGAAGTATACCTGAATGAATTTGGGTTTAGGTCGGTATTCTTATTAAGTTTTTTTCTTTCTCAACAAAAAAATTTTGAATTTTAAATTTTTTTCTATAAAGATACGTATATTATTTTTGTTCATCAAAATGTTGAAACTTTATGAAATGATCAAATTCATAAATTGAATATTTGTGGATAATTTTTAATTTTTCCCAGCACATTTCAGCCTTCATTAATATTTATTTTTAAAGATTTGTATTTTTTTGTAATTTTTTGATCCAATCAAAAAATTGTTTAATTAAGTGACAATGATGGCGTAGGTAGACTTTTGAAAACGAGCATCTAATCCAGCGGTCGACAAACTTTTTTGGTCTTGGTAAAATTTGCCTAAGATGAGATTTATAGTGGGTCAGTCAGTGACAATTTTATATGAAAGTAATTTAAAAAAAAAATAGTTTAATCGAAAGTTAATTCATTTATTATCCAGCAAACTAGGGCTTACAAAAACAATTGCTGGAAGAACTTTCAATTTTATATGCAATAGTTGTAAACAAAAATTTTTTATACGCAATTGTTGTAAAAGAATACATTTATTGATTTGAGAATTACTTTACAACTTCGAAGCGGGCAACATGAAATGATGCTTTGGGTCACCCCGTGACCCACGGGTCATAGTTTGCCGACCGCTGATCTAATCTATACCTTATAATAGTATTAACTGATCATTTCATCTTTTCATGCTGAAATAAAATTGATAACATTCATTCTGTCTAAATATCTATATTTATATTATTATTGATAACGATTCTCAATAGCAAACATAATTTTAATTATGTCTATAAAATTTTTCATTAAAATGATAATTTGCTAATTTTCTTTCAAAATGTAAAAAGGAAATTAGAAAGCAAAAGGAAAACATTGTTTTTTTTTTGTTCTTGTTATATTTTATATTTAATGTAAAATTTTAACATTAAATTTTATGCTTTAATCCTTTATATACATAATTTTAATTATCTATGTTCAACATTGAATCTATTGGCAATACCAATTGGCGCCAAAAAAATGCTAACTAATATTAAAGTATGTCAAGTCATATTTATGTAAATATTTAACAAAATATGCAATTAGAGCATAACAAGAAGTGATAAAATATTATTAAAGTCGAGATTATAGAAGAGAATATTAAAAACAGAAAAAAAAAGAAGAAAGATTTTAAAAATTTAAAAGAAAGGAAAATTTAAGTATAAAATATTAACTTATTTTTTTTTTTTAAATTACGGATTAATTTAACTCAAAAATACATTACCTTTATCTGTAAGTATTAAAAATGTGAATTTATTTATTTATATTTTATTCTTCTTTTCATATTTATTTTATTTTTCAAAATATTTATTGTATAATATCTTATATGCGATTCAAAATTTTTCTCTTAAAGTTCTTTATTTTTTTATTTTTTTTTTATTTTTGCACTTAATATTTATACAGACATAAAAAAAAATGTTATTACAGTATTGAAATGCTTCTTAAAAGTAGGCTCACTTTGTTTACACATTAAAGAGTATTATTTGTAAAACATTTCGAAAATTAAAAAAATTCAGATATGGGGGAAACTACTTTTTTTCGTTTTGGAGACGAAGTAAAATTAGCCAATCTGACCTTTTACTTAGAAAAATTTAATAATTAAATTGAAGTATGAAAAATTCATATTCTTAATTTAAGTTGTCTTTAAATTTGAGAAATTTTTAATAATAAATCTGTGGATCTTCTTCTGGTCATCAATATAATTAAAATACGTTTTCATTTCGGATATTTTTATGTTTATTCTTCTAGAACTTAAACTTTATATTATAATAAATTTGCTGGTAGAAATTAGCATCTATTCATTTTGTCATCAGACAAATGCGTGATCTTAAAATTCTAATATTAATTGTTGTAGAGAAAAGATTTATTAAAACAATTAAACTTAAGGATAGTAAATTTAATAATTTATTTAATTATTTGAAGGGAAATAAATATTTAGCACGGATCACTACAATCACTATATATATTATATATTATATGCAAATTCTCAAAAAACTCCTCAGTAAAGGTACTGGTAAAAAGTAAGATATTTTCTGTTTTATTTTTTTATTTAAACACATATTTTAATTTTTAAACTATTTGTTTTGGTTTATTTAAAATATTTTAATTATTAAATTCATTTAATAGAAATACCATTATATTAATTTATTTATTATATATTAAAGGTATAACAATGTTTTTACTTTTTATATTTCAAATAAATTTACTAAGATTTTTCCATTCAAATACAATAGCAAAATTTTAATAAAAATATATATTTTATAAATTATTTTTGTAGTTTGTTTAAATTTAAAGTTAATCTACTATATTTCGTTGTTGTACTATTTATTTCTACTTTGATAAAAAAACAAAGAAAATTTAAACGATTTTAGGGTAACAAACACAGTATATATAATTTATGCGTATTTATGTTTATATTTAAAATATACATACTAAGGAAATAAGGTGTAATAAAACAAACGGCGGCGTTTTTTTAAATTAAAAAAAAAAAAATTAAAATTATTTATATATACATAAGCAAGATAGAAGCTAATTGCTGATGTAAATTGGATTAAAAGTAAAAATATACTAAACAATTATTTTCAAAAAAACATTTTTTTTTACTTTTTTTATTACTATTTTATTTATTTTTTTTCTCTCGCAGTCAAAATTAAATATAGAACTTTTTTTTTTTTTTTTTTTAATGCAATATATTTTAAAGTGTATTAGTTTAGTTATAATCAATAAAGCTAAAACGCTTAATAATTAATTTATTCATGACCATCATCAGATTACATAAGTGTGTAATGTAGAAAGGGTTACCACTTTAATTTGTTTTCAATGAGATCTCGGTTTTTGGAATGAGCCGCTGAACAAAGAGTGTATGAAATTTTACCTTATAATAAATCATTTTTATTTCATAGAATCGTCACTTTAGAAATAATATATATTATATTATAATATAGAAAGCCCTTGATCACTGCTTTTTGAAAACAAAACAATAGCATAAGAGTAAGAGCAAAAACTGTATTCGTGTATTGCTTCCTCCAGAAGTCATGTAAATTAGAATTCTTTTTATTCTGATAAAACTACAAAATTAAGGTCTGTCAGCAGTCCCATTGGCATATCTAACAAAATAATGGCAAAAATATATGTTTTAATGTATTAAGTCCTGTTCAAAAATTTCCATAGCAAAAACTGCTCAAGTCTGTATAACATAAGTACAAAATAGAAATTTTTTATTGAAGGTGTTCGAGGACTGTCACTTTCATATAAAACATTTATGTTAAAATATTTTCGATGAAAAAAATTATAAATTGTTACAGTGGTGGACAGCTTATGAAAACTTTTTAAAAATTTAACAGTAATTTTGAATGCCTATTAAATTTTAATTTTAATTAAAATCGTGTTTCTAGAAAATTTAATTGAAAAATGAATTGGGAAATAGAATTTTTCTTTTTCAAAAACTTCTATTAATATGTCATGTGTGTATAATATATTTTTCAAGGTCCTGAATGAAAAAATAAACAAATATTATGAATTCACTCTTCATCATTATAGAATTTATATATTTTATATTGTAAATATATTATATAATTACATATATAAGTATTATAACTTTATAGTATACCTATTCATTTAAATATAATGATGAGAATCATTGCTTTACCAACCACTACAGTTAATAAAAATATAATAATTGTAAATTCAAAAATGAATTTAATAAATTATCCCTTAGAAGCGGATAACTGGGGCATTGAAGCATGAAAGTTCGATAGCCGCGTTTTTTTTCCGTTCATATCCATATGAGTTTCAGCCGCTTGGGAAAAAGCTGTATGTTTTTATATTTAGCATAGAAACTTTTTATTGAATTTCTTCATCACAGTTGAAAGTTGACCTTATTCTTCTATTCTTAATTTTTCTCTAGCTTAAGTGTTTCTGAACATAATAGCAATATTTTTAAATGGACTTGAGTTAATAAAAATCATAAATGCCATATCTGGTTAAAAGTAAGCAATTCTATCAGAATGTAATTACTCAATCTCCAAAAATATTTTAAATCAATTATTAATTCAATAAAATTATTACATTTAAAACATAAGTATTAATGCTTTTCTTAATTACAAAAAGGAGAATCAAATAAATCTAAACATAATAGTGTTCAAAAGATACAAAAAAAAAAATATTTTGAATTCCCAATAAAGTTCAAAACATTTATTTGGCCATAAAATTTTTTCGAAAATAAAAATAAAAATTTGTTTATATTTAGAAATTTAATTGAATGTACAATTATTATTTGCTTAAGGATATAAATTCTTTTATTTATTTCAATTTACATTAAAAACATACGTCACAGCAATTATACTGAAAATAACTTCAAAATAAAAAAAAAAAAAAGCATAAAATTGAGTATAAATTGTTTTTTAATAACAATTTAAGAATAAAAAAAATATATAATATTAACTTAAAAGGTATAAGTACTTTATTTTATTTTATAGTCGGAGGTTTCAATAAATATGTAAATAAATATCCTGTCAATCATATAATAAGGCAGAGATTCCCAACCTATTCTGAGAGGTACGTGGACGTTAACCTATTCTGAGAGGTACGTGGAACTGTTCGTATTGAAAAAAATATATGTATATCCTTTTTACGGCTTACACATAATTTCAAAATCTAATTTTCTTTCCAAAATTTGTGAATTGTGTATAATTGTGTATATTTTAAATAAGTATATTAAAACTCATAACGAAATCTTCAAAAAAAATGTTGATGGTATCATTCCTCCAACTTTTAATGTCGATAATTGGATTAGAAACGCCTTCACAATTTCATTAGACAAGATTGTTGACTAGACAAGATTGATGCTGGATCAATTTTGGTGCTAACAAAGCGAGGAGTATCTAATCACAACGTGCGTTAAAATTCTTTATTCCTTTTGTTATAACCTGTATGCACTCTTTTTAAGGGGTACGTAAAGATTCAAATCATTATCAAGGGGTACAAATATTTCAAAAGGTTGGGAACCATTGTAATAAGGTATCAGCTGAAAATGACATTTTTTTGCCATTGTCACATTGAGGATGAGATAAATTTATGAAAATAAAAAAAAAATAAAAAAAACTTAATATTAAAGTAATAAAATAAATAGTAGCACTATGTACTTGTACAAACATAAATATTTCTGTATATACTATTATGTGTATATTTAAATTTATTTACTGATGCGCGATTTTACAAAATATGGCTGGCAACGACAATTTGAATAATATAATGTCAAATACAGATATTTATATTATATTTTAGTTTGTTTTCTGTTTTGTGGTTTCTGAAAATAACCATAAAATTACTGGTACCATACTATCACCAAAATATACTGGTATATGAATAATATAATATTCCATACCTACAAAAATTGTTATTTATTTTTTTTCTGTATTTTAATATTTTATCCCACAAAGTAGGATAAAATGTTGTGTAACATTAAAATATACATTTCATATATAAACGGAAAATTGCAAATAAACAATAGTAGCCAGGATAGTTATAATACTCATACACTATGTTGCATATATTTTATTTGTGTGAATAAAATTAACATCTTTTTTTATCCTTTTATTTACGTTTTTTAAGTTGGTAGGATGTGCATATTAAAAATATGAAAAAAAAAATTTATTTTAATTTTAATACGATTATTATTATTATTATTTGCTTATTAAATTTCCAACAAATTAAACTGGTCTTTGGATAAAATGGTAATATTATATTATTGCTGGATATATTTTTTGTTTTTTAGAACTAAATAAATAATAAAAAAGATAATTGCTATTAGAATAACGCTGTTTTATTATACTCGTGTAGGTATTTTTTTTATGAACATACAAACGTATAATGTTTCTAAAATAAAATCCAAGTACCTACCTGAAAAAATTATGGTTAGAAGAAAATTTAAAAAAATATATATAAAATTTTATCTGAAGATTGCTTTTTTTTTTCAAAAATGTCATATTTTTGTTTAACATTATAAAAAAAAAAAAAAAAAATTATATGGACCTCAACTATACAAAAAAATACAAACTCAATCCAATTAAAATCAAGAATATATTTTCAAGAAGTATTTTCAAAATTTAACAAAATGAGAAGATCTAATCTCTTCCATAAGACGTTTTAAAAAATTGAGAATTCAAATTAAAAAAAAAAAAAGGAAAAAAAATCTTTATTTTTCAAGTGGAAAGGGAATGTTGATATGGTTGTGTGCCGTGGTGTAATGATGTTGTCCATCATTTTGCCGAATGGTGTGACAGATTCAAAATTATTGAAAATTTTTTTATATATGCATAATTCACCATCATTTTACAAATTCAATTTATAATGAATAATTGACTAATTTAATTTAAAAAAAAACACAATTATAATTACTTTATATTAAAATATAATCTAGCATAAGATAAAATTCTTTTGTTTTATAAAATTACAGAATTTTAATACAAAATTAAAAACAAAAAACTTGCTATGAACACTTTTTATCTCAATGAAAAATTCATCGAAATTTTACTTGTTACAAAAAAAAAAAAATTTCTATATTTTCTTACAAAAAATATTTTCTTTTTATCATTTAGGTCATCTTTTACATAATATTCTGTAAAATGCTTATTGAATTATCTTATAATTTCCCTTTTTTTAATTTGGTTTTTTTTTTTTTTGATTTTTTTAAGAGGCCAATAAAGTGGTATTTTCTTTTGCTTATTTAAAAAAAGACATCATTACATTGCATTAGAAACATGATTATGAAACAACGCAAATAACAAAGTCTAGTATTAAAAGACATTAGTTTTAATGAGAAAAATGAAATGTCATTGAAATTTGAGAACTCTTTATCACAACAACAGGCAGTCTTCTTAACGCTGTCTACTGAAGAAACAAAATATATAAAACTGAATATTTTTATGCTATGACGTTCCACCTTTGTTGCTCTTTGATGTCGTCGTGATCTAAAAGTCTTAAAGAAAAATGTTACCTAACGCGCAAACATTTTTTTTTTATACAAATAAAAATTAATTAATTTTTAACAAAAACCCACATTTTGTTGCTACTATATAGTTTGCGGCGACACTTTGTTAGTATGACTGTCTTCTGTATTTTTTCAAATTTCAAAAATAAAAATATTTTAAAGACAGCAAAGCATAACCAAATATTAACCAAAATATTTATGATTTTTATTTTTTAACATTTTTCTTCAAAGCAATTATTCACAAAAATAAATCAAAATTAAAAACAATATGACATGAGAATGGAAATCTTATGTAACAATTTTGAATGTTTCCAACATATAAATTTTTTTAACACACATCTATATGTGCGACATACAAACAAAATAAATAAAAATCGTTTTTTTTTTTTTTTTTTTTGAAGAATTTTCATGGAAAAACACTTCACCACTCAGTTATTAACTTTTAATTAAAGCAATTTATGATAAAAAAAAAAAAAACGATTGTTTTACATAAGTCAAATTTTGCCAAAAAAAAAAAAAAAACATTGTTACAACATAATTTTTCACAAAAGTATAATAATAAAAACGGAAAAAAAGGAAGCTTCGAACAAATTTACCAAATATCAAAAAGAAAAGTCGGTTTTATTTTTTTTTTACAGCGCAGTACCACCTTCAAAATATTTCACTAAAAAATAAACTTTTATAATGAAAAATATTTGCCAATTTTTCTCAATTTCACCTTTTTTCAGCAAAAAAAAAAAAAGAAAGAATTTATAAAAAATGAGGAAAAACATATAATTTTCTTTTTCTACTTTTATATTTTTAGCCATTTAACACCCCCCAATATATAAATAATTATATAAACTAAAAAAAAAAAAGGAAAATAAATTTTTTGTTACCAAAAAGAAGACAACGAAAAGAACTTAGAAAGTTGCAAAGAAATCGAAGTGAAATGATTCTTATTCATATAAGCAAAATTGTAATTTGACGTTGAGAACCATCTTCAGCTTAGAAGCCTGAAATTTAAGGTCAAAGAATCTCCAAATATCGATTTTTCAAATAACGAATACGAGTATTTGGGTTTGCATTTTTTATTAAAAGAAAATTTTCAAGCAGATATATGATTACTCAATATTTAGGTTTCATGTAAATTATATTTAAAAGATTAATTAATTATGGTTTTACATGGAAAATTAAGAATTTATTAATAACCTAAATTAAAATTCAACATTTTTCTTCGTGAAGTAAAAATTTCTAAAAGAAATAAGATAATCTTACTAATGGAAGTAATATTAACTTTAAAAACAATTTAATTAATGAATTTTTATGTTTTCTTAAATAATAAAGTTTTCAATTAGATTATCCTCCTCCAACTTCTTTGACATTTAAAAAAAAAAAGTTTTTAACCATTTTTTTTTAATAATATTTTGTATTCAACATTTTTTTAAATCAAATATTTTTAATTAAATTTTCTGATTTGTCTTAATAAAGCAAACATTACAATTCATTGAAGATTTTTTAACGAAATACCTTTGAATTTTAATTTAATCAAATTCAAACAGCTATATGCGGATATTAGAGTCTTCGAATGACCGTTTTAAAAAATAAAGGATGTTATTTTAAAAATTAAAATCTTATTTCTCAGTAACAAATAAACAATCGTAAGAATAAAATATCGCACTTAAAAAAAGATTCTTATTCTTGATTCGTTATAATTTATAATTCTTCTCACTCAAGCGCAAGTGATAATTCTGAATAATCATGATTATTAATTGGGATTGTATATAACAATATAATGTAGGTTTACATTATTCTATTCTTTGGATGTAGATAAATAAAATTATAATATTATTTCCGAACCATTTTTTTTATTTATTTTTTTTTTTTCGTTCAGAATAATTTCATTTTTCACCTTCATTCCATGTAGAAAAATTACAGAAAAAAAAAATTACATGAAAGTTTAAGTTATCCTTCAAAACTATTTTTATAGTGCACAACATTCATTATGCATGACACATTTGGTTGAATTTTTTATAAATATGATATTTACGTTTGAAAAATCCATCTGTTACGAAAAATAGTAGGTATTTTCTTTTTTACCCAATTTGATACACAGTTGAAGTGGTCAGAATTTTCAATTCGTATTCTTTTGATATATTTTTCTATTTTCTTCTAATCCAGATAATCTTTTTGATAAAATTAACTTAGCATGTTAAACAAAAATATACTGTCATACAATGAATAAAATATTTCTTATTTAAATATGAAACTTCAAATCCTTTAAATTTTTCATGCAGATTGAATTTTCCTGTAGCGAATTTAGTATTAAAGGAAAAAGAAATTCGAAAAATGGAAATTATGAATTTGTTATTTTTAACATTATACAGCAATTTGTATACTGTTTAATCCAAATTCCAACTCTGCATCTAAGAATCATGATTTTGACAGGATTGAGATTTTTTTTTTTTGCAATATTGAATCAAAATTTATATTTCTAAATTGTAAACGTTGTTTCGCCGTAGACTGTAGTCCTCATAAAATATTTATTGTTTTTACGAAATTTTATTTTTATTTATAATTTTTATGGAAAATTGTGGTTTTTCGCCAAAAACCATTTCATATAAATTTCCATAATGATTGAATGAGCGGTTCGGAAGTCTATAAATCACACACGCAAATGAACACTTTCATTTGTTATCTAAATGTAACTTCTCAATAACCAAACCAAAATATATCGAACCCACAGAAAATTTTATCTCATTTCAAAAACAAAAAAAACTTAAAAAAAAAAAAATAATAAAATCAAGGTCACTACTATAATATATAATAGACTCAGTATAGTGTAGAATAGATACAGTAACAGAAGAAAATAATTTGAACAAGAAGACCACTGAAAAATATAAAAAGTAATAAAAAATATTTTTTTTATAACATCGGCCTTGTTCAGGTTTACTTAAATATAATTCTATTACACTTTTAGAAAAAAAAAATTAGTTTGCTTGATGTGTTAAGTGTTAACCCAATTTCACACATATTCACTTAGAAACAAACTTATTTATTTCTCGCAAAGTTTTTGAAAAACTTTATAAGGAATTTTAATTGTTTACATAATTAAGAATTGAGACATTTTTCTTCATTATCATCATAAAAATTTTTCGTTTTTAATTTATATTCACAAAAATTATTATTACGAACATTCGATACTTTTTATTTATGTAAAGTCTGTTAAAAGCTTTTTCCTTTTTCTATTAATAGTAGCATGGTATTAAATTTTTATAGCCATGTGAAATTAATTCAATATCATTTCAAATAATATTTTTAATATATTTTTAAACATTTAATATTTTAGACAAAATTAAAATATCACATTTTGCAACAATATTAAAAATTTCATTTGCAGATTATAGTTGACTGCTAAGTAATAGCTTAAACAAGTGAGCAAGTCCTGAATACTAAATATATCCCTCAAAAAATATATTCTTTTATTTAATAATCATTGCGAATCATTGCGTAGTCGTATTCTTTATAAGTCTGTGTGCTATTTGGAACAAACAAATAAATCAAATAATATAGTTGTTAACCTTGTAGAGGCAAGTAAACGATTTTTAACATTTTTATATGCAATACATACTAAAAAACATTTCGCAAAATCATAAAATCAAATAAATAATTTTATAAATACCTATAAAATTAATTGTTCATAGAAAATTTAATTTTATTTTTTTTCACTATAATCAGTGAATTGGAAAATTAATGAATTTACCATTTGACCTCTTCAAATATATATATACTTAAACCAACAAATTTTCGGATTATCTATTTTGTTACATTTTTTTTTTTTTTTTTTTGAAGGAGACAACAACCACAACTATACTATTTTTACTTTTGAATCATATATATATGTATTTTTTTATTTTGATTGATGAATTAAAATTCCAATGTAACACTTCCTTGCATATACATTACATATATAGCTATACATAATGTAAAAATAATAGGTATACATAAATTTAGACATATGTACAAAAACATATTTATATAGGTACAACAATACATTAATAAAAGTATAACGGTAGCAATATACAATCATTATCAAAATTAATACATAAAAAAATACCTATTTATAGCCCATAGATTTTTATACATAACGTCTATACAAAGATACCTATATGTTATAACTAAAAATGAAAAATTATATAAAATTTGTTGTTCACAAGACAAAAAGTATTAGAAATGGAAAATATTCAGTCCAATGAATTTTTTAACAATTTAATTTTTTTTCTTCTTTATTTGGTTCGCTAAATGGTAAAAATTATATACAATTTAAAGTGTTATCAATAAAATACTTTAATTTTTTTTTTTTTTTTGGTAGCTATCAATTTAATGAGATCAATGGAAATTTTTGAGTTTTTAGACAATGTAAATTTACAAAAAAAAAATTCTATCGTTGATTAGGTAGTGTTTATTTTTTTTATACTTTTAAATTACCTTTCGTCAGAGTCACGCAGTTACATATTAATTTTAAATGTGTCGTTTGTTTTGTTCACAAAACTGGCTGAGAACCTTTCAATAGTATATAATAATTGAAAATTGCTAAAAAGTTGGTTTCGTTATTTTGCATAACATTGATGTTGTAAAGTTCCATTGATTTTCGAAAATGATATAAACCTAATTTTTTATTACAGCAAAAACACTTCTATTTTTCAATAATTTATTAGAACCTGATTAAAAAATATATCTTAATATATAAAAATCTTATGTTCGGTCGGAATGCTTGTTTCTCAAACTCGCGGACCAGCAATTTGGACACCATCTTTTGCCTATACGTTAGTTTGGTCTGCAGGAAGGTTAAGTTTGGACCGGGTAGGTGGCATTGGTGGTGAGATATCGCAAAAAAAACATATTTGTGGTATTTGGGCATTAAATTAATAGTCAGTTTAATTTTGTGAACAAAGTTTGATACAAACGGACTTCGTTCAGGAACCAGTATTTAATTTCTGTTCCGTATTTCAAAAATCCATTTACAGAAAATAATGTTTCCTCTGTATAGTTTTTGCATACGAGTTCGCCGATTCACGATACCAAAACACTGTGATTAGAACTAGAAGTCAAGAAGAATAAATCCTGACGAAATTCCAATTACAAAATCATAAATAAATAATATATAAAAAATTCAATATAATAAATTTTAATCAATATGTACCTAACTACTTATAATATTTTTTCAATGAATTTATATTGTCAGATTTATTTATTCTAAATCCTTCGTATTTCAGCAAAACCTATAGATATTTATAATTTTTTTATGATTTTGTTTTTTGTTCAATATTTTTTTTGCAAATCGACCCTCATTTTCATTACATACATTATTTATGTAAAATATACATATTTATGAATATTATGTAGAAAATTTTGTAAATTCAATTCACATAGAAAAAAGAGTATAGTAGTCCTTATTTAAAACGAAATTTTCTCATTTTTATTGATTTATTGTTTTCTTTTCTTTTTTTTTATATAAAATACATAATTTTTGTTTATACATATAAATGCCTAACTAATTTCAAGTAAGTCGGACTACATATATTTATTTATGTTTTTATTTTTTTTGTTCATCTTCAAAACTTTTGCAAAAATATAAAAATGTACAATTTATCATTTTTGATTTTTGAACTTTTATTCTTTGTATTTTCGGTTTTTTTTTTATTCTGTAAAAATGCTTTTGCGAGAACAAAAACAAAAAAAAAACATACCTAAATTGTTATTTTTTTGTATTTTTTGTATTTATTTTTCTTTCGAACTAATTATTCTCTTTTGGGGATATTTTAAATAAAAAATCACTAAAGGATTTATTAAGTGACATTTAAAAAATATACAATAAAATTACATATAAAAAAAAAATAACAGATATATTTACATGTACCTACATTGTACACAAATAATGTCAATCGACCGATAAAAATAAAAAGTTCATTAATTGGTTTTTACGAAGACAAAAAATAAATAATGAAAATAATCTTTAAATAGATATGGGTTCGCAATATTAAAACATTCCTGTCAAATTAAGATACTGTATTTGTAAGTTATTTTGGTCTGTATTTATATTGTATATGATATGGGCGTTACCAAGTCCTAAGGCCATAAGGTACGTAAATTAAGGGACAAAGTGATTCCAACGATTTTGCTAGCTAGTCAGTTGTCAGCTTTTGAGCGTAAGTAACGTAAGTACATAAATATTGCAACTTTAAGATACATGGATGGCGCTCTGTAGTCATTTACTTGCCATAGAGAGTGCATGAGACTCTTTTTTACCGATTATTACATAAATGGTGCTCGCTCTTTTTTGTAACGTGACTAAATAGATGAATGGCATTTTTAAAATTTATGATGAGGGTACCTACTAATTTATTTATTAAAATTTATACATATGAAATTTTTTGAAAAAATAAGAGAAACAAATAACTTTCAGTTTTATTTATTAGATTACGATTATGTAAGAAGGATTTACTTTTCTAAATTTTCTGTAAAATAAATAAATTATTTCCGTACCTGAATTTATATATATATCGATAAAATTTTAATATATATATTTTCAAAAAAGATACAAAAAAAAAAAGATATTGTATAACTACAACAATACTTTTATTCTGTTCTATGTTTTCTCCTTATAAATTTTCCTTAACAAAGTTAAATACTTTACAGCTTATAATTCGATGCAAGTAACTATACATAATACATAATATTCATTCTAAGGAAATAAACTAAATTAGAAAATTTTTTTCAACTTCAATTAGAATAGGTGAAAAATATTTTAATTTCACTTTTAATTTTAAATTACAAAATATTTTTCACTTTTATTTATTTTTTTTTCCACCGATTAAAAGTAATTATCATTTAAAAAAAAAAATAAATAAAGTTCAAAACTGTTGACATTATCAAAAAAAAAAAAACCAAAAATTATGCATGTTTTTGTGTAGCGAAAATTGACCATATATTATATTTTCTCTTATTCCTACCTTACCATACTCAAAATTTTTACTAATATGTATTTTCACGAATTTCCCCTTTTTAGATTACGAAATATATGTAATTTTCTTTTTTCCCTCAAGGACATACTACATAATATTATGTACACAAAATACAAAAAAAAATATTAAACCTTAATTACTTCTCTAAAAAAGAAAGTTCATATATTATATTGTGTACATGTAAGTTTAAAAAAAAAACATATTCCATTTCATGTAATTATTACATTAAATGAATCTGATTTAGAAAATGAAAATAAATGTTTTTAGGACTTTATAAAATGAGATTAGGATGAAATCAGAATGAATTATAGCATTTTTATTTTTAAGTAGGTACATATGTGATTACTATACAATTTCTCATAAAATATAGATAGTTTGTTAGAGAAAAAGCAATGTGTATAGAAGAGTACAGGGTAGAAAATATATAAGTATTTTGTTTCTTATATATTTCAAATTGCATGACAATTTTGTGTTTTATATTTTGAAAATCATGTTTTACAGGTATTAATGATTGGAAAGAAATTGTTATTTTGTCTTGGGTTGTAAGGGACAATTGACTAAGTGAAATTTGATGTAATATGTAGAGTATGTTGTTGGAAAGTACAATTTAATAAAATTTAGTTAAAATATAATTTAGTTATAATATTTTCGCTTCAAACAAAAATGTAATAAACGAGAAAAATCAATTTTGATTGCTGGCCAGTTCTTTTTGCAGACCGGCGATAAGGGTTTTACAGGCTTCACACATTTTTGCACATCAAAGAATTGCATATAAATTTTTGTTACTATGTTAATTTTTTTTTTCTCAAAATCTATGAAAGTGTTCTAGTTTATTTTTAACTATAAAGTTAGCTGGTAAATGTATTAGCAAAAAAGTTAATTTAGAAAGCTTTTAATATGCTTAATTTTTTTTCATATTTAATAGTTATTAGATATTCAAGTTTCTATCATCAATTGTGTAAAATTAGGCGACTGGAGTCTCTTCTAGATAGACAACTCTGTTTCTATGAAAAAATAAACTAAAAATTCATAAATTTTACATAAATATAAAAAAGGTGGAATTCTAATAATTATTTTAACATAATTTACCATTATAAAATATTGCACAATAAGTTATTTTTGTGAGATAGAATGCTATGTATGAGAGTTATCGTCTCTTCTTCACACAATACCACTCAAGGATAAGGAAAAATTTTATATACAAATTTAAGCTAAAAAGGAAAAAAGAAAATTTTGATTGAATATATTTAGCGGTTTATTGTTATCGTATCTCTTTTTGAATGCTTTTGTTCCTTTTTTTTAAATATAATAATAATAAAAAAAGATTTAGTTACTTTTAGATCTATGATTCTTTAATTAATTCATCTGAAAAAATCTATTCAATTTTTATATATTTAAGGTAGACCCTTTTGTGGTTACTGATGTGTATATATTAAAATCATTTAAAGTTTCATTTATGAATTGGAAATTTTTTCTTTTTTTTTTTTGCAAATAATTTTAAAGTTGTTTTTATACCTTCAGCTTTTTGTTAATAAAATATATATTTTTCTTTATTTTATGTTGTAGGTATAAAAATTCAAAGAAGTTAAGTGATTTGGAATAACCAAAATCAATAGATTTTTTATTTTTTTTTGTTATTTTTTCATTTTTGTTTTTCTGTTTATATTATTTTTTTTTTTTATTTTTTATTCATATTTTATGACCAAAAAGGACATAAATTTCTCTAAGTTTCTGTGTACATATATATATAGGATGACGTCAGGAAAACAATTGTTATTTATTATAAAAACGTCATGTTCTTTATAATAATTTTTATTATGATAATTTGTTTGTATATTTTAGAGATCCCGGGTTAACTAAATGAATTCCTTTGGTAAAAAAAATAAAAAATAAAACTGAATAAATATTTATAATGTAGATTTTTTTGTTTTTTTTTTTTTTTCTTTTCAATTTGCAAACAAAAATTTTATCCACCGCTTTTTTCTTGAAGGCGTATTTGAAATTGAAAGATAATAAAGTATATATACATATATGTTTGTATATAAAAATGAAAATAGCAGTGGGAAGTTTGTGTACATCTAAATAGGTTCAATGGTAGCACGAAAAGTTATTGTTTCAAAATATGTTTTTATTTTGCTAAGTAAACAATTTTGTTAATGTGGTTCGTAAATCCTGGCTTGCCTAGAAAATATTTTCCTTTTTGAAGAAAAAAAGTAAAACAGACTTAGACAAAGGACTTGGATTTTTAATATAATAAAATCTAGTCCACAACCTTAAACATTCAGGGAAGATTTTTGTCGGTGGTACCACTATGGACCCTATGGGTCTATGTGAGGCCGGTTGGGTCACCACCCTGACCTAACCTAACCTAGACTTAAAAATGCCAAGCATTTATATTTCTTTTTGTTATTTTCCCATAAATATTTAATTTTTTATATTCAGAATTCCGATTATGAAATTATCATGGAAGGAAAGATACGAAATTGAAAAGTTTTTGTAGAAATTTGAAATTTATATGCGGTCCTTATAATCGACTTTCATAGCTTTTAATCCCTACTTTAATTCAAAAATTCGACTCAAATTGTATAATATAGTGTTAGTGATGTTAATATATTACAAAATGTCTAGATAGTATTGTATATATAAACCGAAAATATGTTTTATTTAACTTTATGTGACAAACAACACTGTAAAGATACAATAAGTTTTAGTTGTTTTGTGAAAATTTTATTGACCAATAAAAGAGTTTGTTTCAAATCAGATCATAAAGTTGAAATATGGCCATAAAAATAATTTATTGTTAATTTTACAAGAAAACAAAAACATAGTAATTATATATGGCACACATATATTTAATATACAGCACAAGTAATTCGATAAATAAATAATGTAAAGGTGTTTCCTATATATTAAGTGAATTCAGATCAATGAAAAATATACTTATTTTTTTTTCTTCAAACTGTATTTATTTCTATGTTCCATTTTTTAGATGCCCTTATTACTATTAATCATACTAATTAGCAGATGTAATCAGATACTTACAATATTGATTAAGGTTTTTTAGTTTTTCTAAATATATGTTTTAACTTTATAAAAAGTAATACATAGATTTATTTAGGTTGATTTACAAACTTATTCACTTAACCAACAATTTAACTAAACCTATAACTACTGTCAAAATTTAAGTGAAGTCAAGTTGTAGTACTTTCTAAATTTTATAGGATATATATAAAATTTTTTTGCTGTATATAATACAATAATGTGGAATAAAAGAAAAAAAAAAGTAATTAATCATTTTGATTTTTTTTTTTAACGAAATTACCTAGGATAACAAAATTGCAAAAGGATTATTTATAATGTAAAAAAAAAAGAAGTAAGAAACCAAAATTTGGAGCAAAATATTTATATTGAAAAGTAAAACTTCAACTTTTATGTTCAAGAGAGAAAAATAGTATCAATAATCTACTAAAGTAATTAATCCCAAAATAACAAAAAAAAAATTAAATTTGGCAATTAATAATAAGCCATAAAGGTTGCTCAAAGATTACATGGTGACAAGAAAGAACATTTTTCATGACAATAATCCAGTCCTGTCAATTTATATGATGTAGAAATAAAAATAAATAAATATCAGTGATAATACATTTCGGATGCAATTTTTATTTTATTTTTTAATACATCTGTTCCTAGAGCTGATAGTATTGATGTATAAGACTAAAATATTGTATTTAAAAGTTTATAAGTCGGTGATAGATGCAAATTTTAACTTAAATCAAATAGTGTGGCCTTCTGTGAAAAAATACAAAATTTTTTAAACATAACGACTATATGATGTAGTTATGGTTAATTGACTTATCTTTGAACAAGTTTCTTCTTTGGTAGTTATATTGATCTGTTAAGAAATACCATAGATTAAGAATACAGAAAGATGGGAAGCTTCATACAACATTATTTTTGGTATTTTTATGTGAATGTGTTAGTAAAACAAAATAAAATACGTGATAATTATCAATATATGAAAAGAATTTTATTTAGTTTTACTAACACATTCACATAAAAATACCAAAAAAGGCTGAAAAAATGTTGTATGAAGCTTCCAATCTTTCTGTATTCTTAATCTATGGAAATACTTAATGATCTTTCACCAGACACATTTGTCATTGGTAATGTTAAAATTTTTATTGTTTGTAAATGTCGATTTAAGATATTCGTGAATCGAATCTTACATTTCAAACCCTAAATTTCTTTCCAATGTGAAAAAATAAAGACTCAACTTGTTCTTTAAAAATATTTTAAGGAAATTTATCAAAAAATACCATTCAAAATAATTCATTTTTTCTGATAGAAATAATTTGATTCTGATTTTTATATTTAATATATTTTTGAGGCCCCTACAAATTCTCGGCCCCAGGTAAATTCCTAATTTGCCTGTGGGTAATTCCGCCTCTGGGCGGTAAATAATGTATCGAAAATGAGGAATCATTATCGAAATTTAATTAATAATTCTACAAATATACCTGCGTCAAATATACAATATGCCTAACAACATAATATCTAAAAGTCGGAAATTTTATATGAAACAGTATTCGAATAATTTCAAATAAAATAGTTTCTACACTTTATTTCTACAAAATAGATAAAGGATATGAATAAGCAAAACGTTCTTAAGAAAGGATTATTATTAACTCGAATAATAATAATTTTACAAACGTTATTTTTGAATAATCTTAACATTATATAAAATATTTTTAAAATTAAATAAAAAATCAGTATAACCATATAATTTCCTGAACTTAAAAATTTTCGTTTAAAAAAAGGTTCTGCTGTATATCCTATAATGTTGCAAAATTGCATGATTTTACAAAATTTAAAAAGTTAAACCACCTTTTTTCACACCTTATAATATTGTTACAAAAGAAGAAGCAACAAATTACATAAATCTTACAAGTCATTTAGTTTCATTTAAAAAAAAAAAAATAAATAAAACAAAAATATAAAATTATTAAAAGTCCCAGATCCCGCAAAAAACATTAATTTTTTTTTTTTATATTTTATAATTTTATATCTAGATAAATACATTTTAATATTAAAAAAAAAAATTAACTAAAAATAATTACCAGGGATTGGTGCATGTTCCATAAGCTCCAGGTCCACTTACTCTCCTTTGAAAATATTTTACGGGCATAGTATTTTATTATTGAATTGAAATAAAATTTGTCGTTTCTCGCTGAATCATGGATTTTAAATATGGAATTAAATGATTTTAACTTCATATAAATAAAATTAATTAAAATCATATATATATAAAATAAATAATATAATTTATTAATTTTTTTTATTTTTTATGTACTTAAATTTTTACATTTAAAATTAAAATAAAATTAATTTTTTATTTTTATTTTTATTTTTTATTTTTAATATTTACATTGAAAATGCATTTCTATTTTCTTTTTTTTTATATATAAATTTGATTGTTTTTATTTTTATATTTATAATTTGATTAAAATCTGTTTGTTTTTTTTTTTATGTAATTTTTATTTTAATTTATGGATTTATAATTTTCGGCGGTTGAAGTTTAACTTTGTGTTTGGATTATGCTGTAAATTAAAATTAATTAATTGACAACTAAAAAAAATTATATGGATAATTAATGAATTTTATTTTCGATGTAAAGTTTCATGTTCAGTTTACGATATACATATCCTTATACTGTAATACCCTAAATACACGATAAAAATACAATTAACGTCATAATTATGTAAAACGAAAACCAAAATATTTTTCATTATAATTTATTATTTTAAAGTTTATTTATTTCAAACAAAATCAATCTAGAGAGCTTTATCATTCATATGGGAGTAGTTAATGAATTAAACTATATATTATATTCGTCTAACATACTATTATACTGAATTAATCATTGTACATACTCTTAACAACTTCACACTCTGTCAATAAACATCGAAAATTGAAAAAAGATTCTCATATGTAGCTTTTTTTTGGAAAATAAAAATACAAGTCTTTCATACATATATAATTATAAGTAAAAGGGGAAATGTCACACTTTTTTTTTTGTGTATTTTTAATGTAAAAAGGACATTATAGTGAATTCATGATGTGCATATAAATTTTGTTAATGAAAATTATAATAACTTATAGAAAATATTTTACATATTTTTTTTTTTAATAATAGTCACATAAAATAAAAAATAAAAAAAAAAAAAGGTCATGACCTGTTTTTGATTAAGTAATGTCTTTTACAAAACTGATTTAGGCAATATGTGCATGTACGTACATAAATTATGAATATTATGTTTTTATTTATAATTTTTGGGTAAAAGATATATATAAAAGCAACAACATAATTTTCTCTTGCACATTTTTTGTGTTTTTTTTATTTAAGTTATTGAAAAAGCGAATATAAAATACCAAAAAAATAATAATAAAATTATTGCAGCGTAGGCGTTTTAACACTTTTCTTCTTTTTATTTGTTTCAATTTTTAAAATATTTTCACAATATTAACTCCCACAAGGATATTTTCAATATCAATTTCAACGATTGTCGAGAAAATGCACAATTAAGAAAAATAAATAAAAATTCTTTAAAAAGTTATTTCATTAAGTTAGAAACTATGACATTGCGACATTTCTTTAAAAAAATGTTTCAAAAATAATAGGAATATTTAAAATTTATTCCGAATTGCTGATTTTTCTGCTAAGTATTATTTTATATCTATTTTGGATATTGCAAGCACCTCAAGATTCCAATTTTCAATTAAGCTTGAATTCGTTTCCAAATTTCAAAATAATTATTAAAATAAAAATCTACCTATATATATGTATCAAAAGCTTTTACAAGGAACTTAAAACATACATATAAATATAATGTTCATAATTCTCAAAGTGTGACATAACTTTTCTCATCATTCATAAATTTAACATTTTATCTTTAAGGTTATTTTTTTTTCTCTCTTCCGAATAACTTTTATTTATTTAAAAAATGAATAACAACTATTATTTTTTTGTCGTTATAAAAATTATTTAAATATATATATATTCGGTATATAATACACATATATAGAGAATTATAGAGAATGTCAAGCAATCAACAATATAAAAAAAAAAAACTAATTTAATATCAAACACAACGCGTTTCATTAATTAAAAATTCAGTTAATTTGCATTTTAATTGAATTTGCTATTGGTTTCTATCTAAGTATATTTTTTTTGTCTAGCTATATGTTTTAACAACATTATTTATGCGAATATATTTCTCTAGGACATAAAAAAGTGTTATATTTTTTTTTTTATTTAAATTAATTTTTTGTTTTTTTTTTTTTTTTTTTTGTTATTTATTATGTAAATGAAAATTTATTATTATTTTTCGAAAATTATATTCTAATCACGAAAAAAACATTTTCGAAAGAAAGAAGAAAGAAAGAAAAAAAAAAATGGTAAAAATTTTCCGGGAAATTTCCGAATCCTTGCATTTATTCCATATTGCTAATTTTTTTTTTGCCGACACAGCTCGAAATCGGTGGTAGAAAAGAGAACATTTTTTTTGTATTTGTTTTTAAATTTTTCTTACTTGTATAATATATTTTGTTAAAAATTAAAAAATAAAGTTAAAAATTAAAAAAAAAAATATTAATTTTTTTTTTTTGGAATTTTCTTATCATTTGTCACCCGAGATATTAAAAAATTATTATTATTGACTTTGTTTTTTTTTTTCTTTAATATTCAATATTCCCTCTTTTTAGTTTCGTTTTATTTTTTTATATATTTTTTATTTTTATTTTTTTGAAGTTATATAAAACTTATAATTTAAAAAAAAAAAAAAAATCTTTTTTATGATTATGTAACGTTAGAAAAAAAAAATTGTTTTTTTTTTGTAACATATTCCTTTTAATTTTTTATTTATTTTTTAACTTTTTATTTCTTGTTTAATTAAAAAAATTACATTTCTTTTCTCCCTCATGATTATAGAAAAAAAAAAAACAAAATTTAATTTATTAATTAATTATCCTTTTTTACATTTTTCTTTCACACATTTATCCAAAAAAAAAAAAAAAAAAAAAAAACGTTTCAAAATCTCTTTCAATCGTTTTGTCAAGTTAAATTTGACATTTTTTACATATAAAATAGAAAGAAAAAATTAAAAATAAAAGAAGAATAAAAACTTAATATGTTTTTTTTTTTTTTAATTGAACGACTTTTTTTTTTTTTGTTAATTTTATCACAGAGTTTTTCTAATTTTTTTTTTTAATTTTTAATTTTTGGAAATTTTTTATTTTTAAAATTTAGTTTAAGGGCAAATTCGTTAGGTTTTCTTTTTTTTTTTTTTTGTTATGTTAAATTTTTTTTGTTAAATTTTAAATTAAAATTTTTTTTTTTTTTTTTTTAATTTTTTTTTAAGAAAAATATATAAATTTTTTTTTTTAATAATTTTTTTAATAATTTTTTAATATTTTTTTTTTTTATTTTAGTTGGGACAAAAAAAATTTATTGGTGTAGTTAGGTGTATCTTTGAAGTTGTTATAAAACAAAAAATTTAGAAAAAGAAAAAAATCAAAAAGCAACAAAAGAAAAAGGAATGAAAAAAAAAAATAAAAAAAAATAAATTTAAAGAGGAAAAATAACTAAAGAGAACAAAAATTGGTTTTTTTTTTTTTGGAAAATAAAAAAAAATAAAAAAAAAGTCCTTCTTTATTATAACAAACAAAAAAAAAAAAACTGATAACAATAATAATATTAAAAAAAAAAATAAAAAAAAAAATTAAATGAATAAAATTATAATAATTTTTTTTATTTTTTTCATAAATATAAAAAAAATTTTTTTTTTTGTTTTTAATTTATTATTTATTTTAATTTTTTTTTATATTAAATTTAATTAATATTTATTTTATTTTTTTTTATATAAACGTTTCTTGTATAATTTTTGATTTTAGCAAAAAGGACACTAAAAAAATAAATAGAATTTTGTTCACGTAATAAAAAAAATTTTTTTTGTATTTTCCAAGAAAAAAAAATATTTTCTTTTTTATAAATGAGAAGAGAATCAAAATTATATTATATTTTACATTTTTCCATTCCAATAAAAAGAAAAAAAAAATTTCTATGTTTGTATGTATAAAATCATAATGGTATTCAATATATTTAATATATAGTATCTTGTATCTTTTTTCAAACTATACTGGAAATGTTATTGTTTTTGTTGTTTTTGTTGTTGTTGTTGTTGTGCTTTTTATATATTTTTTTTTTGTTGCTGTTGCTTAAGGTTGCACGAGATTTTTCGAAATGAGAAACAAATAATATTATAATATTTATTGTATATATATACATATAATATATATACATGCATATACAAAATAAAATACACACATAAATATATAATAATTTATATATTTGTATTTTTATGTACATATGTTTTATGAAAAATAACAAAAAAATATTATATTTATACATATATTTTTTTATGTTTTCAATGCTTTTCATCGGTACATATGAAAATATGTTTTTTTTTTTTGTTTTTTTTTTTTTTTGTGGGAGAGAACTTTAAAGGACGAAAGCGAAAATTTTATTACAGAATTAAAAAAAAAAAAAAACAAAATATGAAATAAAAAACCGAAAAGGTTATTTTCAAAAACTTTTAACAATATTGTGTACTTGGAAAAACTCTCACGAGAGGAAAAACAATGTAATTTTATATATTTATATATATATGTGTATAAAGGAAAAATAAAAGAAAAGGTTATATATTTTTCAATATTATAGGGAAATATTTAATTGTATAGTAAAGAAAAATTTATGAAATTAATTATAGAAAAATCAACTAACTATCAACTAACTAGGAATATATTTAATTTTAATTTTTCTTAAATTTAATATTTGAAAATTATTTATTTTTAATTATAAACCTAATTATATATATTATAATTGCATTATTATTTCAGACAATTGTCGACTTCTTCTATTCTGCAAATAGATTGAATAACTGTTTATTTATATTGAAAAAAAAATTGTGCTTAGAACCCAAATTTTATTTTTTTTTTACTTTTTAGGCTGTTTTCAATAAAATAATTAATTACATAAAAAAAAGAACCGGACTATGAATGTTTTCATTAAATGTCCGTCCGTCATCCATCCGTTCGCAACTAAAATGCTTATAACTATAATGAACTGCCAAATCGATTTAAATTCTTTTAATTCCAAACTATTCGGAATCTTTCACTTCGACTAAAAGTTAAGGTTCTGCGATCTCTAGTCTGGGAATTAGAGGCTCTCAACCAGTCAAAAGTCTAAATAATTTTCATATAAAATTTATATATTTTACATTTTTTTGCAATGGATTCCAGTAAAAATTAGTATGTTGGGTGTAAATAGTTCAGAGGAACTTAAAAAAAATGGTTAGACTCTGATTGTTTCCACGAATTCTAAATCGTGTTTAATTTCCATGAAAACTGTTATTATTGGTACATGATAAATGACTTTAATGGTATTGGTATAATGGTATTGAAATAACTTAAAAAATCTAATTGAAGCCCTCATTGTAACCAAGGTTTTATTAAAAATTAAACTATCTTTAATTGAAATGTTGAAAATTGGCCCCATACTTCAAGATTATGATAGTGATCTAGATAATCATGATAGTGATCTATATAATGTGTAAATAAAAAAATTACAACAAATTTACGACAGAATAATTTTTTCGTTGTCAAACTCATTCATTCTATGTAATAAAAAATTTATTACGCAAAATCCTCTTATTCACTGGACAAAATAATTTCTTCTACCCATGCATTTTCTTTTTTTTTTAATTTTTGGTTCTTTTTGTTCTTGGATATTTTTAGAAGGATAAATATGAGAGAAAATAACCCATCTGAACTACTCTATGTACAAAACAAAGTACATCACCGATAAAAAGGTAACCAAAAATATATATTAAAAAAAATAATAATAATAATAATAATGAAATAAAAAAAAAATTCGTAAATTAAGTCGATTATCCTGGAAAAATCAATATATGAATGAAATTTTTGAGTTGTTTTTTTTTTTTTTTTTTCGTTTTATTATAGGTGGTATATATCATAAAATGTGTACATATAATATTTCGAGTGTGTAAAAAAAAAGATACATATTTATGTATGAATATTGTATATATAACATATAATACGCTTATATTATTATAGAGTACAATTAAACTTATAAAAATGCTTTATATTTTATATAAAATAATATTGTAAAAAGCATAGAAGGTATATCTAAATAATGTATCGGCATATTTATTTTTAAATGATTCTTCTTTTAATATAATATAATATACTTCCACCTCCAATCTTCTTCTTTCAACAAATTGTCGAAACCTTCAAAATTAAAAATAATTCAAATTTAACATAGTTTCTTTCTTCTGTACAATTCCGTTCTTTAAGGGAAAGAGAAAAATTTGCTGTTTATGGCAATTATTATTTTTTTTTAATACTCTTGGTGATCCTTAACACATTAATAACTTAATGGCTATTTATTTTCTTTCGATTTAGATTGCGAAATTTACTACGTTAGGCTGAAGTAGTTCTCGTTTTTACTGTACATTATTTCATTGATACATTTAACCTCAGAAACTATTTACTGTGTGACTTTGCTAAATCATCGTATTTGATGCGACTTACTCAACTTCCAAAATCGCAAATTGCAATATTTTCCGGAGTAAAATTTCTTTATTTTTTTTTAATTTATAACTATTATATACATCATTGGATATTTAGAACATTCGGACCACTATTTTTTTCTTATCATTAAACTCAATAACGTTTCTCTATGACAGGGTATAAAAAACATATTATATATTAAGATTGCGTCTTAGCATTTTAACTTTTAAAAATGAAATAGAAATAATACAAATTTCATCAGAAATAAAAAATAAAATATTTTATTCAAATACTTTTTATTTTATTTTAGTTTTTTATATTTAAATTACAAAAATTTCCAGCAAACATCATTAAATTAAACCCTAAGTTTATCTAAATCCATTTATTTTTCTCGTGAAGTTTTCATTTTTTTGAAAGGATATCGTCTACATTTATATGTATATAAAAATCTATATTACATATATTTATGTAACATAAATATATATATAGTACTCATGTACATACATATTTTTTTTTTGTTTAAAGATATAGGGTAGTAAAGTTAGCGTGCATGGTAGCAAATAAAAAAAAAATATAAAGTTTATTTTTAAGCCTGATAATTTCCATTATATAAAAATATCTATACATAAAAATTATAGTTATAGCGGTTCCACGAAAGCAGAAAATAACTATACACAAAAAAAAATATTTTTCGATTAAATAATTGAATTCTGATAAAGGACCTAAAAGAAATTGCAAAAAAAAAAAAAAAACGAAAAGAATCGATTGTCAATATATATATTTATTTATTATATTATATCTAATATCTTTATGTGCTTTTTTATTGATTTAATTAATAAAAATATCTCTTTGATTCTCATAATTTCTTTTTTTTTAGCTTTTTTATTATAATATTGTTCACCAATAAAGATATCCAGATAGATTGTCTTTTTATTCATTGCGTAATTCAAAAAAAAATAGAAAATACTTTTATATCTTACGTATAATATAAGGAAAAAAATAATTAAGAAACAACCACCAAACGGAATCAATTCAAATAGCTTTTATTTTTAAATTTTTTTTTTAGCTCTGATCCTGTTGCAAACTTTTGAGTTATTTAAGATTTTGAAATTTAATTCTTATTAAATAAATAAAAATATGACAGAAAATATTGCATTTAATTTATGTCTTTGATTCCTAAAATTAAATAATGTTAATAAATTTCATTTATATAAATATTTATAAGTAATAATATGTTTTTATTATAATATGCCTACACTGCCAACAGATGCAATGAAATCTGAATTTCGTAAGCAGTTTTATTACACGAGATCACCATTCTTTTTATCCGTATTCTAATATCAGTTTATATGTAAGCAAACTTATACAAAAATAGTTAATTTCTTGAATATGACAGTAAATGTAAAATTTCAAGAAATATGATATGTTGTCGAAATTCGTAAAACCAAAGGGTATAATTTCATGGTTAATATTAATAATATTCAATAAAAACTTCAGGTAATAAATTTTACCCTTTAAAGTAGCTGCGAAATAAACGTTTCGAAAATTTTAAGTTATTATATTCAAAATTTACTAATTTATAATCCTGATATTATGTGCCTATTAAGAAAGATGTGACAAAAAAAAAAAATTTGATTGAGAAATTTTTATTGAACTCTTTGAATTCTCAAAAGAAAAATTCGAGAAAATAAAATTTAGAAAAAATTTTTTTTTCTTTTCTTTTACTAAACATCCTTTTTACAGAATTTTTCAATTTTATTACAACTTTCCCTCTTTGTAACTGTCTATATGTTAATCATGTCAAGTTTTATTAATAAGATCAATTTACATACAAAAAATATGTTTTAATACAAAAAGGTTAACATAAAAATTTTTTTTGTAGTTTTTATGGCGTTATGCGATTACAATATATTTTATTTATGATGATTACTTGAAAATTTTTTTTATGAATATTATACCTATTACTACTACTACCAGTAGAAACATATTTTAAATGGATAAAATATGTTTTGGACATAATCTTATTTTATATAAAATAAATATGTTTTTTTTTTTTAAAGTTTAGAAACGATTTATAGAAATAATTAAAATTAATTTAAAATAAAATTTTTTTTTTATTACAAATTAATTGAAATTTTTATTTTTGCCATAAAATTATTCAAAATTATCTATTTTAGCACTTTTATGGTTAATAACCCAGAAACAAATGTTTATGCCTTCGGCCAATCTAATTTGAATATAAATATTTAATATTAATGTTTGGAACCAAAAATATGGGGAAATACAAAATTTTTTGTACATTTTTTTTTTTTCTTGTAAAAATTCAAAAAATCTAATTATTTAAATATTATTATAGGCTTAATCATTAAAATAATGTCTATATTATTAGCAAAAAAATTGAACAAGGTCACATTTGCATTATGATAAGTATCTAATTTATGTATATATAGTATAATTATTAATCAATAATAATTTAAAAAAGAGTAAGGTTCAAAGTCATACTGTATTATTATATACCAATCATATATATAGACAATTTATTATCAATGAAAGAAAAAACCAGAATTTATTTTTTTTTTGTAGAATGGTGTCCTTAAGAATTATAGAGCATGAATACATATATGATTTTTATATAATTGATGCGTAAAGCACCTAAGTAAACAGAATCCAATAATTCCAAAAAATATTAATGAAATAACAAAATAAGAAAAATTATAAGAAAGGAGACTTCCAAAATTCCACAAAAATTTGCATAAATCTTGAGAACATTAAACATTTTAGTAATCTTACAGACATGGTAAATCAAATAATGGTATAAGAAAACATAATATGATTTTTATAAGAATTTTTTAAATTATAAAAATAGATAAAAATAGAAAATGATAAATGAATCATATGTTATTTTTAAGAATGAATGGTTTTAAAAAAGAACGGCATAAGAATAATAATAATATCAGTTAAATGAGCTCTTTTCACGCAATTTATTTGGAAAATTCAAATAAATAAAAATAAAATTTTCTTCTATCGAAAATAAATAATACCTTTAATATGAAATTTATTCGAAAAAGAAAATGATTTTTATTTTAGTATGTATAAAGATTTTTTAAAATAAAAATTACAAGCTAATAGGTACTAATATTTTTTTTCATATATGCTATTGCCTTGTATGTACACCACTCTGAAATACAGGCACATATATATAAATTAATAAATTGAAAAAAAAAAAAAAAGAGAAAAAGTTGGATAGGTATGTTCCTGAAGAAAGTCATTGTGTCGAAAAAAAAAAATATATACATAATCTATTTATATGTTATTTCTTAAAAACATTAGACAGCATTAATTAATTCAAAAAATTAATTTTATTTCAATTTCATTCGAATGAATTTATTAGATAGAAGAACTTAACACGTTAACAATTTTAAGAAAAAAATATTCTTCAACAAAAAAGTGTGAACATTGTAGTAAACAACATAAACACGACATCTTCATAAATTTATTATTTATTTTGATTAAATTGTCTTCAGAACAGAACATATACTATTAATAAAAGACAATTAAATGAAAAAATAGTTCACAAAATTTAACACTTAACTTCAAATTATATAATTACCAAAATAATAAAAATAAAATGTTTTTTTTTTTTTTCTTTCTTTTAATTAACTTTAAAGACATATTATATACATTATTATATTATACATTATTCCTAAGAAGTCGTAATTAAATAAAATGAAAAATTAAAAACATTTTTTTCCAAGAAATTTCATAATACTTATGGGATTAACTCTTTAGGTATTAATCATTTTATGTTTGTTTCGTTTTTTTTTATATAAATTAATTAATATAATTACATCAACCATTTCTGACTCTGACATTTCATCTTTATAAAATAAATATTTACCATAATTATTCATATTGTGCCTTTTTTTTACTTAAAAATTCATTTATTTAATAACTTATATGTAGGTATATGTACGTACGTTATGTTTAGAAGAAAAAAAAAATAACAAAAATTAATAAAAAGTCCTACACAAAATAATAAAAACAAAAAAATATACTTTTACAAATACGAACAAAAAAAATAAAAATATTTCAAAAAGCTCTTGAGTCTATAAATGTGAAGTTTGATGTTCATAACCATCATTTGTATATCCTTCAATTGTACTATTATCATCAAATTCTTTTGCTTCCTTTTTTTCTGTATCGTCAATTTTGCTATTTCTTTTTTTCACTATGAAATAGAAAACCCTGAAAATTTATATGAAAAAAAAAAAAAAATTTAGCTCAATCAAAGAACAATAAAATCCAATTAACTTTAATCGTGGAAATTATATAGGTATATAAAGAAAAAATAGTATTTATTTCTCAACTTTATAATTCTATATTATTAGCTAAAATACATTATAAAAACAATATTATTTGTTTTGAATTTTCTAATAAAAAATTAGAATTTCAACTATGATTTGATACTGAAAATGAGCGAACTATAACTTAAAGCAAAACATATAGGCCTGTCCATAATGCTGTATATTTTAATCAAAAGTTTCGAGTAAGATATAACTATTCATATGATTTATTCTATTCTAATTTATAATAATCAAACATAAAACACTTACGCAAAAATAATAGCACCACTTATATAAAATATATTTCCAAATATATAAAACGCTCCTGGAAATGTTTCAATTGTTTGATTATAAATTGCAGCATAAAATATGGGAAATATCGCACCAGCAATAGCTTCAGAAACTCCCAAAATTGCAAAAATTCTACCAATTTCCTCCATACCTACAAATTTCGCAACTAGAGCACGCATGGCCAAAGCTCTCACTGAATTAAATCTAAAGAAATAAAATCGTTACATATGTTAGAAAATATATTTCGCTAATTTATATTATACTTACAAATCCAAAGTTCCTGCAACATAAAATAATAAAGATGAGGTAGCAAAACCCTAAAAATATATATATAATATTATATACTTATACAATATACATAATTATAACTTAATTGCATAAGATGTAAGCACTTTAAATATATGTACTTCTATTTAGTCGAACTAATAATCCAAATTTTAATATAATGATTAACAAAGTCCGTTCGTATTCATTTTTCGATAAAATCGATCCTTGTAAATTTCGCTTGGCAGGGAAATAGCACGAGCCGTCAACTATACTATCTTTTTTTTCAACAACTGCTTTGTTGATGTTTAAGCAGTTGGTAAAAAAAATAAAATATTAACCAAATATTTATGTTTATATCGAATTTCGCTTTTACATAATACCTACATATTTTTTGAAAATTTAAAACATTTTTGAGGCATTTGAAATATTATCTATAATATAAATTTTAGAGTAAAATTTAAATTATTTTCCTCTCCTTTCATGTAGATATTCGAAACGACTAACTAACATAAGTTATAATAAAGATCTCATGCAAAGAAAAATAATTAATTATTATACACATGAACCATGCTTAAAAGAAGATGCCAAAGTCAAAACCATAAAAATAATAAAATAAAAACATTTTTATAAAGTTGTATATCTATTCTTTATGAAAAATCATGAATTATTCTGAATTCAAATTGTTTGAAAAAATAAAGAAACACCTCTACGTTAATTTACCAAACCTATTCTCATAAAAAAACTAATTAGCATGACAGAATAATGTTTTTGTCTATCGCTGTTTTTTCTATATTCTAAACGACTAAATTAATGATACAATTTATAAATAAAAACATTGAAGGAAAAAAAAAAATAATAAATTTGAGATTTTTTCCTATTTTATTTTCATAATTTTTTTAATCCCTTTTTTGTTATAGGTATATTATATAGCAAAAATATATAAAATAGAAATTTTCTCCCCCATTAAATATATACAATTTTTTTTTTATTGCCCGTTTTGTTTATAAATAAACTTACATAAACAAATCTCGCTAATACGGTTGTAATTGACGATATTAATCCAACCTGCGAAAAAATAAAAACAAAATATAATAATATAATTATTATCATTATTATTATTATTCCATTAAAACAATATACATATAATTATATTTTGTTTGGCACACTTACTATGGCATCACTTAAATTGAAATATTTACTTATAAATCCTGTCAATAAAAATGTTCCTAAAATAAAAAAAATAAAAAGAAACGAAACGAAAGAAAAAAACAATTCAATTAAAAATGGGACATTGTTATTAAATTTATTAAAAAAAAAAAAAAAATTAAATTAATAGATACAGATTTTTTGATAGTAAAATAGAAAGGTTGAATGAGTTAAATATAAAAAAATATAGTACGTGATAGTCATTAAATCTGTTGTCTAACGATTTGAAAAGCTTTAATTTTTTAATAAAAAATGTTGGTACTTTTCCGTTAGCCGGTCGCAAATGTACGTCGCAAAAAAATTTACGGCGCAAATTTACGGCGGTAGAAATGCTACTGAAAAACTTATGGTCATTTAAAATGACCATAAGTTTTCGTTAACATTTCTGCTTTGCTTTGCGACTTGATTCACAATTTTTTGCGCCGTACATTTGCGCCCGGCTAACGGAAAAGTACCAAAATTTTATAGCCTTATTTAGAAAGAAAAAGTAACTCTCATTTAAGCTAAGAATTCTTGCATTCGAAATTCAATTTATTGCCAAAAAAAAACATAGTTTCGCTCCAGCTAAGTCTACTTTATGGAGAAACTTTTGATTTTAATTTTTTTATTTGCTTCTTTAATATGTCACATTGATCTCACTGAAAGTCGCACAGCTTATTCTAATTCGTACTATATACAAATATTTGTTCAATTCAATATGTTGGAATTATATTTGAATTGTTTTAAGTTCAACTTGAAGCTTACTTTTATCAGCAAGAAACTACAGACAATAAAAAAAACAAATTCATCATCATGCTAAAATATTTTTAAACTTTTATTATAATTTAATCGCGAGATTTTAATATAGTGTACTTTTTCCTCATTTTCTTTCTTCTCATTTCTCTCCAATAATAAAAATTTCTATCAGATTCAGAATACAAATCCCTGATGAAGTTCTCAAAACAAAACAAAAAAAAAGGAAAATTAAGATATTTAAAAAAATTTTCCATTTTCCAGTCAATTTGCTACACAGTATTAAAAGAATTTATATTTTTGTGTGTATTCACAAAATATGTGTTTGTATTATTATGAATATGAATTACGGATAGGTGATAAAAGAAGCAAAATAAGCACAAGAAAAAATAAAAATATATAAAATGTAATATTTTCCAAAAGATTGATTTACAATTAATGACTTGTAAAATTTAAGTATTTCAATATAGTTAAATTATATATATTTAGCTTTTACTTATATTAGCACCATAAAATTTTTTTCATATTTACCACAAATAGTTATAGCTGAAGTGTATTCATTGAAATTACTAAATGTCTCTCCGTCCCAGGTTACTTTTATTCTTGGATAGAGATATGAATAATCAGCTTCACCTACAAAGTTTGCAATAATTACATATATTTTTTTTTCTAATTTGATGAATATTGCCAGTTTTTACCGAACGGTGGACCAATGAATATAATATAAGCTGATATTAAAAATATTAAATAACTTCTTCCATTAAAAATACGTCGTCTGGTTATAACTTGCCACAAATCTTTCACCAATTTGATATCAAAAAAGTCTAAACAACAATTCTTTGAATGTTTTTTAATATTTTTTTCTGATGGTTCAACTTCTTTGATGAAAATTATTGCATAAAGTATAGCCAAAATATATAAAACATTGCTGAGACAAAATAATTCTGCAAAGATAAATGAAAATAACGAGTTTGTGATTAGCTCTCTTTCAATTAATGTAAGTCGGCTTAGTCATTAATTGTTATGATATAAGACTTAATTCTAATAATTCTTTATTATTACAACAGTATTAGTAATGATTTTCTAAGAGATTTCCAAAAATCAGAATTAAATGGAAACATTTTAAAGAATAGTGATGAAACTGAAATTCTCTAAGAACTTATAATAATACACTTAAAAATCAATAATCTTATCCAAAACCTATATGAAACATTTTAATTTCTATATTTTTAATTCATATTATTATCGTTTTCATGATATATGTAGCAATATAATAATCCGATTAGAATTTTATTTATGTATTTATTTTAAAATTAAAATCTCACTTATATAACCCAATTGCGTATACAGTGTACCACTGAATGGTGTTCCAATTAAAATTCCAATATTAATGAATGATGCAAAAATTCCATATCTATGAAAAAGTAATAAAAAAAAAAATTTAATATGAAATTAATATGAAGATTTATTTAATAATTTAATTATAAGTTTACCGTAAAGTTCGATGTTCAATTGGAGTTGTTACTGTCAAATAACTATATATTCCCATGAATAATAATGAAGTGTCACCAAAAATTGCTGGAACTACTTTTTCTACAAAAACTCCAAATTCCATGGGAATGATATCAAAAAATATTGCTGATATTAAAAGACCTTAAAAAAATAGATTGCATTTTATTTTATTTATTTATTCAACATAAAATAAACTCAATAATTTTACATGTTCCTGATAAAAGTTGACCAACTACAGGAAGTATTATCAACGGTTTCCTAATATTATTTCGATCACTCCAGCCTCCGGCAAATAAAGTAAAAATAACAGGAAATATTGAAGCTACAAATAAAACAAAAATTTGTAATTAAGTTTTATTTTTACAATTAAAATCAAGCTTAATTAATTGAAAAAAATAAAGAATATTTTTTCTTAGATTTCTTCCACATTATTCTGAATTGTCAGAATAAGATTGCTACTGAAATAAATCTAAGTCTTCTCAATTTAGTACATTTTTTCTTAGCTCTAAAGCTATCACAATTTGGTGTATCCATAATTTTTTATATCGAAATAGTAATAAGTGAAAATTTTTATAAAAACATTTGAAATTCTTATAAATTAAATTCAACGACTTTCGTAATATCAAAAAAACAAAAAAGTAAAAAGCATAAACATCTACAATATTAAAAATCTATGTACATGATTATTTATCAAACATGTTTATTTATTTTTGATTTCTTAATTGAACTGTTAATTTAAATCAAAAGTTCTAGAGTTTGCATAATTTGTCTTCATATAATTCTGTGTAGTTAAAAGCTGGTATTTCTCAACTAACTATATTAAATATTGAGTTCTTTACCAATGGGCGATCGAATTCCATTCCAAATACTAATTTCTTTTTGAGCCTCTACTTCAGCTCTACACACTTTGTCGCTAAAACTTTCGTTTATAGGTTCAATTGATTCGGTCAAATTTTCTGCTTCTTTTTCAGTTTCATCAACCTCATCACAAACAATGTTACTAAAATAAATTAATAAATTTTTTTTTTTTTAAATTAAATTCAACAACTACTTATAAGAATTTTATTTTATCTAAACGATAATAGGTAATATTTATCAAGGAAAAATGTTTTTTTTTTGTATATAAAATAGTTGCATATCACGTACAAAAATAAAATAATTTTTCTTTTTCACATTATTATTTTCTTAATAATTTTTTTTTTCTTTCTTTTTTAGTTTCTTATAATATAGAAACATTATATATATAAAAACGAATTACCTCAATCCTTTATCCATAACGTTATCACAAACTTCAATGCTGAAATTTAAATTCACTCGGCATGCCTAAAAGTTTTCAGAAAAAAAAAATATATACATAAATAAATAAATAAAATAAACACTTCAAATATATTTAGGTATATATCTATGTAATATTTGTGTAACATGTACAGTAAAATAAAATTCAGAAAAACAATCTAAAAACTAAATTGTTATTTAATTATGCAATTTTTATTAAGAAAATCAAAAATGAAAATATATATTATGACGAAGTTCTCACTCTGACATGAGTGTAGCTTGAAATAACTCGAATTCAGATGTAATTTTATAAGAGTTTAATTCAAATTGTTATGAACCATCACATTGAGCAGTCAATCGTTTTTTTTAAAATAAAAATTCATTCAGCAAACAAAATATAAAAATAAAAATTCTAAATTCCAATCAATATTAATTCTATTTAAATTATTTCAGAATAAATAATATATATGCATGTTTATGTAATGTATGTTATGTAGGTACATATAAAATATTAATTCAAAATAGTATGTTAAATTAAAAGTTGACAATGTTTATTTTGTTTTTTAAAACATTAAAATTATAGTTATGATTATAAACATTAAAATAATGTGTGTATCTTTTATAGAGTTATAGAGTTCAATATTACAGTGATAATTTTTTCCTTATTATATTTTTATACTTATTTTAAGTTGATTGATCAAATAAATAATTTATATATGTACCCAAGACACTAAAATAAAATAGAAAATAATGTATGTATTTAGTTCCGTAATTTTTTTAGCATGATAGTTTGGATTTTTTTTTTGTTGCTCGCTTTATATGCAATATTTTGTCAATCGAAATTCAAAATGCAAATAAATACAATATATAACATTAAAGAAAATGCAAATTTTAATAAAAAAAAAACAGATAAATTTTATTTTCAAAAAGAAATGTATTCAGAATTTTTCTTGTATTCGCGGAAATTTTTTAATCTAAATTAAGAAAACATCTTTTTTAATACTCTATACCTTTTATATGAGAAATTGCATACTTTTGAATTTTTATATAAACAAATTTATATTCAATAAAAATCTCATTTAAACGTTTGAAGTTGTTTTTATTTGTTATTAGAGTTATCGTTTTTAGAGCAATAGTATTTCTTAAAATCCATAATGAATTAAAAATGAAATTTTTTTTATCCGAACAAATAACATTGAAAAATTGTAAATAATAAGTACGATATTGGCGGAGTGAATGCTTATTCAACTGGTTTTCACATATGCTAATAGTTACAGATGTATAAAATTAATTAAAAAACTTTCCGTTTGTGACTCTTTTAATATGATACTCAACTTGTCTATCAAATTATATAAACTTTCACAAATTATCGAAATAATGTCATAATTAAGAATTAACAATTACGTTTATTTCCAGCACAAATAACTTTCTTGTTAGGTAAATATTAAAGATGATTTAGACGGGTTGAATATTTATTCATTTTGTTTTCCAACATGTTGAAAGCTTCGGTGCAGACGTACAAATTTAAATGAAAAACTTAACGTTTATAAGTCCTTTAAGATTCGTACACACTACTCAACTTGTTTATCAGCTTCCACAAATTATCAAAATGAATTTAGGTTTTTCAACCAGGATGATGAGCACTATCAACAACAGCCCTACAGATGAGTATATTTTAAATTGTCCAACTCAAGTTGAATAAACATTCAACTAGTATGTATCAAGCTTAAATTTAATACTATTGCAAGTAACTATTAAAGTTAAATATCAAAAGAATTATAATTATTATTCTCTTGATACTTAAATAATAATAAAATTATAGTAATTCTTGACAAACATTTTGATTGATTGAACAAACTTTACATAGAAAACTAACGGTATTGATTTCACTATCACTTTGTTACAAAAAGTGTTTTGTCAAATAATTAAATGATTATTGCGCATAAGTGTATAATAAAAATTAGATTAATATCAACTAATTTAAATAATGTAGGTAATGTATATAATTATTTCTAATTATCATTTAAAAATTTAAGTTGATTTTTACACTAACTCCATATAATATGTATACATATATCAATATGTTTTTTCAATGAAAAAAGTTAAGGAAAATTATATTAAATACTTGCTATTTTTGCTCAAATTGTTGTCACGATAAATAAATACAAAATTAAGACGCGATTCTAGTCACAATTTGACATAAAAAAAATTAAGATTTGCACTGAAACAAAAAATTATAGCCAATACAAAAAAAAAAAATAATCATTGAATGCGCAATCATGCCGAAATATTGGTTAATTAAAAATATATAAGTTTTTTAATATTTTAAATTAACACTTTGTTTGTTTGATTGTGAAATTTTTTTTTTCAATATTTATTAATTAAATTATTTTTTTTTTCTAATTATTATTTTTTTTGAACCCAGATAGTGAAAATTAAATTTCATTTACTTTAAAGAAAATGTTTTTATAAAACATATATAGGCAAGAGGTAAATTGCTTTATATATATGTATATAATAAAAATATAGTAAAAGTAACCATCAACCAGAATTTTTTGTTTTTTAATTTTTTATTTTGTTTTTTTACCTTTTCGATATTTAAATTTGAATTTGCTATAAAAGTAAAACATACTGGAAGTAGAAATAATAAAACTAATGGTTCAATAACAAAATATTTTTTAAATAATAAAAGTTTTTCCTTTATTTCCATTATTTTTTATTTTTTATTTTTATTTCTTTAATTATATTTATTTTGTTGTTAAACTTATACTTAAAAAGTTAAAATTAATGAAAATAAGAAAAAAAATTTTGCGCGAATTTTTTCTTTCCAATTTTTTTAATAAATTCTTTCTATGAAAAAAAAATAAAATAAAATAAATATAAATCTGTTTAGAAGGTTACGTGATCATCTTTAAAATGATACTGGTTTTATGTTGTGTTTATAAATAAAAATCTCTAAGACTATAAAAATTCTTATCCAATCATAATATTATGTAGATATTTAAAATAAAATATATATGTATAATATTTTGGAAAAAAATTTTAATATTTTTATAAAGGTACAAAATACGGGATATTGTGATAAGAATTTCAAGTATTTTGAAATTTAATAACACAATACTGTTGAGTTCAAGCAAACTGTTGTTAATATGAAGACACTGAAATACATAAGTTAGAAATTGTTTAAAATAAAGTTTCTTAAACAGAGCTTTATGAGAAGGATCATTGAAAACGAATATATTTCTTTCACAATCGACATAGTTATGCATATACAACCACAATTTTAAAAACAATTATGCGAACATTAAGTTGATAAGACACAACTTTTCATTAGACCGAAAAAACTGGAAAAATCTAATAAGTCCGTTAATCTGAATCGAAATTTCAAAGTAAAATATCAAATTAATAATAAGCTTTAGTAAGCTTTAATTTGATACTTCACTTTGAAATTTCAATTCAGATTAACGGAATTATTAGAATTTTCCAGTTTTTTCGGTCTACCGAAAAGTTGTGCCTTTCGAGTTATCAACTTAATATTTGGACGGTACAATATATATTTTCAGAATTTTAATATCAAATCATGATGAATTAAAATAGAATACAATGTAGTGATAATTTTAAACTCGCAGTTGTTAAACTTAGAATTCGAGATCATAACATTGAGGAGTAATCTAGTTCGAAGCTTCCAACCTAGGTCTTCCTCATACCAAGTAATTATGAAACAATTAATATTTATTTTACTTTTTCTTGCATCTAAAGAAAATTTAAAAAAATGATAGTATAATTATGTGTATGTATCATTAATAATGTTCAATAGTATCATTGAAATATACATAACTGTGTGTATATGCTTTGCCATTTTCAATTATTATAATTATTATTATGTAGTGCTTATTAATTTTGTTTTTGTTTTTTTTTTTTAATTATGTTTCCCGTAAATCTTATGTTTACAGTCGTGTATTTATAGTACACTGTTTATGTACCTTCGTTTTGTTTGACCGTGTTAACCATCTATCATTACTGTTATATATAATCTTTCAAAAAAAATTTTAATGTGAATTTGATATTAGAATGGGCCAGTCAATTTATGCACGAATAAACAATAAATCGATGTTGTTATGTTTCGCATAATTTTACATAAAATCATTATATTTAAGCACAAAGAAAGTAAAAGATATAAAATAAAAATATTGATCAAATTTTAGCAAGACACCCAAGCTAATAAAAAAATTTAATTTGATATCCACATTTATATAATTTTGATATTAAAACAAGTTTAAGATTACGCATCCGAATGAAAAAAAAAAAACTGAAAGTGTCTTAAGTCTTTTGTGTGCAGACTGGAAATAAACTGGTTATCATGCTTTAAAAATTAAATTAATTATCATAAAATTTATTGAAAGGAGAATTTTAAGAATTTAATATAAAAAGATATCAAAATTCTTCTTGATGCACGTATTTAAAATACCTATACACTTTATTAACTGCTTGTATATTTCTATACAAAAATATTTATATATACCTTTCTATAAGTTATATAAAATCAAAAATTTAAATAGTTAGAACTCTTTTTTATCAATTTCGCCCCATTTAACTGTAGGATGAAAACTTTTCAATCAAGCCCTGTTTTCCATTTAATTTAACAGTGTAGTATGCATTAATAATTGCATTATTATTATATTTCTAAGTATATAATAACATAGTTATGAATTACTTCTATTAGAATTACATTTTTTTTTTAATAATAGGTTATTAATTATTTATTTAAACATTTTTTTTTCAACGGAAATATATTTCGAGCTAAAATAAATTTATTTAGTTTAAAAATTAAGATATTATGAGTTTTGAAATTGATAAAAGGATGCTTCCAATTAAAGCACATTATTTTTTATTTAATGCCGGTAATTGTATAAAAATAAAATTTCTAATGATGAAAACAATATTTCTAGATGAGGCACTTAATAAAATAAGGATGTTGATCTTAATGGTGCCCGTTTATTATAATTTTTTCCTTATTTCATCAGTGTTTTTTTTGGAGCTAAAAAAACACTCATATATGTTTCTTATTAAAAAATATCATTTGTAAAAATTTTAAATAACTTTTATAATTTGATGAAGATTTGAACAAAATATAGTTTTTTCTCAAAACTTTTGATCTCAATTAGATTTTTGTTCTTTTGATCTTACAGGAACTGCACCTGTCATGCCCTTCATGCCAACATTAGCAAGGCAACTCGGATTTTCTGCTGCAATTGTTGGAATGATTTATACAATATTACCTATTGCAGGCATGATAGCAAAACCGTTGTGCGGAATGCTTGCAGATCGATATCAACGACATAAAACATTTTTCATATTTGCACAATTTGTAACAGCTGTCTCATTTTTTTGTATAAGTTTTGTAACACCTATAGATCATACCTCTAAAATTAATTTCAACTGTATTAATGGAATAAAAGAAATCAAATTTTGTTCAGAAATATTTGAAGATTGTAAATTGAATACACTAGGAAATCTCTCCGAACAAATGAGAATGCAATGTAATTTAGAATGCATCAAAGAATCGTGGCAAACTAATATAATTTGTAATTATTGGAATACAGATGAGGTTTGCAACACTTCGCAAGATGCTATAAACTTTAAAATTTCGGTACAAATGAATTCCGTATCAAATTTAGATAGTTGCATATATTTCCAAGAGATTGCAACAGCACTTGTTAGAGGTAAGTTAAAAAATGTACAACATTTCATTTTACAGTCTTGATTTTTACATATTTGATAAAAAATTATTCATGTTTAAATAAAACATAAAGAACTTAATTTAAATTTTAAACATTAATATGAAATAAAATTATACAATTTATAATAGAATGTTAAATTAATTTTAAATAATGTTCATTATTTTTACAGAATGCCCACCTGCAGATATAATAGAGATAACTAATCAATGTCACATTAACTGCTACAATAAATATTTACAATTTGTTTTGTCTGAGGATAAAGTGTCCAATGAGGATGCAATTAATTTACATCAATTTTGGTTATTTTTATTTTTAATGGCTTTTACTTGGATGGGAATGGCAACAACAGTAACACTTGGTGATAAAATTTGTTTCGCTTTACTTGGAGAACAGCCGTATTTATATGGAAATCAAAGATTATGGGGAGCAATTGGTTGGGGCATATTCATAATATTGTCAGGACTTTTAATTGATAACATGTCCAGAGGTATAGGGAATAAAGACTACACAATTGTTTATTGGGTATCTTTAGCAGTTTTATGCTCGGACATGATTGTCTCAAGTAAAATAATAAAAACTGAGAAAAAATTTTCTAATAATATTTTGAAAGATGTTGGAATGATATTACTATCAGCAAAAATAATAATATTCTTTTTGTGGTGTGTTTTTGTTGGATTAGGTACAGCAATGATTTGGAATTTTCTATTTTGGTATTTGGAGGATTTAACAGACACTGCAGATCAATGTGGTGAGGATAACATGAAAACTTTACAGGGCTTAGCAACAGGTATACAATGCTTAGGTGGCGATCTACCTTTTTTATTTTTATCTGGATGGCTATTGAAAAAAATCGGCCATGTGAATGTTATGAGTTTAGTACTATTTGGATTTGGAGTAAGATTTACACTATATTCATGGTTATCCAATCCATGGTATGTTTTACCAATTGAATTTATGAATGGTATAACATTTGGGTTATTTTATGCAACACTAGCATCATATGCAAGCATTATATCACCATTGGGAACAGAGAGTACATTACAGGGCCTAGTGGGAGCGACTTATGAAGGATTAGGAATAGCGCTTGGAAGTTTATTAGGAGGATTGATGTATGAAAATTTTGGTGGCGCAACAACATTTAAAATTTATGGAATTGGTGCATTTATTGTATGCTTTCTTCATATACTTGCTCAGCTTGTACTTAAGAAATATTTCAAAAAAGATGACATCCATAAGTCAGCTTCTTATCAATTAATTGAATGATAATTAAAGCATTTTATAATTTCTTTTTATGTTTTGATTAATTACCTTTTCTGAATATGTCGAATCTATATTCATTATAAGTCTTTGGTTTTGTTTTGTTTTATTTAAAAATCAAAAACTTAAAATATAGAATGGACATATCCAGAAATTCGAAAAGTTTAAAATGGTTTTTCGACGAATTCTAACCACTTAATTTAAACCAGTATATGAATTCCCGTTTGACTTTTCAAGTTTACGAGTTTTTCTCTTTGTGACTTAATAATGATTTGATATTTGGGACGTTTGAAATATTTTTAAATATCTGAAACAATTCCAAAAGTTGTGAATTCTCACACACAATTACCTCCGTGTATAATTTTCAGATTTATTAAATGAATACAACAAAAAAAATTTAATTTGACAAAAAAATTAATATTTTAATCAATTCTTTTTAGAAAAAAATATTTTATTAATGTTTTTATAATTTTTTTTTTTAAATACATTTGTACATAAATTATATTTTTTTATCGCTTAATTAGGAATTTAATAAAACTATTAAGCGGTTTATTATTTTTTTTTGTAATAATTATAGGGAATTCCAAACAATTTACTCTGCCTCTAAAAAAAATGCTTATCATTATGTACATTTGTACATGGCATAGTACATATGCAACATTCGATTATTTGTATTTATGTAGTATGTATCAAAAAAACAACTTTTTTAGAAGAAAATTAAGTTTCAAATTTAACATTTAATGAAGTAGTGAAACAGACGACAATACCATAAAGCAATTTAACTTTTGATCTTAGTTTGCATATTTGTATAAAGTTTTGTTGACACGGAATGTCTTTATAGATTACTTATTTTATGTGGTAAGTATTTACAACAACTATAGGAAAACTAATTTGACTAATTAAGCATAATTAAAAATAAATTATTATACAATCAAAAAAATCTAGGTTGAGTTCAGTTACATATAAGAGATATTTTCACCTTTGTTAAAAAAATTTAACTATACGTCATTTGAAATAAACGGCTTTAATATCATTATCATATCACCCAATGTAGCTAATAGAAAGTAATTGAAACAGGATTATCTAATTCACAGCGAATATGATTGGACTTTTTTAATTTTTTCACAATTTAGCAACCGACAGAAACAGAAAGCTTTTTATTAAATATAAGTTTTCTTAATAATTGAAAATCTATTTTATAACAAACTTGCAAGAACATATTGTATATTATATATGATACATATATCTAACAATAAATTGAATATATAAAATTGGATAAATTCCGTAATACTTTGTGTCAATGAAATGAATTTTAAACTTTAGTTTTTATAGAATTATTCATTATTTACAAATTACACTCGATAATTATTTGAAAATTGATATATAAAAAAATTGATATATAAATGTATATTGGAAACTAAACAATTTGTCTGCATTATTCATCTAAAGTTCACTAGCCTTGTTTACATTGTTAAATTGCTCATGAATTGCATAAATAACGCAAAGTGTAATTACGCTACTCAACAATAATGAATTATTGTGAGAAGACTGGCAGTGCTGGCGTAAGTAAATGTTAGTTTTGTTTTAAACTTAAAAATATTTTTAATAAGAAAAAATAAGTACAAGTCCAGGTTTTTCAATCAAAAATGGTTTTCCCTATAAATGTGATGTTTGTTGAAGTTCAAAAGCTTCATTGATTTGACCATCAGCCGTATTTTGATTATTCTCATCCGCCTGTTCCATTTTCTCTTTTCTGGTTTTGAGAACGAAATAAAGTACCCTAAAATAAAGGTTTTTTTTTAACGATTATTGCAACTATGTAAGGAAAATATATTTTTTTTAAATTACGCAAAAATTATGGCGCAAGGTATGAAGAAAACTTCACTGAGTAAATAAAATGCGCCAGAAAATGAATCTACGGTGTTTGTATACACCACATTGTAGATTGGTGATAGAATGGCATTTCCAATGGCTTCGGTTACTCCTAACATTGAAAAGACGCGCCCCAATTCTTCTTTCAAAACAAACATTGAAATAATAGCTCGCATTGCAACTCCTCGAATACTTAAAAATAAATCCAGGAATCCGGCAATATAAAATACAGTTTTATCAGGTGCAAATGCCTAAAAAAAATAAAACGTAACTATGATAATTTTTTATGTTCGTAATAATATATCTTAATTGTTATTCATAGAACAATTAAAAAACAATGTTTAATTTTAGTTTAAAATAAAAATTCACTTACAAATACGAGTCTTGATATTATAGCTAATATTGACGATATCAGACCTATCTGAAAAACGAAAAAAAAAAACATTTAAATTCGAAATGTTATTACCAGCAAAAAATTAACTCTTACCGAAGAATCACTAAATTTTAAGACTTTATTGAACAAAGCAATAACTATCACAGGTCCTGAAATTTAAATATAACAATAAGTTTAATTCGTTCTACATAACTAAGATAAAATTTTAGATAAAAATTAATTAATTAGTCACAGTCAAAAACCTACCAACAGCATTCACTATTGAATTATATGTTAAAAATGAATTAAATTGATTCTCGTTCCAATTATATCTAACTCTAGTTTGATTATACAAAAAGTTACCTTCGGCTAAAAAATGGAAATTCTGTTAAATAACATTGAAACTGTATTTTATTGAAAACTTACTTTGATCAGGAACCACAAATAAAAAAAATGTAATTGTTAAGAATACTAAATAAAATTTTCCATTTAATTCTCTTTTTTTAGTTAAAACTTTTAAACAATCCAAAGCCAATGTTGGATCAAAAAATTCTGCTACGCATGATTTCTTTTTTTCTTCTGATGAATCTTCTTCCTCTTTATCATCTTTAATTTCTTTTACAAAAAATATCAAATATAAGACGCCCAAGCAAACTATAAAGTTACAAAGTGTAAAAAGTTCTGAAAAAATGGAAAAAATATAATTCGAATCAATATATGTACTTCAAAAAAAAATAAATTCAAATAATGTAATCAATGTTTTAGGATCAAAATATAATTAATTTGAATGAATTTAAATCTGTGCTAAGCAAGAAATTAAGGAAAATCGATTATGTAAGATCTGTGACAACTAATGTAGTTGCTAGAATTGCTTAGTTTGGTATCGAACTTAAATAAACCATTCTTAAACAATGCAATCGGAGAAGTTACATTAATTCGAATTTGTATATGATCTTGAAAATAGATAGTGTTTATTTAAAATTGATATTTTGGATAAATTTTAATAACATATTATAATACTTTTGGCAAATCAAGATCTAATAAAATATTATTGAAATTTGAAAAATTTAATTATATATACAAATATACTAGAACCAATTTTATTACATATTTAAATTAATTCCCTAAATCTTCTTTATAAAAATTTTAGTAATCTTACTTATGTACCCTAACTGTTGATATAATGTTGCACTAAACGGAGTTGATACTACATTAACAATGTTCAAGAATGCTGTAAAAACGCCAAACCTAAGAAAATTGTTTTTATAGCAAAATTTTTTTGTTTTTTAAGGTTTATTCCAACCTAAATGTTCTATCTTCTTCTGGAGTCATTGCGGTCAGATAACTAAATACACCCATTGTGAATAATTGTGATCCTCCAAATAAAGATGGCAAAATAATCAAAACCAGATTTCCGAATTCCATAGGCACATCATCAAAAAATATTGCAGATAAAATTAAACCTTTAATCAAAATGTCATGTATTGTTTTTATTTTTCTCAAATCATTTTATAGTAATTAAAATAACAATACCTCCAAGTGCAAGTAATGTTCCAAGTAATGGAAACAATAAACATGGTTTTCTAAGATTTCGTCTATCGCTCCAACCACCAGCAAATAATATAACAATTATTGGAAAAATTTGAGCTAAAATTTTTTGGTTTTAACACTAACATTCATGAAAACATATTATTGAAATACAATATACACTTTAAAAATATGCCTGTAACATTATATTCTAGTTTTTAGGTTTGAAACAATAAAATTTTCAAACCACTTAGAAATTAATGAATTAAGAAAAAAGTATCATAATTTCCTTCTGTAAAATGTCCGCGAAGCTGAAAATAAGTCTACTTTACAGCCACAGGTCATATTCTTAATCGATTTTATTTTATGTAATAGATTATAATTTCGGACTTCGGAGATCAACCAAGTCTAAATCAAGTTTAAATTTTTGAAATCTACAATATTTAACTGTATACAATAAATATTTAACTTGTTCTTTTACTATATTAATTTCGAAATTGTATGGTTTTTTTTTTTTGGTTTTATATTCTACTGAAGCCTTATAAAATAATTTTAACATTTAAAGCGACAGAAACAGAAATTACATATCGGAGTTCCAATTGCATTTATCACTGATATTTCTTTTTGCGACTCACGCTCAGCCCAACAAACCAATGGTCCTAAATTATCCGAATTGAGTTGATCCAATGAAGCAAAATCTGTTTGCCGATCATTATTAGTTTCTTCATTACATTCAATTTTTTTCAAAATAACATTATCACAGATTGTTGTAGTCAAATTTAAATTAACTCTACACGCCTAAAAAAGAATAAAAATTATTTTATTTTAATGATCCGAAAAAAAAATTTTTTTTAGGTAACTTAAACTACAAATTAAATAATGCAGTGCAACTTAATCTAATTATGAATTTAATTAAGAAAATTCAATCAGTCTAAATTTCGACTGACAAACAAATTATGTTTGTCGGGAATTATTAATTATACATTATTTTTTTACTCAAGCTCAATCTTTTATGTAGATCCAGTTTTAGCAAATTAATTTATTTAAAGATACAGTGTCATCTTTCAGAAATTGTCTTTTTATACAACACATAATATTTTATTATATTTTTCATAAATTTTTATTTTATTTTTTAAAATGGATTAAGGCAAAAAAAATAAATCCATAATAGAACACAGAGTAAGTAAATAATAATATACACATACATGTTTTGTTCTTTAAATTGTAAAAATGACTGTCTGCAATAAATTTATGGTGATATCTTTTAAGCGGAAAGTTAATCGATATAATTCTTTTCTTTTATTCTAAACATTATCATAAATAATATTTTGCCAAAGGCTCTGTTTAATAATTTATAAAAACAAAAAAAAAAGGAATAATATCAAGTGAAACAATTGTTGAATTTATATAAAAATAATATTAAGTCAGACAGATGCAATATAGACAGACATAGACAATGTCTACGTAATAATTTGATATTACGTTTGAAATTAAATCTCTTTCTAAATCTAAATAATGACAATCTAGATAATCTAGAATAATATTTGTTAAGAATAAGAAATAATTAAAAAAAATTTGAACAAGGATCAACAATTTTCTTTTAATTTATGGGCATAGATTAATGAAAAATTTTGCGATTATGTTGAGAACTATCTGTTTCGAAATTTATGATTTTTTTTATATGTCTTGTAAGGTAGTTATTTACATTTTGTTTAATGAATTAAAATTCCTTGTATTATACATTGAAAACTTATTTACCTTTTCGATATGAAAATTTTGTACTCCTAATTGTAAAAAATTTGATGGTATTGTCAAAAATATAACCAAGGGTTCAATAATAAAATATTTTTTTAATAATTTGAATTTCTCTTTGAATATCATTTTTATTTAAAATCATAATATTATTAAAAAATGTTTAGCGTTAAAAAAAATTGTTATCGAACCTCATTCGATTATCTACAAAGCTATACTGACAAACATGAGGTCACTAAAAAAAAACATCGAACAACTTTTAAAACAAGATAACTTTAAAAACTTTTTTTTTTTATTTTCATTATTATTTTAATTCACATCTTATTGGATTTTTGCTTTTAATGAATCAAGCGTGAATAGATATATGTATTTTAACTTTATCATCTTCGCGCGTTTTTTATTTTCAAAATCGTACAAGTTTTGATTGAGAGAAAAAACACATCTGTTCAATGAAGAGTACATGAACCGGACTTAAGTTATAAAATATTAAATTTGAAGTACATACTTAGTGAAAGTATATATATTACAAGAAATAAAATACAATTCTGTAAATTTATATACTTATATAACAATATGTTTATTAATTCAAATACCATTAAGAGTTGCATTGCTCTATGGAAATCTGTTGAAAATATTTCTCACACTTATCTCATTCCATCGCTATGTATCTTTAAGATTTTAATTCTATCTGAAACCAAATTTTTCAACATAAATTAATAACAAAAAAAACTGATATGTTTGTTCAAAACATTGTAAAGTGAATGGATATGTCAAAAAAATTCTAAAATTTCTAATAAAATTAAACCTTGAAAAAATAAAAAAATAAAATTTATTTGTTAAAACTAATAATAATTAATCTTCAAATTCTTAACTGTTAAGAATAAATTTTTAATATAAAAAAAAACTAATTTCGCTCAGAATAGATCTACAGATATTAGATTCCTGGTTGTAATTAGGTCAGAAGCGAAAGCAACGTCTAACTCTTAATCTTAACTAAAATAAACAATTATTTTTCCTTTTTAAATTTTGTCTTTTGTTGGAACCACAGCTGACCATATTTTTTTTTTAGATGGAACTATTTATTTTTATCAATTTTCTCTATCATGAGAAACTCAATTTTGCAATTATTATTGCTCAATTAAATGAGACTAAAAAGATTTATATCTTTGTTCACAATTTTGAGATATAAAATGTTAATATTTCTATGGAGACTTTTTCTACACCGTAGAAAAAGCTCCACAAAAACGTTAAACATTACTTTTAATGTGGCATGCCATGTAGAAACGACCTTCTTTCCCACTCATTAAAATTCAAATAAACCACAATTGAGTCTTTAACTCTTCCTATTTACGCATACGATCTTCTTCTTTCTTTCATCGCTCCTTGAAATTAAATGTCTTCTCTTTACTATATAAATAAAATTAAAATGTATATATAACAGATTTTGACTTTTTCTTGCAATATTTTTTTTTTAATTACTTCAACTATTTTATAAATTTTATAATTTTGTAAAATCAATTCACTGTTATATTATTCTTTAACTTAATAAAATTGGACTTAATCCACTTTCAACTAAAACGGCTCCATACACTAAGCCACTGTATGTTTATTTATTTTTGTATGATTCTATTTTAATTTAAATAGTGATTATTATGCAAATTTAACTTTTCAAACTGATAAGAAATTTGTTCTAGCGATTACTCAGTATTTTTATTTTATTTTTATTAATAAGGGATTAGCAAAGTTTGTATGTATAACTTCTTATGTTGTTTTTATCTAAGAAAATTTTTCAAAAGTATGTCGGATTTTTTGTACAATCGTATGAAAAAATAACCAAAACGAAAAATTTGCCAAATAATACCTAATTTTTGAAAATATCACTTTGTTTTAGATGAGACACAATATAAATAAGTATTTTTAATTGTTTTTTTGAGGATGAGGATAAAAACAATTAAAAACAATTAAAAATATATATAAATATAAGGATACGAAACAACAAAAAAAAAATATAAATAAGCACATCGATCAATTATATATGATCTTATCCATTGAGGGTTTGAAACGAACGACCACCTTGTTAAGCTAACTTATTAAGCTAAAAATTATCAACTCTATAATACCTATACTTCATATAATTGGATTTGAATGAAATTTATTTTAATACATATTTTTCTGTCAAAATGAGTCCTCAAAGCACGTTTTCTTGCATATTAAGCAATTCAAACAACCAATCATTGCTCTATCATTTTTCTTGGAAAAAAAAACTTGAAATTTAAAAAAAAAAGTTATCAAAAAACAAATTCAACCCACTTTCAGCAACCACAAATATTTTTCCACAATATGCTTAAAATAATATGAAAAAAAAAGGTTTAAAACATAATATAGTTATTTTAGAATTATTATTATTCTAATAGAGTTTAATTTAAAAAAAAGAAAAATTCCAGATCCACTTAAGTATTATTTCTGGAAAAAGTAGGTCAACAAGATTATTTCCCAAATCATAATTGGAATATTTTTAACCAACAACATCAAAAACTTCATACATTTTTTTTTTTTTCTTTTTTCATTTAAAATATTTATCTTTTATATCTTTTGTGCAGATTAAAAAACGTTTGCAGGATTTAAATTTAAGCAACATTTTTTACAAAAAAAAAGCTGTGTGCAAAGTTATAATATTTTTTTTTTATCAAACTTATAAAAACTTTTTTTATCCTTTGCGAAAAGTTAAAATAAAAACATTTTTCAAATAAATAAATATTTAAATTTAAATAATAATAACAAAAACATGGATTTAGTAAATTTATTTTTAATAATTTAAAAATTAATTAATTTTTTATATGTGCAGTTTTTTATAATAACTTCATTATAATAACTTCATACATGTTCTACTAGTATTTTAAAGTTGGACAATCAAATTAATTTTGACGAACAATAAAAAATGAGTTTAATTCGTTCAATTTATGAATAAATTTATAATTTTATAAACCTTCTTTACCAAACCCAGAAATCTTTATCAACTTGTGCTGACGTTCTTTGTTAAATCTTTCCTCATCGCTGGTCATTTTCCTACAAAATTGTAAATAATTATATTTCTATCTAAAACTGACTTTAACTATAGCTACATCATGTTCTTCCAAATCATCACTACGTATTGTAAATTCTCATATGTCGCTAATGTCAGTTTAATATACTCAACTAAATTTCAGCGCTTTTGGAGACTATTAAATCAACTTCTGATTTCCGAATGAATATTGAAAAAAGAAAGAAAAACATAATGCAAATGTTCAATTCTTAAAATACAGTGTATCCATAAAATTCCATAGTACAGTATAGTACAGCATCGAATATTAAAGAAAAGTTTATATGTATAATCATAGTATCTAGCTTTAATCTCATAATTTTGTTATTTTTATTTTTTTACATTTATTGGCACATAAATGTACAATAAATATATAATGCATTATGCAAACTCTATGTATATTATATACTTGTATTTTAAAATTTATAAAATCAATCTAAAATTATTTTCAAAAAAAATCTAAAGAATTCTTTTTTCTTTTCTTATCTTCAATTGACCATTTTGTTAATCCTTTGCACAAAAAAAAAATAAAAACAAAAATGAATCTTGGCATTTATAATCGAACCAGAGAATCAACATAAAATGTTTCTCAACATTTACCAGATATAATTTTCAAATTTCATAAACATTCGTTATTTTTTATTTAATTTTCATATAATAATATGTATATTGTTTTTTTTTTTTTGAACCAACAAGTTGTAAGACAACCTTTTTTTTTCTGTTTTATACACAATATACTAACTAGTACACAACACAGTGAAACTTAAAATTCTTAACCCTGTTATCAAAAATAATAATATATTTTTTTTACATAATATTATTTAACTATTATAAATGGTATTTTCCTTGTTTTTTTTTTTTTTTTTAAATAGAATATTAAAATAAAAATAGCTTTGAATAAAAAAAAAAAATGTAATATATATAATTATATCTAAATTAAATCATAATTTATATTTTTTTGCTATTTATTTAAATAGTGGGTGGTATTTTGATATAAAATAAAAACTAAAATAGAGTACAAAGGCTGTGATTTTTTTTGTTTTTTTTTTTTTACCCCCAAAAACTATATTATTTCTTATTAAGAACACTATATACCGTCGTACTTACTAAACTTCAATGTTTCCGAAGTATTTGGCTGGCAGCATTTCTTTCTTCTTATGTTAAAACAAAAAAAAAAAAACATTTTCTATTATTTTTTTTTTTTTGCAAAATTCTATTGAATGTTAAGAGGGTTGAATGCGCGCGTTTTAAAATTTTTCATTAAAACTGAAATAAATTTTTTTTATGTTATCAAATTGATAATAGGGTTCTAAGCGCTCGAAGTAAGAAAAACCAAAAAAAAAAAAAAAATAAGTTAGGTAGTTTTTTTTTGTTTTTCTTTTTCATTCAACCAACAAAAAAAAATCACTTTTTTTGTTCATTTCTTTTTTGAAAACCATATCACAAAATAATATTTTTATTATTTTTTTAATTTTTGGAAAGTAAAAACGAAGTAAAAATAAAAAATAGTTAAAAAAAAAATTAATTTTATTTTTTTTATTTTTTTTAGAAAATTATATAAAAAAAATAAAAAATTAAACTTTCATTTTTCTGCATACTAAATTTTTCTGTTCACAGTAGCTGGAAACGACTAAATCGGTAGAATAAAAAAAAAAAATTTTAAATTTTTATTTTTTATGTTAATTTTTTTGTTCAAAGACAGTCAATTTTAATAAAAAAAAAAATATTAAAAAAATTTTTAAAATAATATGATAGAAAAAATTCTATTTTATTGTAAATATAATTATTGACATTTGTGAAGGGAAACTTGAAAAGGTATGTGAAAAAAAAAATTTAATTACATTTTCTTATTTTTTCCTGCAGAGATTTTTATTTTTTTCTTCTTCTTCTTTATATGATTTACATAGCTCTGTACAAAGGAAAAATTTACATTTAATTTCATTGCGCCTTTTTTTTTTTTATTTTGCTTTTTCTAAAAAACTTTTTATTGATTTTAGAAATTAAAAATTTTAAAAAGTTAAAAAAACCAAAAAATTAATTTTTGGCTTTAATTATATTTTTCATAGTGTGGGAAAAAAATAAAAATAAATATAAACCAAAAAATTAATTCTTTCTGGGTTAGATTTTTTACACCAAAAAAAATTGTATCTAATTTTTTATTAATGAGAATTGGGAAAACATAAAAAAAAACAAATTTCAAAGTTTTCAGACTTAAATGGTTTCTTTGCTAAAATAAAGTTTCATTTAAGTTTTTCTTTATTTTGAAAAAAAAAAATTCTAGTGAAATAAAATGTAAAAAAAAATATATATAATATATTATATATATATTGCAAAATACTATAATTTAATTTAATAATACACAACGGAATTATTTGGTTAAGCAATTTTCGCTTTTTTATATATACATATTATATCTTTTTTCCTCTCTCTCTGCAGCTGATTTAAGCACAAAAAAAAATAATTTTGTTTGCCTGTTGATTTTTTCTGTGTTTTTTAATAAAATTCTATTACGCGCTGCAAGCTTGAATAAAAAATGTTTATTGCATTCACTATGATTTCATTATAAATACTTTCTTTGAAAATATTCAACACACACGGTTGTTTAAATATACACAACTACATACGGTTTGTTTTTAAATTTTAATAATTTTTGTCACACCCTAATTTTAGAATTTTTAAATCAATCATGTTGCAGTAACTATTGCTTATTGTGTTTCGAAGAACACTATATCTAACCTCGTTACAAAATCTTCATACATTATTTTCTTAAAAAAATGTTAATTCAAAATATCTTAAGCAATAAGTTTTATTTGAAAATATACATCCTGAACTTTTACATCCCGACCGCTGCAGAGGTTCTGAAAATATTAAATGTTTTTCTAAAAAAATAGCTAGCAACTGTCGGCTTATTTCGAGTGTTCTGAAAAGTGGAACAAAAATTCATTTCATTTTTTACAAACCCCTCTCTTGCACTTTTTACACTTTTTAGAGCACTCGAAATTAGTCGACGAGTGGTGTTGCGAATTTTTTTTATATTTTAATTTTAATCAAAAATTATTAGAAGACTTCGTTTTAATGAATTTTTTTTTAGTTTTACAAAATTCGAATTAAAATTACTTTTTTTTTATCATAATTATAATAAGTAGATTTTGAGAATTTTTCTAAGATTGATTAACTTTGAGCTAAAAATTGAATTATTATGTGTGTTCTAAAAAGAATGAGGATTATTTTATTCTATTTATTTTCATTAAAAATATTTTAGCTATTTTTGAAATTTTTTTATTGTATACATTTATAGCATTTTATCTTTGATTATCAAAAATATGCCCAAACTCTATTTTGAAAAATCGAATATTTTATGATTACCAAAAACATTTTGTTCATGTACTTCTGCTATATAATAATTTATCTACTAGGTTCAGTCTTATAAAAAAAATCTATAAATTTTATAGTCTCATTTTAGTTTACTGTTCTCATCATCATCATGATATTTTTGCGTTAAAAAAGGTGTTTATTTTAAGCATACAACATGCACGCATATGATGTTTAACTATTCAAAAAAAAAAAAAAACAGAAAATAAATAAATAACCTCCTTGATTTTCAATCTACATCTCCACAACATCACCACTTTTCAAAATTTTAATTTATTTAAATTTGTTTATTTTTATCTTTCAATAACTATAAAATTGATATTTTATTTTCGTTCCGAACTGACCTCAGGGTAAATGCACTTTGTGGTTTTTAAAATTCATTTTTCTTGCAATAAAAAAATACTACATGCGATCAAAAACACAAAGTGCAAACTATATTAGATTGTGTATGCAAAGTATACAACATTCTTCATAAATTCAATAAATAATTATTCCAAACGCCAAATTTTTTAAAATTAAAATTCCAAAACAGTTCACAATAAGTTTTAAAAGTTCTATCGATCATCCACATTATAATTAACTATCCACATAATGGTACTATAGGTAATTCGATTATCAAAAAATTATTAAAAGAAATATTAAATAAAAAATATAGAAGAGAACCTCAAAAGTGCAGAATGGGGCCCGTTTTCAGCCCAATGGCACTGTAAGCCCTGTAGTTCCTTCAATACCATTATATTATACCAATACCTTAGCCATATACAAATATAACAATGTTCATCGAAATCCAAACCTTAGTTGGAATCGTTGGACTGTAGCCATATTTTTAATTTCCACTAACCGACATCTATCAACTCAATACACTAATTTCTGTTGAAATCCATTAAAACTTTGAAAAAATGTAAAATATATAAATTTTATATGAAAATGTTTTAGGCGGTTGGCTGGGTGAGAGCTTTTAACTCCGAAATCCGAAATCGTAGAACCTTATCTTTTAGTTGACGTCAAAGTGAACAAATCGCATATTTTGACATTTCTAGATTTCGATTCAGCATTTTCCAAGTTTTTCAAACACAGCTTAAAAAAGCAAAATATACGTTAAATAAGTCTGATTTTTGGATTTTAATCTAACAACGATCCTAATATTCATTCATTTTATCAATGTTAACACTAATTTATTTTGTTTTACTAAAACCTTCAAATGAAAATTTTTCAAAATATGTTTTATAAAAAAAGAGAAATTGAAAACTAATCTTATACTATTAAACTATTATTAATCAATGATTAAACATAATCGAAAAATAATGAGTATAAAATTCTAACTAATCTTACAATCAATTAAATAAACAATGTGTTAAATTTTCATTAATCCTTATTACTTTGTTATTAAAGCTTTCATGCTAAACATAGGTTTTTTTTTGGTTACTTTTTCTAAAATATTAATAGGTCAAAGCTTTCGAGATTAATTTTATTATCAAAAATATCTATATAAAATCTAAGTTATGAAATAAACTTTAAAATATCGTTAAAAAACCAAATATACAAACCTATAGAACTTTAATTATGTTTAAAGGCGAAACATATTTATAAATATATATTTATATATATTTCTAATTTTGTGAAATAGATAAAGAAACATATAAATAAATAATTTATGCTCAACATATGAAGATTTGAAACAATTTTTCCAGCCTTATGAAAATTAATCATGGTTTGTTTAATTTACTTGATGATTCATTTTTATTTTTCACATAAGAAAAATGTATATAATAAACAAATGTATCATAATATGTACATATTAGTATGTACCATAAATAGAGTATTTATTTTATTTATATTTATAATTTATTTTTGTATATAAGTGTATTTATTTATGAATATAAAGATACATAATATATAATATACACAGTATACATAAGTAAATAAACTTGTTTTAATGTTTCCATATATAAAGTAAAAAAGGAAAATTATTTTCAAAACAAAATTTTTATTACTCTTAAATAAAAAAACAAGATAAAATAAGTCATTGAAAAATTTTAAGATTTAAAAATAAATAATAAAAGATGTTGATTTTTAGTATTTAGAATTAAATTTATTTACTCACATTAGTGTCTCTAATTCAATAATTTAAAAAGAAAATAATTTTTAAATTTATTTGAGCGTAAAGTGTGTAATCAACTTTTTAACTGGGAAAAGTATATGTCTCTTAAACGACGCGACAGTTTAAGAACACCAATTTTTTATATAAAATCAGTACATGAGAATTAGACATTATTTTATTAGACATTATTTACAACACTAATCTTTATAAATATAATTTTACTTCGCAGACTTTCAGTCACACAGATTTATGTATATATGTATATCTAACATTTTTAAAGTTATTAAAGTTACATCATATTATTTAAAAAACAATGTGTTTTTGAAATAACTTAATTTGTAACAAAAGAAATTTGAAACAATGTTATTCTAAACCATATAACCATATTATTATTTTGTTAATATATACTATAGGATATTTTCAATAATGTACAAATAAACATTTTTAAGAAGAAAGATTAAAGCTGTTAAGTTAGATATACAAAACTTATTGACTATCAATTGAGTTTATTTTGATTTATTTTATTTATGTCAATAATTATGCTTTAAATAATTTTAAAAGCATTTAAGTATTTTTTATTTTATTATTTATTGCAAGCCTACGTACTAGTGGCTTCATCAATTAAGGAGTTATAAATTTGATGCTTAACAAATTAAAACTAAAATCTAATTCTAAACTCTAAAAACTAATAAATACAAAATGATTTAAAATAAAAATTTCCCTTTTTGAATAAAGCATCAATAAAAGTAATGTAAATCGAAAATTTTTTTCCCCCTTAAAAACGAATTAATAAAAATAAATTCATCAATTTGATCAATTTTAAAGTTCAAAGGATAAATTTACTTCAATCAGTAATATACTTGTAAACATATAATTTTATATACAAACAATATTTTTCTTTAAGTTTTTCCAACACAAAAAAAGTTTTCAAAGTTTAAAAACCCCAAAAAAAAAAAAAACTGATTAAATAAAAATAATTCGATATCTTTTGGTTTAATTTTTTTTACTTTTTTTTCTTAAGAAAATATTGTGCTTGAAAGTTATTTTTTTTTTGGTTCATTTAGGAAATAACTTAAGTTATTTCATGCTTAAAAAATGTCAACACTATACCAAGGAATTTAATATTTCAATTCCCATTTTTGGATATCCCATTTTTGGACATAACTGGACAAAATTTGTAATATTAAAAATAATGAATAATTCTGTTAAAATTTATTAAAAATTGGCTTAAAACTGAAATACAAAACAAAGTCTTAAAGAACGCTTGCTCCGACACATTAAGTTATGAGGCGTTTATGTTTAAAATATTATATAATGCTCAAGGGAGCTAAGGAATTTTAATTATTTCATTCGTTTTATATTTTTTATTACCGATTTGTGCCTATTTTAACTATCTAGTTAGTATAATATACCATAAAGTATAATACCACTATTATATTATGAATGTATGCAGTGAGTATATCAAAAATAACGAATATAAATAATAATCCTATAATAAAATCGTTTAAAAAAGAATTCTAAACTGAAAATGTCGAAATTAAATACTATGCTTTTTCCTCGAGCATGTACCAAATTTTTGACAAAAAAAAAATCATACATGTTCCTAAAATTATTTCCGTTTTAATATCCTGCCATTGAAAACTTTTTAAATGTAGGTATATCGTATACGTGGGAATTAAAAAGATATATACTATAAGAATTTTTAACTTGAGGTATGTGAAAAGAATATTATAAATTTGAAATGAAATTGTAGACTGTTTTCTGAAAAAAAAAATATTTATATTCAATTATTTTTTTTGAATCATTGTTAAATTTTTTCTCATTCCATAATTTCTTTCGTAAAACTTCATATTTTCCACATACAGATTTATATAAAGTAAAAACCTGATAAAAATATATGAAAAAAAAAATAAATGAATGAAAAGTTTAACTTAATAAACATAATTTTTTCTTTCACTTGTTATATTTTTTTTCTTCATAATATAAGATACATACCTATGTATATACCTATGTACAACGTATTATGAACAACTTTTTATAACTTTCAATATAATGAAAAAAAAAAAAAAATTTTTTTTTCGAATCTCGTAGGAAATGTAGATAATATGAATATTAAAATGAATATTCAAGTAAAATAAGTAATTTTATTTTTTTGTTATGAATAACGAAGAAACTAAGTAAATATTATGTAATTCCTTCCAATTCAGTTTATAATATTGTATTAAAAATTTATGAAAAAACAGAAAAATTCACTGTCGCAGAGAAAAGTAATATAAATGCAAAAATAGTGAAATTGGTCAATTATTAAAATTGCATCGAACTTATTATGGTATATAATAATACTTTTTAAACCTAAAGACCTTTAGAACGAGTTGAGGATTTATTTTGTTAATGTTAAGAAAACTTCCCTTTCAAATGAACTTATGAGTTACTTCATCATACCAAATGTTCTCTACTCTCTAGTTATTTAAATTAATAATTAATTTAATTTTGAACTTTAAGGGAATTTAAAGTTTAACCACATAATAGAATTCAAAAATGAGATGTTTAAATTTATATCAGACTTTGAGGAAACGAACTGTAATTATATACTTCATGCAGAGAATCTATTTTTATGAATTGTACAAAAGTATTTTTTTTTTCAAAAGTATGTTTGTTTTTCGACAAGCTTAAATTAACAAAATAATTATTTTTATGAATGGAATGGTAAAAACAAATAAAGTCTTAAACAACCATGAAAAATAACAATTTATATAGAATATAATATAATAATACACATCTAAATAATGTGTTATATGTATCTTTAATAATTTTTCTTTTCGTGCCATTTTATGATACGCTTTAATATACAAACTCTCTCTCCACTGCCATTTCTTAGCTATATCTATATAAATTTACTGGTGTAACAAATTGTATAAATAAATAAAATAAATATTTTTCTTTTACACTATATTTTCTTAATACTAATTCTAATATTAATAAATAAATAATTAAATACAAGAAGTAGGTATTTTATTTTCATTCAAAACATGTTTAATTGACTTATAATTACATTTTTATTGTCTTATATTTACATTCTAATTCCTTTTTCAATATTTTAACAATAAATAAAATACAAATGTTAGTATATACATATTTATCAAAAATGTTCTAAATATCAATAATTATTATTATGATATCAAACACTATATCCAAATCCAACTGATAATTTTTAATAAAAATTCCATATACAGATTCTTTTTAAGAAACAATTTTTAAATTAGTTAAAGGATTATGTGCAGCATCCAATAATCTGAATAATATTAAAATATATGTATTATTTGGAAAATTCTAAGACAATATAAATTTTTAATAAAGATATGTCTGTACATAATGAACATTGAACATATAAGCATAAGCAATGCACAAACAATATTGTAATTCTAATATTTTTTGCATATGAAAAATTAAATTTTATTATATAAGCTATAATGCTATATAGTCTATATAAATGTACATAATATTTTTTTTTATCCGAATACATAAAAAATATCCTACCCATGTATATTATTCGTTAAATTAATATATTTTGCTTTTATATGGTTTTTATAAATGAAATAAATTAGTTTTAGCATTTATTTTTATTTATTAGATTAAATATGCTCAGAAGTCTGATATTCATACAGTATTTTTATGGAAATATAACTGAATACATATAATATTGTTTTATATTTTATATATATATTATACAAACTCTTATGATAAACTTTAAAGAAAATTTTTGCATTATTTTGAAGAAAAAAAAAATAGTGTTAGTAATTACTTTGATTCCTGTAAAGATATTAATGCGTCAAGAAAAATGTTAGTCTGACTAATTTTTTTCGAACCATATTCAAACGAAGTCTTTGCTAATCAAGAACTTTAATTTATAATACATCTTCATTTAGATTTCATTGCCCGCGGAAATCGCGATTGGATGTTCTTTTGCCTCCTTGAATTTAAGCGCAATTCGTTCTTTTTTCCTAACTTAATATTAAATATTTATCAAAACATTTTAACATCATTAACCCAATATAAAATTCTTTAAGAGTTTTTTGTTATTTATGAACTTTCGAATCGATTAAATTTCTAGAGACATCTTATCGAAGTAAAAATTTGGCATTGAAATATTGTATCCAAGTTCATTGAAATCATTCCACCCAACCAATTCAAACATTATATATAAAACACATTCAAATACGATAAAAAAAAAATTGTTAAAACCCTGCTGGGTGAATTTTGGTTAGTGATTCTTTCTTATTCTTAGTGAATTCAAAAAAAAAATTAATTCTTACACAAGTGAACAATAAATTCTTCTCTGATGTTTTTTTTTCTTATTTTATTTTTGTGACCAAAATAAGAAAGTATAACATAAAGTTTTGTACATACATAAATATTAATTTTCATTTAACAACATTTTGTTAAAGAAAATTATTAAGTTATCAAGTTCTTATGCCTTAATAATGGTTTCCCCATAATAAATTTTATCGATTTTTAATATGTTAGAATAGTCTTATATATGCTTTCTTTTTGAATTTACGTAATATGTTTACAAAATGAAAAAAGAAATTAATTTATTGGTAAAATTTAAGTGATTGAAAATAATTTTTTTAAATGATAGTTAGTAAACGGCTTATAATAACAATAAAAAATTTTCATCAATGTCAGAACTTTTTTTTTATTAACTTTTTATAGTTAGAAATGTTTAAATTTCAACAAAAAAAATGCTTAAGTATGTAAATCCAAACTAAAAAAAAATATTAATAAAATGTTTTTTAGGCATTTATGATATGATCTTGTGTGTTTTAATGTTCTAATGTAGAAAAGTTTTTATATATTATTAACATTGCTGATACAAAATTATTAAATCCGGAGGAACATTGAGTCTTAAATCATCAAGTTCACTATAGAACTAATATTATCATAAAAATAAATACTACACATGCAAAAAATGTGCATATAGATTATTATATAAGATACATTATTTACGGACGCTGATTTAATGAATAATATAGCCTAAATTCGTTAACTTGTTAGTAAAAAGAAAAAAAATTATTATAAACATAGAGTTGGATAAATGTGGATAAATAAGTCCACTGTTCTGGGTACTAAGCTACCCACTGAGTCATTCGATTTCAATACACAAACCGACAGAGTATGAGAGTATAGTACCAATCCCGGTACTTTTTTCTTCCCCATTATTATTTCTAACGTCTTATCACGCTTCAGTATTTCCTGTTTTTTTGTGTGGATTTTTATCCATATTCAGATAACCGATTTTCAACCCTTAATTCTGTGCACTCTAAGACAACTCTGGAACACTTAATCAAAAAACTATGCTGGTATATACATTCAAATAATCTGAAGGCTCTTAAATCTAATTAAAATCATAAAAAATTATTCATCACAATGATAAACACAATTTACTATTTTGAGAAAAAAAAAGTGAATTCTACTTAGCCCATCTTAATATAAAATTTCTCTCTATTTAATTTATTATTTTACTTAAAATATATATATATATAAAGTAAATAAAGATGTAGTTAGTGCTCACTTGAACTATATTGTTTGTTTTTTTTTTTTTCGTCAAAAATCTAATCATTAATAATTTATGTTTTATGTTTATTTTATTCTAAAATATTCACGTGTTAACGTACAAAAAATAGTACACCTACAAAAAAAAAAAATAAAAAAAATTTGTTTTTTGTATACAAATAAACGCCAACGTAAAAGCCAAAAGACCTTCAGAAAAGCGGAAAAAATTTTTTGAAATTAATTTTCTTATAAAAAAGGTGGATACAACAATTTTTATAAATTTTATATTTTTTTTTTTATTTAAATGTGTAATATTATTAAGTTTATTTTGGGACAGCGTTTATTAATTATTCAACTTTTTTATTAAATTGATCCTTTTAAATTGCGTAGCAAAATGAATTAAAGATTTTGACGCTTGCAACATTTAACATTAGTTTTAGAACTTTTGAAATTTTTATTTATAATTTTCGTTCACCTTTTTTAATTAAAAATTCAGTAGATTGTAGTTTATTTCCCATTTACTGGACACAGGAAAATTTTTATAAAATGTGAAAAACAAAATTGTATATATTATTAATACCTACAATTTTGTTTAATATTATATTTATATATACTTACTTACATATTATACTTATAATAAATTTAATGGTAAAAATTAAGATTTATTAAAATTAAAAATGTTTAAATTCCAAAATTTTATATTTACATATGATTTTTGCTATTAATTGTGGAAAATTTTTAGTACTTCAAGGAAAAAGATATTTACATTATATACAAATTGAGTGAAAAGTTCAACTGAATATGAAAAATGTTTGCTATAGACAGAGGCTATAGAGCTTTAGAATTACCAGAAAAAAAATATTGTCTAAGTCAAAACATGTCGTTGAGATTTGACCGTTCATATATCTAAAACATTAACAAAATTGAAAAATATATTCATTAAAGATTGAAGAGGAACTAAATATTTAATTTTTTGCAAATTTTTGAAAAGTCTAAATACAAAAAAAATATTTAAAAATCTGCTTGCTTGTAAATTCTTAGAACAAGAATGATTAAATAAAAATAAGAGTTTCTAATTGTCCTTGAACAGGCTGCAATAAAGCATATTTTTACTCATCGTAAACTCGTTTACAACAATAGTTAAGTTAGAAAACTGGAAACTATATTATAATGTTTTTGTGGGACCATATTAATAATTCTTAAATCGTTTAATAAAAATCGATTTATGAAATTCATATATGCTCATCACTTTTTTTTTTTGTAATTAATTCGATATTTTTGTATATTTTCAATAATTAAAGGGAATTGCAGTTCAGTAAGGTTTCGATTGGCAACCATATACAGAAAGAAAGCAAACGTAATGTTTTTAAATGAGCCATTGGAATTTTTGATTATATTCTTTGTGACATTTTTTCTTGCACAAGAAATAAGTGTGTTATCGCAACAGGCACCACCACAACAAGTGTGTCCAACAGCCGCAGACATTAATCCATGCATTTGCACTGTCAAGAAAAATGGTCTTGATATATTGTGTGAAGCAACCGATGTACATCATATAACCAAAGCTATGGGAACATTAAAAGCAAAGAGTCCTGTAATTTTTTATCTCAAATTACGTCACAATAACTTACCAAAACTGCAAGGATTTGTTTTCCTAGCTTTAGATATTCGTCATTTAACAATTCACAACAGTAGTTTAGCGGCAATTGAAGAAGCAGCTTTAAGTTCATTGGGTATGTTAGTAATATCAAAATTGAAAATAAATTATCTTTATTTGATACAGACAATATCAAACCTTAAATATTATTAAGCTATACTATAAGTTTTTAAATATTTACAATTTTTACATCTCGTTCTTCAATTAATATCATTCTTTATTTTTTAAAGAAAATATAAGCTTGAATTGCGAAATAGCCACATGAAAGGTCGATATGAATCAACTAAAATTTTTGAAATACTTAAAAGTAGAATTCGATTATTTTATTGTTAACAATATTGAAATAATAAAATAAATACCGAAAGTGAATGAAAGTTAAAATATTTGTTTGTAATTTATACAAAAAATACCTTATTCACTCATGTATAATTATATTAAATAAACTACGGGTCGTAGACATATGTATAGATATATTATTCTCTCTTAATTTAAACTCTACAGGAATTGTAGAACAGAATGTCCTTGGAATTTAAAAGAAAAAATTCAATTATTTTTTTGTTTTTACTTATGTTCAATTTTATAGGAAAAGGTTTAACGCAATTAGATGTTTCACAAAATCAATTGCAACGAGTGCCATCATTGGCAATAAAAAATCTGCATCGCTTATTGATTTTAAATATAAATCATAATAAAATCAATGCAATACATGGAAGTGCATTTGATGGTCTTGAAACACTTGAAATCTTAACGTTGTATGAAAATAAAATTAATGTGATTGAAGATGATGCATTTCGAGGACTAGAAAGGTAAGAATATTGTGTGTTATAATTTTCAACTTAATAAAATTTATATTTTTTTTTTTAGGAAATTGAAGCGATTAAATTTAGGTGGAAATCAACTAAATAAAGTCCCACGTAGCTCACTATTTATATTGGAGAATTTAAAAAAATTAGAAATACAAGAAAATAAAATTCAAACCATATCATCAGATGATTTTGAAGGTATTGGAATTTATTCATAGATTTATTTTAAACGTTTTTTCAAACTTTTATAAATCTGGAAACTTTACTGCAGTAGATATATTAATGTTAAAATAACAAGATTTTATTGAATGATTTGTTAACAGGTTTACACAGTTTGGATTCACTTATTTTGGCACACAATCAGTTATCAGAAGTTCCAGCTAACGCTTTTTCACATTTGAGTCAATTAAATTCATTGGAATTAGAAGGAAATCGTATTTCATTTATTCATAAAGATGCTTTTTCCGGATTAGAGGGTGATAATACAATTTTTTTTATTTAAATTTACATTTCATATACCTACAAATAATATAAAAACTTCGAATTTTATTTTTAGAAAATTTGCAATATCTTAGATTGGGTGACAACAATATACATATGGTACCAAGTGATGCTTTAAGATCTTTGCATCGACTTCGACATTTAGATTTACGTGCTAATAATATTAGCACCATTTCCGAGGATGCCTTCAGTGGCTATGGAGACTCGCTAACATTTCTGAATTTACAAAAGAATAAGTAAAAAATAAAATTCCTCGAAATAAAATATTTAATATTCCTTTTAGTACACAAGTAATTAAGTTTTCAAAACTTAACGCTATTTTGTTTATTTTATTAATTTATTTATTTTTTCGTTACGTAACATATTATGGTCTATCGAATCAACTCACCACAACATATGCTAAATTGTATTTATATAAGCAAAAAAGGATGTAAGAGCCCAATAATCTTAAAAAAATTACCTATCTTTTGAAAAACATAATACGTTAAAGACTTCGCTCGTCTGTAAAAATATTTTATAGAATTTTTTGTTGATGAAATAACTGAATAATGGCTTCATATTATAAATATAAATGTTCCATTTTTTAATTAATTTGTTCAGTTTTCATTTCAGTTATGTATCAACTAATTTAATAAATTCTAAACTCTAAATAACCTAAGGGTCGAAAAAGATATTAAACTTTAAATTGTATACTGATGTTTAAACTTATGATATAACCTTTTGAACGAAATTATTATTTTTCCTAATTATTCAAATTGACATTTCAGCCTTAAAGAACTACCAACATCATTGTTTGAAAATATGAACTCATTGGAAACGCTTAGCATTCAAAATAATAAGCTAACCAATATTCCCAGTGATTTGATGGAACAATTAATGGACACATTAAGAGTCGTTGACATAACAGGTTAGAATTGTTTTACAAATTGAAATAATTATTTTACCCATCAAATTGAAGTAAATTGAATCACCAAATAAAGTGTTAAAATTTATTACTAAAAAGAAAATTTTATTTTAAAATTCCTTTTTTTTTTAGAGAATCCTTTGATTTGTTCATGCGATCTCATTTGGTTTCCAACATTATTGCAAGCATTAAAAGATCGTGATGACGAAATGCTTCAAAAGAAGAAGCCAATGTGCACAAAGGTTGATGAAAATCGTGAATATAAAATTCAGGATATGCCGATTGAGCGAATGGAATGTGTTGGGAAGAATATGGGACGATCAGCATTTAGTTCATCTAAAGCAACTAAAAACATCAAATATGTTTTTGAAATTTATCTATTTTTACTTTTATTAAAGCACATATGAACATTAAACATATCATTTTTAATAAGTACATACTAACATTTTTTGAAAAATGTTATAAATTAATTAATATTAAATTAAGAATAATAAACGGGGATGCTTAAGATTTAAATTTAAATTAAGGCAAACGATGGTTAAGATATATTTTGTTTTAATGTTACAAAAATTAAAATTCAGGATTAATGTAAAAATTAAAACATAATTCAATACCATAAATTAATCATTAAAATATATATTTTGTGTTCTGAGAATACCTACGACTGGCTGTACAATCCGTTAAAAATATTATATGAAGAAAAAAAAAAGTTAATTAAAAAATAAAATCGAAATCGTTATTTTGGCAACGGCAAAGTTTTAAAATAATTTCCGATTCAAATTAAACTCCTCCTAAACGTTTTTTGTAATTCATTTTATAATAAATTTTCTCATAATCTTATTGGTAGTTACAAGTAGTTACAAAGTATTTGCAGTACAACCTTTCATTTTCATAACAATATTACAACTACGATTATTTGAAAATTTACATTTCGTATTGCACCAAATTGAAAATCTTAATTTTATATTATTTCAATATTAAGTAAATCCTAATCTAAATATTTTTTTCACTTTTTTGTTGAAATTTCTCCGAATATATAATAATGATAATGTCCTACTAAATATATTGCTTAAGTTTGGTCACCCACGCAATTAAGCTATTATTTATCATATTCTATATCTACAATTCTACACCTACCGTCATTATCGTCATATGTTTTTTGATTTAGGTAAACAAAAACCCAAACGTCATAAAAATAGGGGAAATTTAATAATAAAAAAAGAACGAATGAAAACAAAATATAATGAAATGAAATGTGACGAGGGCGATGTTGTTTCTTAGCAAATATTAAGTTAAAATTTTAATCAGTTATTTTTAACTATATATTTAAATATTGAAATGAAACTCTGATTATTATCACTAATTTGAAATTTACACTTGAACGGTAGCAAATTGCTGATAAGTAAACTTTTTTTTGGATTAATCGACACAATCATGTTCATTAAAAACTGTAAAATCAGTTAAGTAAAAACCTAAAATCTCCAGGGGTGTTTAAAAAGTTCCACAACCTGGTCACCGTCACCGAAAATAATCATCATGGTAGTGCTGAAACAAATTTTATAATGTCAGATGAGTGATTATGTGATTTTTTTTGGTACTTTTCCGTTAGCCGGGCGCTTTTTGCGGCGCAAAAAATTTTACGGCGCAAATTTACGGCGGCAAAAATGTTACTGAAAACTTATGGTAATTTAAAATGAATAGTTTTTTCGTGTATCGGGGGACGGCTGCCGCCTCCCCCGAGCCCCCTAGGGAACCTTTTTTTTTTTTTATTTTGCCTTGGCGCGCTTCGCGCGATGCAAATGGGACGGGGACTGTTGTGCAGAAATTTACAGGATACCCGTCCCATTCGCATCGCGCGAAGCGCGCCAAGGCAAAATAAAAAAAAATAAAAAAAAAAATGTCCGGAGGGGTTCCTTCCCCCGATACACGAAAAAACTATTCATTTTAAATCATAAATTTTCAGTAACATTTCTGCGAATGACAAAACATTCGCTCCGCTTTGCAATTTTTCGCGTCATACATGTGCGCCGTAAAATTTTTTGCGCCGCAAAAAGCGCCCGGCTAACGGAAAAGTACCTTTTTTTTTATTGACAGTAAATATTATTGTTGGTTTTTTGATTATTAAAATTTATTTAAAAACTCTATTAAAAAAATCCAAAATGATAAGACACAAGAATTTAATTTTTTCTAATATTACCTTTTTTATCGGTGTTTTAACATTTACATACGGATTTTTTCCACTAAATAAAAATTCAGTAGAACAATTTGCTGATTTATCTAACATACCGAAAAATATAGACGAAGTCGAGTAAGTTTTATTTGTAATTTAGATACCGGCCACACAAAGTGCTTTAACTTTTACATCCAGCAAAAACAAACTTTAAAAAAATGTGGTTACCTACCTTTACCTATTCTTCTCACTGCATCCAAGACATTAAACTTTAGTACCTTAAATCGCTGGATCTTATGTCATGGCACCTGTTGTTGGGCGCACCTCACCCCAATCTGCAGAAATAAAATACCAACTTCAATGCAATGGTTACTAGGTATGCGTAATATTCTAGAATGTTCACAAAATTCAATTTAAGTATCTACACCTACCTGTCTACACAAATTTAATCTATAAAACTAAGTAGATTCATTTCTACTAATTCCCGCTATCTAATTTAAAATGTTTTTCTTTCAATTTTAGGCTAAACACAATATATTTTGAATCAAAATTGAAATCACAAGTTATATTCATGGTTGTAGACGCAATGCGTTATGATTTCATTCATGAAATGACAAAAACATTAAAACATATTGAAAATGAAAATGCATGTTTATTAAAAATTAAAGTTAATATTCCAACTGTCACAATGCCAAGAATTAAGTCATTAACAACTGGAACTATATCAAATTTCATTGATGTTATTTTAAATTTAGGTGAAAATGTATTAAAAACTGATTCGATTTTATATCAAATGGCAAAAAGAAATTTTAAAATTATATTTTATGGTGATAATACTTGGACACAATTATTCCCCCATAATTTTTTCATCAGATTTCAAGAGAACACAGACTCATTTTTTGTTCAAGATATTTATGAAGGTGATAATAACATTACCAATAATGTGTATCGCGAATTGAAGAATTCTGATTGGAATTTTATGATTTTACATTATCTAGGCTTAGATCATATTGGACATTTGGAAAATTCAATGAGTCCAAAAATTTACAAGAAATTAAGAGAAATGGATGAAATTGTAAATGAAATTGAAAATGTAAGAAATTGTATTTGTATTTTCTTAAAAGTTGCCTAAAAGGAAAATAAAAATCAAAACTTAAAAGTATTAAGTACCTATTCATAAAAAAATGAATACGAGCTAGATAAGATTTCAATTAGCCTCTCAAGTTTAATAAAATTATTTTCAGTTTATATATAAACATCTTATTGTTATTTTTTTTTTATCAATTTTAGAATAAAACTTTATTTTTATTGGCTGACCATGGAATGCATGTCGCTGGAGGTCACGGAGGCAGTTCTGAGGAAGAAACTTCCACACCATTAGTATTTTTTCAAAAAAATTGTAAAAGTCAAGGGTAATATAATATTTTAAAATAGAGAATACTAATTTCTCTAAAATTTAACAAAGGTTCTTTCTCTTTCAGGAAAAATAGTTACAATCAAATTGACATAGTGCCAACAATTTGTATTCTTTTCGGACTACCAATTCCTTCAACAAGCATAGGAATAGTGATACCTGGTAAATAGCTTGCCGCATTACCGAACGAACTACTTAGTTTTATTCTGAGTCTAATAAGTGGAAAGTTGTAATCAGTTTTTAATAGGTTCCAATATTTATTAAAAAAGTATTCTACGTAATAAATAGTCGCAATAAGATTTTAATGTAATTATCGTAGTGCTTTTTTAGTTCTTTTTACTTAAGTTTAAAAACAATTATTGAATTTCTAAGGTTTTTATCTTAAAACATAAATGTTGAATCGTAATTAGTTTGAGTTTCTCATTGAGAAAAATCATATTTTAATAGGTATGGATATGTATAAAACTTTACTTATGGATTTAACAACTCTACATATCAGACGATAATAAAGGTTTTATTGTTGCAGAAATGGTAAATTTCTTGAAGGAAGAGGATCAGTTATTTGGATTTTACTACAATACTTTACACTTATTGCAGAAATACGGAAATTCAGATGAAGAACTAGGTAAATCAGCAACTGTATTAAAATTAAAATTTTTATATATTATCAGATATATTAGATATATATCCCCAATTGAAGGTAGTTTCCGTCCGAAGCAGAATTTTTGAACGTTTTACTTAAATTTCTAATCAACAAGAAATAAATCGTACAGTATTTAAAAAAAATTTTTTAATTAGTAATATGTTTGTCAAAATAGCACGCTGATTTTTCCATAAATTTATTCGTTATACAAATTATTATCATTTAGTCCTCCAGGCTTTAATTTACATAGTTTAAAAAATGTATTCTATTGAGAAATTAAATTAGAAACTTAGAAGAATATTATATTTTAGTTTTATAATTTTCTTAGATTAAATGGATAAAAATTTAATCATTTATTAATTACTCTTTTTTTACAATCTAATTCTAATAAGAATAGAGAATATTCTTTACTTATTTTTATTTCATAAAACGCATTTAAGTTTTCAATATTTAATTTGTTTATTTTTCCAGACAATTGGTTCAATTCAGCGAAACAAAATCACAAACAGTATTTAACCACAAAAAGCCTATTTAACTTTGAAACAGCTAAATTGGAATACTTTCGATTGTCACAAAAATTGTCCAGTGGCTTGAGTTCAACTTTGACAGCATTTTCAATGGAATTTATAGTTTTAGGATTAAGCTTATCAACAACGGTAATGTTTTATATGTAAAGTGAACTCCATTCACTGTTTTTTTTTACTATTTTATAGAAGGAACAGTAATAATTTATTTATTCGTTTTATAAGTTTTTATTGACTTAAATCTGTTCCATCTGTTTTAAAAATTTTGAGTTTGTTCCTTTGGTTGTTAGCTTCATCTTGATATTATTTGAATAAAACATTATTTGGATAAATTAAATCGCTCCGTAGGTGTGGCCCTTGCAGACCTACCTTAGAACCAAATTTATTGGGGATAAGACAGAGGTTGAAAAAATTTATTCAATTCCGAATTACAAATGAATTACAGCATGCCTAACACATTTCGTTTTTTGAGCCTAAATGGTGTAGGATACATTACTATTTACTAATTAAGCCTAAGTGTAACATTTAATATAATTTTATTAAATTAATTTTAATAAATTTCAGGGAACATTGCTTATGATTTTTTCGGTAGTTACCAATTCAGAAACCAAAATATTTTTTTCAAAACCTATTTTACTTATTGGTATTATAATAATTTTAATAACATTTTTAATACTTGACTGCCACATTACAATTTGGAAAACTTTTCTAATTTTTTGGATAACAAATATGATATACTTATTTTATGATGTGATTAGAAGAAAACGTAATTTTAAGGTACTTTTTATATTCAATGCAAAAGCTTTAAAAATAATTATTTTTGTTCAAATTTTAGATACCATCGAATATTCCAAAAACGGTTTTATTTATATATTTTGTTATAAAATTTCTTTTTGTAAGCAGTTCATTTATTGAGGAAGAACATCAAATATGGTACTTTTTTGGTTCCACTGTTTTATTAACAATGGCAATAACAGAGACTGCATTCAAAATAAAAGAGTATTCGAGCGAAAAAAAATTCAACTATAGATTTATTCAATATTTATTGAAGAATTATGATAAAAATTGGATTTTGTTATTTTTCATACACATAATTATAAGAAGACTGAATCAGACTGGAGATAAATGGAAACATTTACCAGATTTAAGTGATTGGTTAATTGAAAATAAATTTTGTGATATTTTATTTTGTGTATTAGGTAAAATTATGAAAATTTCAAGTAAACACAAAATTAGTTCTTTTTTTTTTAGCTTTAACATTTAATATGTTTTTATTAATAAAAAACAAAAACAACTTTCAAAAAATCATTATTGTAACATGCACAGTTTCCGTATTTTATCATCGTTTTGTCAATGACAATGAAGTGACAACGAGGTAAAAGTTCTATTTTTATTTATTTACAACTATTCGTTATAAGCGTTAGATACAGAATATTCGTAAATTTCACAGTAAATTGATTTTTATTTTTTTGGATTTTTTTATTATTATGAATTTAGTTTAGTGGTTGTAAGTTTGATTTAATTTGGCACGGCTTGATATGCAAAAGTGTTTGACTGAACGAGCATTATTCCTGCAGAAAAGAAACCTAGTCTAAAATTTGCTAAGAATTGCTTATTTTTTTTTTGTTTTAGATCCAAAACAGCTTATTATTTATTTTGGATCACAACATTAATTTTCGCCATCAAAAGCTACATCCAAATATTCTACAGAACAATACGTACACACTCAAGTGAATGCAATTTTATGAGGAAACATTTACTGGAAACAAATTATACAATTATTACATTAACAACAATTATTTTACATAATCATTATAATTTAATTTTGGTTTCAGCAATCATTTTTACATTAAACATGTCATTTAAAGCATGTGATAATTTAACAAAAAAGAATTTGAATGATAACATCATTTACAAAACTGCTTTAAGTATTTTAATTGGGAAAATGTTCTTCTTCTATCAGGTATTTTTTAAATTCTAAGAAACTCAATAATATTAACAATATTTAGATTCAGATTCTTATTTCGAAGTAGAAAATGACCAAGCAAAACAAAAGTTAAATTTATTATAGTAGGAAATTCTGGTCACGATCACTTATGTTAGTTTTCTTAAACGTTTATTTATTTTTAGGGCAACTCAAATAATCTAGCGACAATAAATTTGAAGCCAGGTTATGAAGGAATAGAAACTTATCAACCATTTATCGTTGGACTGCTTGTTTCAATAAATGTTTATAGTGGACCTCTTACTTCCATAATGTATTTATTGTATGATAATTCTAAAAAAGGGTATATAGAATTTAAATTAAGTTTCAAATCGTATTAACAAACAAAAAAAGGTTTTTAAATTAACAAAAGTAAAGCCTGAAACAAGATGAAGTAATTCATATTAACCATTAAGCTCATAATTTTTTACTTTGTGTAGAAGAAATTCTGAGAAAACCCAATTTTATAACATGTCTAGGCATTTAAACTCCAAGTCAAATCTAAATTCATACCTTAATACGCTTCCCAAATTTATTTATATAGCTAGAATTATTAAATGCTTTTATTTCATTTCAGAAATGATAAAAAAGCTGCCAATTTGGTTTATTGTGCTATCATACTAAATGTTATGGTTTCATTAAATTTGTACTTATTTGTGCTAATAATATTTCGACATCATTTATTCATTTACACTGTATTTTCACCTAAATTTTTATATGAATTTTTTGAGTATTTGTTATACCTAGTTTTAATAATAATTGTATTAATTTTCGAAATAACAAAAAAAATTAGTTTAAGTTTTGATTGAAGATGAGAATTGCCTTTTATTGCCATTCACAACACTGCACTAGTCAATAGGCGTTAGTATAAAATAATAAGACATAAGAAAGCAAAATGTGATAATATCAATTCCACCAAATTTTAAAATTTTAAATTTATTATATTTTCATTATAAATATGTAGATTTATATTGCAGTTGAATAAATTATACATAACTTTTTATTATAATTCTTTAATTGATTTATTATAAAAAAAAAAATAGTGTATCTAAAGTAGACTCATATAGCGAACAGTAGTAAATTGGCTTAAAATTATTTATGACATCTCTAATGCTTGAACAAAAGTACGAAATGAACATAATGCACTACCATTGTAATTGTAATGAATAAAAAATTCAAAATTCTTAAGAATATTTCTTTTAGAAGTATATTAATAAAAAACCTTAACAATATAAGTAAAATCTTATAAAATATAAAATGAATTATCCACCGAAAACAAAACTGCTGACCAGTAGTTTCTAACTATCCATAAAATGTTATTCAATATTAACTTCTAGTGCGTAATGAATATCATCAGTGCTAACATTAAGAAAAATTTTTTGAAAAATATCTTGACGTGAATGCTCACATATTAGCAACCTCTGTGAACCTAATTTTGAGCAAATTTTCATTGCTTTGCCTAAAATAAAAATTAATAAAATAAAATAAATTTCCAAATAAAATATTTTCATAATTTGCAATATTTCTTTCATTTTATATAAATTTACTTTTTCAAAAGTTATCAGTTATTAGAAATTTATTTTAAAAGCTAGAAAATTTTAATTAAAAAAAATTTAGAAAACAAAACGTATTTAAAGTGAAAATTATTGGGAAATCTAATTAAAAAATAGATAATTTACTATGAATATTTAAAAAAAAAATTTTAACACTAAAAGAAGTTATTGATAACCTAAAAAATGTTTTAAAAGTCTTACCTGGTGGTGGTGATGGTAGACCCAAAAATGATGTAATTGATACCATTTGAGAATATGCTCCATCAAACAAAATTTCCTCAATGCCAGTACGTGTTACCTAAAATATTAAATTAATCTTGCTTAAAACTCAGTCATTTCTGGTTGAAAAATATTACCAGAGAATATTTGATTAATGGGTAAAAAATTCTTTTATTCGTAATATAAAATATTATCGAATCTTAGTTACTTTGCAACTCTTAAGATTAAAAAAATAAAACCACTTGACTATTGAAATTACCTCGGCAGCAACAGCCTGCAGGAATATTTGTTCTAATCGTGAACATTTTTTAATAGACTGAACTTTAGTGCTTGCAATCATCTCCTGTAATGCTCGATTGACAAGCTGCATATCCACAATTAATTTTTCATTTTCATTTGCAATTTCAGTTGCTCTTCGACAAATATCTAACGCTCTTCTGGCATCTCCTGAAATGGCAGCCACCTTTCGAGCCACAAACTGAACGGCATCACTCTTAAAAGCTTCTAAGCCACAAAGTCGGGATACAACGATTTCTTGTAATTGTTTAAATGTATAAGGTTTAAAGGTTAGACGTGTCAGACCCAATCTTGAAGTTACTTTCGACATTAGTAATCTTTCAGGTAAATCCATAGTATTTGCAATTGTTATAACAACTAATTTTGCAGCCGATTTTGATGGCCAGTCTAGTAAATTATAAACAACATCTTGTCTTCTGTTACACAGAATATCTAGTTCATCTACTAAAATTACAGTTGTGATTCGCCTTGGTGCTGGTCTCGAAAAACGTTTCTCCAGTGAAGATAACGATTGTTCCCAAGATAATGTTTTACCTGTTAACTGCTTATTGATTTGCACGTAAGCTTGTCGTGGCTCTGTTAATCTCATACCATTAACTTCAATAAAATCAAACTCTGGTAGCTCTTCTTCTTCGCTCATTTCTCTTAGTCGTTTTATGACTCTGGTAATAGTTGCAGTTTTACCAGTTCCGGGAACACCAGATACATACATTGAACCACCACTTTTGTCTAAAATTTTATCACGAACAAAGGTAAAAATATTTTCAAATTCATTTTCACGGCAAGGTAAATTATCTGGAACTGCAGAAACATGTAATTTCTCTCTAACAATTTGTAAATTTGATTTTGGGGTACATGATATTGATTGAGAACGTTTTCTCATAGTTGGAGTAATTGTTCCATCCCTAATCAATTTTCTTTTTTGCGATGGAGTAAAAGGTTCATTTTTTCTTGTTGCAGATTTCCGTCGTGGCGTAATTTCTCCTTTTTGTATGTCCTGTTTTTTCACAAAATTTACTACAGTTTCCGTCCTTTTGTTTGATGTATCAACTTCAATGTCACGAAATGTTTTTCTTAGTACAACTTCAACTTTTCTACTCTTTTTCGGTGTACCAAAATAAGTTTCATCTTTTGTAGGTGTTATCGGATAATTATCAATATCACTGACAGATTTTTTTTGAGATCGTTTTACATTAGATATCTGATCTTCATTTTCGTCTTCACTACTATCATTAATTAACTTTTCAATATCTCTTTCAGATAATTTAATTGAATTGTTTAGGGTTTTTGGTGTTGAAACTGTTGAATTTTTTTGTATAATACGTTCTTCAACTATATTTGACAATAAAATACTTCGTCTTGGAGTTCCAGAATCTAAAAAATAAGATTATTGTTAAGGTAGATTTTAACTTCTGCCTGTGTAAAATATTTTATATGATTTTCTTAAAAAAATCCCGATTTTATAAGAAAATAAATGTTTCGAAAACTTTATTAAATCCAACATGGGATATTAGAACAAAATCAAAAAATGTTATAAACCTATTAAAATTTAACGACTTATTGTTTAAATAAAATGGTTTTTGTAAACCGTTTCTATTCATATTTTAACTAATTTTAACTTACTTGTTTTTAAACTTCCTGGTGTTTTTAAAATACTTCTTCGTCTCGAAGTATTTTCGTACGTCTTAGAAGGTGTAAAAGTTTGAAAAGTTTTTTTTTGTACGGACGATTCTTCATCAATCGATATCGATCGCTTTCTGAGAGAATTAAAGTTTTCTTTTGATTCTGTTGAAATTTCTGGAAGAGTCCTTTGTGTATCACTAAAAAGAAAAAATATTACATTGTTCATTATGAATCTGATCTTAAATCTACTGTAATGTATCTTAAATAAAATTTACCTTTGATTAGATGATAATCTCAATTTAATTTTCATTTCATTTTGATTTGATGTTCCTTGAATAATTGAATAATTCAATATGTCTGAATCAGCAGTTGAATTAGCACTATCTAAAGTTATGTTCAGATTACGTCTAGCAGTTTTTAATTTATCATTTTGTGTTTTTGTTAATTTCGCAGGACTATTCTCTACATTTGATAATCTCAATGGTGAAGCAATTGTTCCAAATTCACTAACATCAACAAATTCTAATTCATTTTTTTTTTTATTTGAAATTGATTTCTTTAAACTTTTTGGCGTTTTTTCTCCCTCGTCAATCAATTTTTTTTCTTTGCTTAAAATTTCGTTACCATTTTCATCAAGCGAAATTAATTTATAAGCATTTTTAATTTTAATAAATTTATAACGACAAATAAAAGTTTGTGGTGTTTTTTTTTTATTCATTTTCATTGCAAATTCTTTAATTGAAGTTTTTTTATTGCCCAAAATTACATTACATTTGTCAATTATAGTCTCAATAGCGATATCATTATCATATAACCTATATTCTTCAATAACTTCAACATCAAAATCTATAGATATATCGTCACTATCAAAAAATTTATGTGGAATATTTTTTGGTCTAAAAACAAAAAAAAATAAAAATTATTTGTAGATATTACGTACATTTATCTCGAAAAATAAATAAATGGGAACGTTAGAAAGTAAAATGCATAATGAAAACTGGAATCCACAAGATACCAGCATTTGACTGTCACAGCAAAAGTAATGTAACTAAAGGCCTACAAATGAGGCAATAAATATTGAATCAAGACATCAAATTATAGGCATTTAAATCATGACATTGTTTATAATTTAAACGATAAAGAAAATTGTCAATTGTAATAAACATACCTCGAATACCATTGAACAATAGCTCTTTGTGGATCCTTAACTGAATCTTGATCATTTAATTCGTACAAAAATAAAATTCTGGCTATATCACAACCGTCTACTGTTTCAGGATCAGGTGAATCAACATTTGGAACAAAAACATAATCTCCAATTTCAATTGATAAAGAACCAGAAAAACATTTCCTAAAAATGTAGAAATAATAAATAAATTATGAAAACGCAAATGATTTTTTTTTTATTTAAAGGTAATAATAACAACTAGGTAATAAAGTTCTAAACTTTTTGTGTACCTGCTCTTGGCATGCGGTATATGGGTAAAAATAAAAACGATTTTTTTACATAGGTATAAATTAGACAAGGCCATTTCAGGAGGAGTCAAAATTTATATTCCGACTATTTTTTGACAATTTTTTTTATACATTAGGCGCAGTACTGTCTAAATGTCTTGGTAAGTAAAAGGTAGATCGGAACGAAATACGAATTTATAGTTAAAAGTCGGTATAAAACATACTTGTAATATTGTACTTCTTTTTTTTCCAAATGGGCTATGTTCACAAGTCTTTTTTCTTTACAAATGAATTGAATATTTGATTCAGAATAACGTTTGGATTTTTTCACAGGCATTTTTTTTTTATTGATTAATTAATATTATATTATTTTATATGCAAAATAAGCAAATATTTATTTTTGAGGTCAAATTTTTATAAAATAAAATAATATATTGTGCAAGAAAACGATGACACACTTTAAACTTTTATTTTTTTGTAAATAAATCTCGCGCCAAAAAACTATCATAACATTAGGAGCAAAAATATTATAGTTATCAACTTACACATCCAACTAAAAAATCAAAACAAAATAAGATCGTAGTAATTCTTCAAGGTCAGTCAAACTATTGATTATTGTTGATTTAAAAGTGAAACGTTTTATTAGAGTTAAATAAGTTACACTAGACTTCTTGAGAATATTTAAAAAAAAAATATATTGAAAAGTTTCTAAATTAAGTTTATTAATAAATTGTTCTTTCTTTAATTTTTTTTTAACAATAATTTATAAAAATGTTATTTAAAATTTATCGCAAATTAAATTGTTTACTAAACTTTTATACTTTTATTATTATTAATATAATTTTCTTAAGTTGGCATAAACATAATAAACATTAATAAGGCTATCTATACACTGTCTTTTATAAAATGAATTTTGAATCAAAAATAAGAATTGATCTAAAACTTGATAAAAACTTTATTCTTTAATTTGCAAATGAATGAAATGTGAAAATTGGAAACTTAATCTTGCATTCAAACAAATTTAAAGTATCTAATTAAAGATTTTTTTTTTTAATTTACATAGCAGAATGTATTATTAAGTATATGGTACATCTAGATACAAATAATTTTCATCCGATTGATAATATAAACACCAGCCACAGCCAGCCTATTCGTAATATGTGATGCGCCGCTGCTGTAAATCACTTTTCACGAAAAATTAGAAAACAATATTAAACAAAAATAATTTTATTTTAATCAGCACTAAAAAGTAAACAAAATTGTTTGAATTTAAGGAATGATTGTTGTTATGGAATAAAGTCGAATTGTCGAAATTCTGGAACAAAGAACAATGCCGATGAAAATTATTCTTTCATCAGTTAATTAAAAAAAAAAAATACTGTTTGAGTTAGAAGTTTGGAATAAAAATGGAATTAAAGTAGATATTTTTAAGTTTCAATCATTGTTTCTATTGTAGACGTCAGGAATATACAATTTTTTTGTAACTGAAAGTTCATTTTGATAAAACAAAAATTATATTCACCACAATTATTTTATCAATGACAAACAATGACAAACAACAAACAATATTTCTTTCTCAATTCACAAAGTTTTATTTTGAGTCGTTACTAGGTAGTTTTAATTTTGTATTTTCACAATCTGAGAATTGAAAATAATAAAATTATTTTATTTTGCACCATAAATTTTTTTTTCAAAATAAAAAAAAAAAAAAACAAATTTAATGTTTTGTCATTTTTCTTTTTTTGCCAGTCGACGTGAAAAGCGCCAGTGACAAACTAATTTTTTTTTTCTCAACATAATAAATGACAAAATGTAATTATAAAAAATTTTTTAGTTGACTTAAATAAAAGTGTTAAAACTGTTTTTCTATTTGTAAAAAAAAAGTACTCTAATTTTTTTTTAAATATTTTTTTTATAAATAAAAATTAAAAAATAGATTTTACAAATAATTTAATTTATATTAGAATAATTAAAAAAACTTAAAATTAATTAAAAAATTATTTTATTAACTGTCATTATTTTACCGGCACAAAATTTATTTGTTTTTATTTTTTTTTATTGAAAAAATAAAAAAATTATAATCCGTGTGTTTTGTTTGAAGTTTATAAAAAAAAAAAAAAACGACAAACAAAGTTTCTTCTGTTTTTTGCACTTAATTTATAGTGTACATTGTACAAAAAAAAAAAAATAGACAAACATAAATATTTTTGTTCAGGAAAAAAGTTTTTGAAGAACTAGATAACTTAAGCTCTTTTCACCAAATTTTCAAAGAACAAGTCAAAAAAATATATTAGAAAATTTAAAAGAACTTCATTGCAGAAGTTTATTAAGATTTTGGGATAAAATATTTAGAAAAGTTAGGTGGGTAAGCAAAAGGTGGTGTATAGGTACTTTGAAAAAAAAAAAAAAAAAATTATTATGTTTTTTTTTTTTCTAAAAGCACCTCTCACTTTTGATTTTTTTTTCAGTCAAATTTTATGAAATTTTATTTTACAATCTGGATCCACAATTCATACAAATTTTAAAAATTTGAATTTTTAAATTTTCTTTTTTCACTTATTAAGTATTATTAGGTAGGTATAAAGGAACCCTAACTACCTGTGTACTAGAATTAACTTGATAGTATTAAGTATTAAAGTAAGTAGGTACCTACCTAGTGCCCTTGAATTTTTACCTACGTTGGATCCTAGTCATTAGGCAGTTTACCTACTTAAAAAAAAGTTCAATTTCTTTTCAATCTTTTATCAGTCACAATTATTGAATAGATTTTTATTCTGTTTTTTTTTTTTTTAGATTACGATTATGTTGATACTATGACTACTAATTAATAAGAGTGTTGCGTTTGCGAAAGGGATAAACATTATTAAGAGAAAATATAAACATACCATTTAGGAAGATTGATAAGACCAGTGGGCTCGTAGCAACCTAAGTTCAGATTGTCTTTTGCAAGTGGCTAGTTGATAAATTATTGAATTAGTTAAAACAATCCCACCCACCTACTTGTTATCTCAACTCCAAAGTAGACACCAACAGACCTAGTTTTTCATCTCAGCACTGTTCTTATTTTTAGTTGCAGCTTCAATATAATCGTACGCTTAGTAAAAGAACAAAATTAAATAAAAAAAAAATTATTTTAGTTGTCAACATTAAATGGATAACATGAAATCAATTGAAAACACATCTGAAATACGAACAAATGGTTCAACATCACCAACAAAAACACCAGAATCCCTTTTGAAGGGTAAAAAACAATTATTGAGGCGTAATCTAGAATCGGCAGTTGAGGAAATTAATGTAGTTGAAAAAATTCCAGAAATAGATAAAAGCAATAATAATCCTGTGGTGGCTGCTGATGATACTGAACAAGTATCAATTAAAATAGAACCAAAAACAATGCCAACAACTGCAGCAGTAGCAACTGTGAATGCACAAATTAATCCAATAATAAATGAGAAAAAGAATGAATTAAACGAATTACTTGAAATGCAAAGTCCAAAGCAAATAATAAAAAATAAAATTCTTAATGAAAAGAATAACAAAAACAACTATGAAGATGTGAGTATTATTGTAATTATAATTTATAAGTTAGGTATCAATCTACTGATCTTATAATGAAATCATGAGAGGTAACCAGACAGAGTAATAAATGAAAATTATTTCCTATTCCTATTATTAGTCTTTAATTAATTTTTTCGCATCTACTTGATAAAAGGTGTGTGTAACTAAATCGGCACGACTTAAAAATCAAAAAGATTTTAAGAATAAATTTTATTTTTTTAATTTGGTTAGAACTTAGAGAAAAAAGCTTTATGAAAAATTTAATAAAGATATTTGAGAAAAAGCATTTATTTCTTTATTTTATATATTATGACAAAAAAAAATTATTTTCTTTGTTTTTTTTTTCATCAAGGTTGAAAATAATATGGAAAAATTATTTGCGGGTATTGAGGATGATTTAATTTCAACACCGCGAGCACAATCACAAACCAATATTCCAGTTAGTAACGATGAAGAGTTTCCAACAGATCTGTCAATGAATAAATTAAAATTGTCACCAAAAGAAACAACAGCAATACCGATAATACCAAGTGATTTATTACAATCAGACACAGTAGAAAATGTACCAACAGTTGCTGAAAAACGACCACATTCCGATTTAAATTGTACCATAGTCAACGATGACAACACTAACAATACTAATACTAATAATATAAGTAGCAGCAATAATATTACCAACAATACTACTACTAATAATAGTAATATAAATAATAGTAATAATAGTGCAAAAATTCCTCCAAAAAAGAAACGGAAAACAGTAAAGAGAAATCCAAATCAGAAAACCATAAAGAAGAAAAATTTTCAGAGCAATGTAAATTTAAAATCAAATGATATTAAGAATTCTTCTATAAAACCGCCAAAATCAAATAATGAAATTAATGCACTGAATGATTTAATTTATAAAGGTCCTTATGTTCAAGTGAAACCTGATGGCAGCATTGTAGTTGTAAATGGTCCAACTGTTGAAGAAGATAATGAAAAACAAGGCAAAAAGACGTTAACAAATAACTTGAAAATAAAACATACGAACAGTAGCACTAACAAAATACGAGGCCTACATTGCAGTACTCTCAGTACTAAATATGATGCCCATACTACAGATGCATCTTGGTTATGTGTTTTCTGTAAAAAAGGTCCTCATAAAGAAGCTCTTGGTGACTTATTCGGCCCATATATTATTTCGACAACATGCAATGAATTTGAATTATTTATTAATCCTGAGTTGGATGAAGATTTTTGTAAAAAAAGGAAAAAATCTGATATGGTTAAATGTACTAATTCAAATAATACTTACGTTCAAGAGGCTTGTCATTCAAAAGAAGTGAGTAATCGTTAATATTGCAAATATATTTCGCATTAAAAAGTAACTAATGCTGCATTCAAAAACCTTGCACCTTTCTTAATTATTTGTGTTAAGGAAATTTAAGTTTTGAACATAAGTAAATACATATAAATGAAATTTGAAATAAAAACCTCAGTTATGTATCAAACTGCTTTTACCCTTTTACAAATAACTACGAATAAATGTTTTTTTTATATGATTAGATTAGCAATTCCAATCCCATTCGATTAAATTTGTACATTCGATTAAATTTACATATTTATAAGTTTGATAATTGGATTTACCTAACTAGCGAGATACACTAGCTGAAAAATTCAGCCTGCTCATTTTTGAATGTGTGTATAAAAATTCGTACACCGCGGCGACTGTTTTACACTAATTTGTTACACACACATTCAAAATAGAACTTAGGCAGGCTGAATTTTTTAACTAGTGTATCTCGCCGTAAACAAAAATGCATATTACGCACATATACAAGTCATACATAAATATAATATTTAAAAAAAAATTTGTTAATATAATAAATTATACTTTTTTTTAATTAAAGATCAACAAAAAAAGAAAAAAATCAATTGAAAATAAAAAATCAAACCAGATTTTGGATTTAACAATGGAAAATTCAAATAGCTCATTGGATGCTTTAGAAGGAATGATAAAAATTTCGGAGACAACATTCGAAATATGGATTCACGAAGATTGTGCCATATGGGCAGATGGAATTTATTTAATTGGTGCCAAAATAGTTGGATTAGAATCAGCTGTATGGAATAGTTTAAGACACATTTGTACACATTGCTTAAAAACTGGAGCAACATTACAATGTCTTAATCGTGGCTGCATAGAAAAATCACATTTTATATGCGCTAAATTAAAAAATTGGTGTTTAAATGAAAGTACTTTTAACATTTACTGTGAAAATCATACGAAATTAATAGAATAAAATATTAAATAAAAAATAAGCGAATCATTTTTTCCCCCTACTAAAGTTTAGTCAAAAAATCATATTCTGTCAATGTTTATAAAATATCAAATTAATCATGTTAATGTATGTAAATCAAGCTATTTTAAATCTGATCTAACACCATCATAACATTATCTTCACATATAAAACGTATTATGTCTTTAAAAAAATTTTAAACGAACTTCTTTGTTGATATTATTATTCAAAACAAACAAAAGTTATTCATAAATCCTTAAGATGGACTTCAATTTTGTTGTCGCATAATTGTTTTGAATTTTTGGAATTGATTTTTTGGAAACTTAAAATTTTAGTTAAGATCAGTCGATAAAATATACTCAATAAAATAACAAAGAAGTCATCAACTTTTATATGTTAGATATGGTGGTAAAAACTATGTGATTAATTGTAAATATTATTGTGCGTGAATTCCGAAACCTACATTTCTAATCTCAGATTTCACATTTTAATTAAAATATCAAATACATATTTATAATAATACATAATAGAGATTTCGTGATCATAAAATTATTGAAGAGTTGAAAAAAAAATTAATTTAACTACAGTTGGAACTAGAAAAAATTTCCAATAAAATGTATAATTAATTTCCAAAGCAATTGTATAATTTCCGACTACAGAAATACTGTAATATAATTAGAAATAAATTATCATAATGGGTCTTCACTTTACACCAAGAATTTTATCGAAATAGAATTTGATAAAAAGATTATCGAACAATTTTAAAATCGAAACAGAATACATATTAGGACTCAGTTACTCATATTACTTTATTGTATTATTAAGGCTTGATAAAATATAAATTTCGTTTTTTATTATGTGTAATTTTACTGTTTCTCACTCCTAATTTGTTGAAATTTAAAAAAAGTACATATTAATGTATGAAATTTTACGAATATACTATTCTATTAACCTTTATCTTTTATAACATAACAAGGTAAATAAATACTGTTAATAGAATACACTGGTATGTAATATGGTATCATCAAATCATCTTAAACATCTAGTTTCAGCTTCTAAATCATTCAAATCTCATTTGGTTCGAAAATTGCAAAAGAGTATATTATATTTGTACATATTCCTATGTACGTATAATTTTTTTAGTAATATTAAATGTAATGTGATTAATTACAAAAAAAAATATAGAAAAAAAACTAAAATACACTTGCTCATTATAAAATAGTAAACCTTTGAAGATATAAAAGGAATTTTTTTGGTACCCAATTTACATGTTATATCCTCTAAATAAAAACATTCACTTGACCCTGCATCTAGGATGTTATTATTTATTTAAAAAAAGGCAAAACCTCAATTGTCTTAATGTGCACGCTTATAGTGCTTACATACAATTTTCATTGTGTTAAATATTACATAATTTTTCTATTCCTTAGACCAAGGATGATCATCGCCTATGCACTTGTACCACATTTGTTATTGTAATCCCACTTTGTTTATATGAATAATAAAACAGAATAGGAAAAAAAAAACCCTATACACTTCGTATACACTTCGTGCTTATGTAAGTGCATGAAAAAAAATATTTGTATTTCGTCTTCGCACTTCCCATTAAAAAAAAAAAAATCATTCGCACTTTGAATAGAAAGAAAAAAAAAAACATTTTTTCTGTATTTTTTTTTTCCTTCTTTTTTGTGCATGCACTGTAAAATGCGAAATTCTTATTTATAATATTTTCTGATCGCAATTGTGTGATTGATGTATGAATAATGTAAATAAAAATAAAAGGACTGCAGAAAATTAATGTTAATTTAAAAATTAATATGAAGAGAATTATATTTGCAATCAATTTTAAAGCAATTAGCTTAGAGCTTGATTTGCTTTGTAATTATTAACCGTATTTTCAAAGTTTTCACAAAAAAATTTTTAAAAATAAATTTTCAAGAAGAAAAAAAAGAAGCTTATTTTTGGATTTTAAACGAAAATTCTAGAAGAGGATGCTAAAAATATTTTAAATTACATTTAAAAATACCAAAACTTGACTTTAAATGTAAATAAATTCGAGCAAGAGCACAATTAAGTTATTTATTATATTACAAGACGAAAAATTAATTTTTAACTGTGTATTTTTTCCGTGTATTAATAAAACATGCCAAAAATTTATGATGATGGTAGTAAATGCACGTTCAATCTTAAATTTTGGGCATCACTGCCTTAGACATCTGTATACCATAGTGATTTATTAAATTAATTTATTTGGGACTAAATCAATATTTATATTGTTTGTAAAATTGAAATTCAACAAAAATAAAGTGTTTTTAATGGAATGATAAACTATTTTTATTCAAGTCCTATTATTTTTAATTTCTATTCCATAAATTGTGGTTAAATTCTAATAATTGCATCTATTATTATAAATCAGTCTAGACTAGACTAAAATTTTCATTTTCTATTATTATTTTTTTTTTTTTGTTTATTAGGGAAAAATTTGTCATTTCAATATTATCTTTTTTCTATTAGTTTTCCCATATTCCTGAAAACATCATTAAAATTAATATATTATGATGCTTTTGCCAATCTATATAACTACTTTTTGACATTTTTAGTATTTTTTTTATCTCTCATATATCATACATTATGTAGCTTTTTTAAAACCTTCGTGCAAAAACAAAGCATCTGTGAAATAGTTTGAGGAAAAAAGGATGACTCTTAGTTTTTTTTTATTATTATTTTAATGATAGATCATAAATTTGTATGCCACAACTTTAATCATAAAATTTTAAGTCTTCTTCAGCTTAAATTTGAAACATAATAATCTTATAAAACGTATCTAAAAAATTTTTCAATTATTTTAGAGAATAATAAAATATTATAGATAGATAGATATATATAATTTGGATAATGATGGCTTTAATAAAGCGTAACGTAAATACAATAACCCAAGACTGTTTTTAAAATCCAAAAAGGAAATGATATCACTGAACTGAGTAAATCAGGTTTTGAATAGTGAATGGTCTTATTGGTTAAATGAGTGTTTTCTTAACTTATAGTTGAAAATTATAAATACATCTTTTTTTTTTTAATTCAATAATATTGTCTACATTATGTATTAATCATAAATCATGATTTTGTAACCTTGACCGGAAATAAATTATAAAACTTCATAATAATGATGAAGTTGGATTAATAATATAATTTCTGAATTAATCATTCTTTTATTTTTCTGCAAACTAGTTCTCGAAAAGATTACTTGTATTCCTAAATTCTATAATTACAAATATCTAATGCACATATTAATATTGATAAATGTAGTATTTAACGATATAATATTTAAAAAATAAAAATATAACCTCTGAAAACATGATTGTGATAATTTTTTTTATTATTATGAAAATAAAATTGCCTGACAGATGCCTAAAATTAAATACCATATTTATTTTCAATGCCAAAATATCTGCTTTAATATGTTTTGAAAGGGATCCGACGATGTTTTTTTTTATTTTATTTTTTCATTTTCTTTTTATTACTTAGGTAAATAATGTACAAAATAGAAAATGTCAATCTGTAACAAAATCAGGGTTTGATACTTTTAGGTTGCGGAAAGCGAAGGTTATCTTATATATATAGGAATATTGCTATTTGTTACAAAATTAGTTTTATCCAAAAATGAACTTGATTAAAAAATAAATATATATATATATAGAAATTAAAAATATGAAAAATAAAAATATAAATAAAAAAAATTAATATTTCAAAATTTGAGTTTTGTTTTCTAATTTTTAGAAGAAGTACCATATTAATCCATATCTAAAAAAACCACATGCTATAATATCTAAAGAAACTGCTTGCAATAAGTAAAATAAATTATTTGATACATATAAGTTTTATATATGATAGTAATATAAAATTGCTTATTTAATTCGTTTTATTTGTACTCCGTAGACATTTTCTTTTTATATGGTTATTGATCCCTTTGAATAATAAATGATTGATCGGTATTCAAATGATTTTGGTCAAAAATTCAAAAGTATTTTTTAATAACTAAAATCTCTTGTAGCACTTAAGTTTTTCTAACAAATCAACACTGGCATATTATTATTTACATATATAATTTCTTTTACCATTTTTAAAGCGCAGGCTTACTCTTTATGCATAGGTAAAATGTTTATATTAAAGTTTAAACTGTATACTGTCGGCCGTTCTTACAATGAATTACCATACATAATCTGGCTTAATATTCAAATTATCAATGTTATCTATGCCTTGATGAAATAAAATTTAATAAATCATATAATAAGAAAATATTTACATATAATTTACATATCTTTATATGATTTTTACTTTGTACAACGTATCGAATGTTTTTTTAGATGAGAAAAGCGAAAAATGCATTAAATTGAAGTTTTACAAAAAGTTGAAAATTATATAATGTTTTAAAATGGTGTATTTTATTATTCTGTGATGTAAGTAATTAATTATTAACAAATAATATCATAACTCTTTTGTTTAAAAAAAAATTACTAACATATATAATCTATTTTTATTAATGAAGTTACTAATTTCCAGCATAATGCCACTTTTTCAAAGTTTAAAAATATACTCGTACTTTCTTGTTTTAAAAAAAAAATATATATAATATGTTACTTAGTCTTAAATCGGTATTTCAGTTGATATATATACCTATAATATTAATGGTATGTACCATTTTAAATTAATTTTTCTATCATTACGTTGCGTAGCTTAAGACTGAATTTTCAATATCATTCAAAAATTATAATTTACATAATGAACTAGATTTTTCATTTAATTTAATTTTATTTGATAAATGAATTTCTAAATATAAATCAAAAATATTGAATTTAAAAAAGAACCACAGTTACGCCTTTCTTGCTGTTCTAGGCACAATTTCTGAATATGCACATTAATTGGACTCTATTACTGAAATCCAAAATAATTTATGTTTACTACGATACTTATGTACCTACTATATAATTTTTAAAACAAATTATTGGCGAAAGTTGTCGGTTTTAAATAACTTTTGTTTTACCAAAGATAATTAGAATTTATTGTAAAATACTTACTTTATTTCGATTGTTTTCATATTTCTTGCTAATAGGCGAAATAGTCTTTTAATAATTATAACTTCATAACATATTTAATGTCAATTGATATAAAATTCTTCTAATAATTATTACCTAATGAAAAGAATTTATTTTCAAATCAAAAAATTACTTCTAATCATAGGACGGTACTTATAGTTGTTCTCAAATCCTTCTGCAATTTGGTTATTCTTGAAAAATAAATATATTTGTGATTTTAATAAATTTTTGTTTATATCAAATAAAATTTACTGATTTTTAATTTTCCAGTGCCTGTTAATTTACAATAATGCGATTTTCTGTGTACATTATTGCATAGATTTTCTTATTTGGCCTAACATAAATACATAAATTTTGTGTTTTTTTTTTTTTATCATTGTCTTCCTGTAGATGCCGAAACTACATAAAATTTCAAACAGAAAGGAAAAAATAAAGAAAAAAAAAAAAGGATATGGATGGAAAAAATAAAAACTTCTACATAAATATTTTTAATTCGCACAATCCAGCATCCGCAGATAGTTGCTCTAAAATTTATATCCTCTTTTTGGTTCATTTTTATTTTGAAAAACGAAAGGATAATATTTTTTAGCTTAAATACGTGGCTCTAATTAAATAAAAATAAAAATATGTTAAATTAAAAAAAAACAAAAAAACTATTATACTTAGTAAAAAAAAAATATATTAAATATTATTATTTTTTTTTTTTTTTTTTGCTTTAATATAAGAATAAAATACCTATAAGATTTTATTTTGTGAAAAATAAAATTAATTGTTTTATTTAGTTCTCAAAGTGTGAAAGGATTTTCGTAGTCCTTCTATTTTTTTGTTGTGTTTTTTTTTTCATGTAATGTAAAGTGAATATCATGCAGTAAAAGTTTAATGAAAATTCAAAAATATTTAATTAAAGTTATTTCAAAAAGAAAAGGAAAGAGAATCTTAAAGTAAAATACTCATGACCTTTTTGTATATAGATTTTGTTTTTTGTTTGAAAATATTAATAAAAAAATAAAAGATACTCGTATATGTACCCAACAGTCAAAGTGTAAATAAGTTCATCAAGATTTTAAATCCCAAAGGCATAATATAAATTTCACGTAATTTTTTACCAACACATAATATACCTACATATTATTGAATTAAAATATTCTACAGGATTAACACTGTAGTAAGCAACAGAGTAATGTTAAATTTTTAAGTTCGGTAAATTAAAGATTATCACGCCTGCTCAGAAATGAAACAACGTATAATGAAAAGTATAGTTTCGAGTAATTTGAATTTAAAGATTTGAAAATTAAAAAAAACGTATGAAAAAATATCAAGTAGCGTACAATTTTCATCTAAAAAACACATTTTAATCAACATTAAGAATATTGCAAAGTAGTTGTACTTATAAAATCGAGTACGAGGAATCGAATGGTGCTATTGTCAAATAATGACGTATAAATGTCATACGTTGTTTCATTTCTCAGCAGACGATCAGGTGTAGCTCGCGTTACTTGAAAAGTCCAAAATGTCAAAATCTGATTGAATTCTGGATTTACTTTATTTCTCAAAATATGGTTGAATTTGTTGAAAAATATATAATTTTTTTTTTTTTGGATTAATAATTCGTTTTTTTTAGTCATCGAAATATATGAGTTTCGATTTTTATATATAAATTAGAAGTTATTGAGTTTCTTTTTGTCTCTTATTTGATTTCCATCGTAAATTCTTTTGAGCTATAATTTTATTCCCAATCTAGAATATCTATATCTAATTACTTTAAATACATAAATATTATTATTATTATCAAGATGATAAAGTATAATATGATCCCGCATTGCATATTGAAAAAAGTTTAATATTTTGTATGAAAGAATGGACATGCTGGTACGGTACGTCCATTTAATTTTGAATATTATATACATCAACAAATTATTTTTTGAAAATAAAATATAAAGCGTTCAAGAATATCAAAAAAATTTTAGTATCCAATGCGAAAATTTTAGTACATCCAATGCGAAATATCATATAACATTTATATGATAATTTATTATCTCTGATATTATAAATATTAAAAGTTATTTTATTGTTTATCATTAGAGACATTTTGTGGCCCAGATCTGCTACGTATGTACCAGATTTACTTATTATACAAAACAAAGATACCAGTTGACATTAACCAGTAGTATAATTATTTTTTTTTATTTTGATCCGTTTTTTCAGCACTTTTTCACAATTTTTATTTCTTTTCATGAGAAGAAAAATATGATTCACTCTGTAACATTAAAGATTTCAGAATTATTATTATTTTTCTCGTTGTAATTGAGCAATTCTTGGATTGAGAAAATTATATAATAAACAAATATTATATTATATAGTTTTTGAACTAACACGATCTTTTCGTTTGAATTTAACCTAATATGACATTCCTAAAATAAAAAACCACATGATTAGGAACTAACAAAAACCGAAATCATTCTAATATTGTTTTTTGTTAATTTTAAATATTTTTGTTATACCTTTTGAATATTTAATTTTATTAAAGTTAAAGCTAAAAAATGGAAAATTATATAAAATTAACCAAAAAGAAAATTACATAAAAAGTTTTTGAAGTCTAACAAAAATTTGGACACACTTATAGTAAATTCGGCAATTGTTTCTGGTTATATATATAAGACGAATAAGTTTCATTATGATATGAAATAAGTTTCATTATGATTTTATATATATTTGTGCACATTATTTAGAATTTCCATTTTCTAAAAAAAAAAATTTTCAAAGTTAAATTTTATGTTTCCAAAATATAGTTTATCTTTTATGCGAAACTAAAATAGTTTTTCAATCTTATTCATTTGTAAACTTTAATTTATATAATGATAAATTCTCTGAGCACAAAAAATTAAAATATTATTGATTCAATTAATAAGCAACTAAAAAACTAAAAAAATTAATATTTTTTAAACGATAATTTGATATCTAAATCTAATATGAAATTAAAAAAGCTTAAAGGTTTCATCTTCTATTGAAGTAATTTTTGTAAAAATATCAAAACAGTTCAAGCGAACTGTAAAGTTTTAGAACTAATAAGAAAATTGAATGTTCTTCCTTCTAACTGAAAATCAATAAAATCATGTTCATTTTTTATATCATAAAAAAATAATTTTATGAATGAAATTTATTAAGTGAATATTTATGTGTGTATTGTATAATTTATGTTTAATATATAAATATAATATAGTTATTAATTTTTATTTGATTATATTTTATTTCATTTTTAGCGCGTTAACATCAAAAATGAAAAACGGATTATATGTTTTTATTTTCTGTACGTTCATCTGTTTTACCCTAAAATGCTTTAACTATTAATTGGCCGATTTTGATCGTCTCAATCCGAAAATATGCGCAATGGAAGTTGGAAGCGGATTTAGATAAAAATTGGACTTTTAAAAAATTCATCCCAAACTATTTAAAACCAAAACGTTGAAAGCTTTAGCATTGGAACTTTCACTCTAGTCAAAGTAGTTTGGAAATTTTTTTTTTCCTAATATTGAAGTTTAAAAAAATAATTAAAAGTTATACAAATCGCTTTAAATAATAAAAATATATTAAATTTTTGATTTATGTGTATAAAACTACAATTTATTGGATATTATACGTCTCTATATTAAAAATTCTTCTCAATATAAACTATTTTTGGAAGTTTTCTGGTTATAAATTTGAGGTCAATTTTCCTTAACGAGAAGAATTAAAATATCAAGAAAATCCCTCTTTTAACATTTTTTTTTTTGATTATCGTGTAATTCCATAATTTGAAATAAATTTTCCTTTTTTAATCTCATCAATTATTTAAAAAAAAAAAATTGTATCTTCTTAAAAAATCTTTGAATCTTGATGAACAATATTCAGGCAATTCAAATTATTTTTATTTTTTTTTTTTATATCCTTAAAGGTCAAACCATTTTTTGTTTGGTTCTTTGTCTCTTCAGTTGAAAATGTTGGAAGTGTTATAACAATATGATAAAATTGCAATATTGTTTCTAGAATGAAAGTAATAACTTTAATAAGTTCATAATTGAATTGATTATAGCTTGAAACTGATGTATATTAATAACAATGTATTGTTGTTTTTGTTGACTGAGTTAGACATAAAATAGTACATTATATTTTAATAGCAATTATTTTAAAGCTATTTTTGTTCATTTAAAAATCACTATATGGTATAATAATTATGTATGTGTATATTGCATTACCAATTATTAACATTAATAATTGTTAATAAAAAATAAATTGAGATAATTAATTGCATTTATTGAATTAATGTTTATAGAACTAACTTAAATATATATTCTATTGGTACATTGACTACATTACTGCTAGATATCTTTTATCAGCACAACTCATTCCACTGAAAGAGACCTCTGCTCATTTTGCAACCAAGTTATCAATCAATAAAATACTTTTATTTTAAAAATATTACATATTGTCAGTATTTCGCTTGATTTTTAATCCCCTTGAATTTGAGAATAAAAATTGCAAGAATTTTGTTCAAACCTATATATTAATTTTTTACCTTCTTATATGTATAAATAAGAAATATTGTATAATAATTTTTTTTACGGAAAATTATAATTTATTGAAATTAATAATAAAACCGAAAGAATGATTTTTATGGCAATTTATATTTTATGCCTCAATGGATGTATCGCAGGTAATTATTTATTTTTGATGTAATTAAGAATTTCTTAAAATTATAATTATATTATAATTATTAAAATTATAATCTATAAATAAAAACAATAGTAATTAAAATTTTATGAAATCTAGATAGAATGTATGTAAAAAATTAATGAGAATTCTTTGTTATCGAAAACAACGAACAGATTTAGAGATAATCATGGAAGAAAAAATAGACAACTTCTCGGTCCAAATAATTTGGAAAGATTATTAAATTTATAACGCTGATTGTCAAGAGAACAAATAGATTACTTTTCAAAAATGAACAATCATTAATTATATTAAAAGTTATGAACTCATGATCTAACAAAATATACAATAGTAAAAAAAAATTATTTTTGGTTTAAAAGTTATTTACTTTATTTCGGGGGAAATCTAGCACAATTATATATAACTTTTATAATATTTAGGTTTAATGATAATTAAAGTTAAAAAAATAGTTAACGTTTTGGTGTAAAATAATGAACTTCCCGTGCATACCATATATTTTTAAATAATGTTTCTATACACAAGTTTTTCAATTCATGTTTATATAATGTGCAATTCAACATCAAAAATGTTAATTTAGAACTAAAAACATGCAAATCTCTTGTATTGCAACCCCTTTAAAAAATTATTTACATAAATGTGAATAACCTACATGGAAAATAAATGCACTTGAAATTAAAAATTTTAAATGTGCATATTTTATGCTAATAAATTTCTAAAGTATCATAAACAGAATGAGAAGAATATGTCAAAGGGTTATATAGTTTATTTACAAAGAAAAGAATAATTTAAACTTGTACATAGTTTTGGCAGAATTTTGATATTTTTAAGTTTTGACGTGATATATGAAACGAATTCCTTTTCATTATAATATAATTATATACAAGCTGGAACTCGAGTAAAATTTTTTAATTCTTTCTATAACCTTGAATTATTTCTAAAATTTCAGTGTAGATGCACCTATACGATCACAATACGTACAAGTCAAATTTTATTTTACGAATTTTTATAGGCCCATATATTTTTTAGTAAAACATTTTTTTGCAACAAGTTTTTTTCCTTCTTTTCAGTTTTGACTGATTCTGAAGAACAGGTAGATTCGCCCATTATTTACAATAACTATGATA